>CM053787.1:686723228-687040728 GCA_028749045.1 Cupressus sempervirens
ACTGTTTGAAATGTTGATTACAATGAGTCCCATGGCTTCATCTATTTTGTTCCTATGCTATAGAACCTCAAAAGGGTGCATAAGAGTAGGCTGATTCTCATTTAGACAAGACCATAGACCTCTTGACATGAGAAGCCTTATCATCAGTGCCTTCCAGGTGTGGTAGTTGTGTGGTGTGAGATGGGTCATAGATGGATCCACCATTGAGAGAAAGAAGAAGACAGAAGTAGAATGGTCTTAACTGAAGTAAATTATAGAAAAGAAAGACACCCCCTCCCCCATAAACATATAAGAATATCCATCAAATACCACAAAAACAACTATAGAAAGAAAAAAATTGGAAAAGAACCTGGATTTGTTGATGCAAAATAGGAGGAAACACAAGCCTCTATTTTGATGCCAAAAATGGGAGCCCAAATGAATTTAGAATCTTACAAAACCAACACCAATATCTCCATCTTTAAGTCATCTTTTTGAAACTTCTTTTGGATCAGAAAAAGACCTCTGTATGCTCATGTTATGGCCAAAATACTGACTGCTGCTCCAAAATTGCACCTTGCTAGAAAATTACAAACACTATGTTAAATTTGATGCCCATATGACCGTCAGAAGATCATCTCGTCAGAAGATCATCATTGGAATGATGACATCAGTAGCCAAAATGATGATTTCAATAGCTAGAATGATGATGTTAACTAATAGAAAGATGATGTTAGCTCACCAAAAAATTGACATCAGCACAATCATTGGAAAAGTGACATAAGCAGCCAGTAAGATGATGTCAAATAGTCAGGAAGTGACATCAGCAACTCTATGCAGGTGTCCATGTGTCAATCAAACATAAATCCACACATTGATAGGTTATTGGAGTGGAGGACTACTAGTGGCAGTGGTGCCTAGGAGGAAAACCCAACGGCGCTGCTGGTGGCAGTTGGGGTCTGGTGGCATGCTAGTGGTATGCTGGCTGCAAGGTCCTCTGGTGGTGTTGCGGCTGGTGGGTGGCTACACAATGGCATGTCAACACTATTTTTGTGGCACCCAAAATATTATTTAAAAAAATAATAATAATTTTGCTCTGCGTCCATATGACAGCTACCTGGGAGGCTAAATTTTTTTCAAGAAAATGCCTGTAGCCAAAAACATAAAATTTTATATGAAACTTAGCTGTAAATGGCCTTCTAGATCCAATGGCAATATCCATTTGACCCCAATGTGCTCCAAAAAATTGCTCTACCCCTAATTTGAAGAAAAATGCACAAACAAACTAGGGTTTGTGACTCCAAATTACAGCTTCAAAAATCCTTCGAACAAGAAGCAGTAGGGAGGCTCTGATACCATGTAGGAGTTGAGAATTTGACTCCATAAATGCTCCAAGATCACTTGCAATGCAAATAGCTTGCTGAAGAGAAACCTAAGGAGCAAAGAGCTTGAAGCAAATTTCGCACAAGAGAATATTTCACAATAGGAAATTAGAATTACTATGTGAAAATGGAATGAATTTACAATGAATAATAGACCAAATAAAAAGGCCTCATGGAAGCTTGTAGAACAAGCTGGAATGAGGTAGGAGATAAGGTTGACAACTAAGCACACATCCACGAGAGGTGGAAAAGATAAGTATGCTAAAGGGAACAAACTCCCGTGTTGTCAACAACTAACCTCAACTACATGCATTAACATAAGTAAGCTTAAGTAATAGAATAAATAATTAACAATTAATTAATTATTTACTCTAACAAAATCCTTGTATTAAGGTTTGTTAAAAAATCATTTATAAATCTTTTAACTGGATAGAATTCCAAGTGAATGATCTAAAGTCCTCTAACAAGGTTGACTCCTAACAGGGTGATTGAAATCCTCTAACCAAGTCATATTTAATAGTGTGCATTGTAACCTTTAACAAGGTTGGCCTTTCATAGGGCATCACTTTAGAAGAGTGAGAATGAGTAGCATGTTACTAGTGGTTTTTCCCAAATTCGGTTTCCACATAAAATCACCGTGTCAAATGTGTTATTGAATTTGTTATGTTTCATAATTACATTTATGCAAAGTTGATTTGACATTAACCTATAAATTTTAAGTGATTATATGATCTAATGGATGCATGCATAATTAATATGTTATATGGATATGGGTTTACTAAGTTGTGAACTTTTTTATTTTTACATTTGGACCTTGGATAAAGGATTCACCCTCCTCTTAGTTATTCTAAATAATTCCAACATTTTTTTGTGGTGTATAGGCAATTGAAAACTACTTTTTAATGCCACATTTTTCACAATACTCAATAAATTATTGAGAGGTGAATACTCCACGTATATCTAACCTTAAATACTTCAACTTCATATCAGTTTCCCTTTCCACCATTTTCCTATAAATTTTGAAGTGTTCAAAAGATTCAGACTTGTGTTGCAAAAAGGTTACCCAAACCTTTCTTGAATAATCATCTACAAATAGCATGAAGTATTTTTCACCATTTAAGGATGCAGTTTTAGTTGGACCACATAGATCAATATGCACATGTTCTAATGGTCTATTTGACAAGTATTCTTTCATTTTGAAAGATGTTCTTGTTTGGTTACCCTTTAAAAATTATTCACACACATTAGTTGGTTTACTAATTAGAGGTAATCCTTACACCACTAGCACTTACTTTATTCTTTTCTTTTTTTATAGAATTTCTTTTAGCATTAAAAGAGATTAAGTGTCCACTATCAAAAATTTGACTGACACTTAGAAAATTACGTTTCAAACTTTCTACAAAATACACATCATGAATAGGAGTATCTTTTTTTAAAAAAATTATTGAGCCATCACCTATGATATATACACATGAATTATCACAAAAATAAAAACCCCTCCATCAAAATCTTTTAGGGCGTTAAACTTTCTTGTACATATAGTAAACAATCCCTGTCCAAAACCCAAATTTTAAGTTTATGGGAAAATAGGGTTGTTTCAACAATTAGAGATTTTTCATTAATTGGTTTTCATATTTGTTTGGGCTCCATTTTTATTTACACTAATTTGCATAGTATCCATAATAAAAAAAAACTTGAAGCATCTATTTTTTTTTCTTAAAACCATAGCCATTCGTGCTCAGATTACATTAATATGCCTTATGACCAAAAATATTTAGTTGAAAAAATACCCTTAAAAATAATATTTTGAACCCTATTTTGGAGACATGGCTTCTTTAAATTTTTTGATAGTTAAATCAGTTTGATTAACAAATTTTTGTAATGAAGTTAGTTTCTTATCCTTTTCATCAAGCAATAGTTTTTTAATTTTCAATAACCTAATTAGCTTCTTCTAATTCTACTTGAAGTTTTTTGTTTATTGTTTCATGATTTGAATTTAATTTATTTAATTTCTTTAGTTCCTAAAAGGATTGCAAAGTTCTTCTTCATGATCAACTTCTTGATCTCAATTGAATGAAGATTTTGATTGACTTGATTCTGATTTGGGAACACTAATTATTTCAACCGTAAATTACCTTCATTCTTCTTCATATGGATCATTTAATTCTTCATTTGAATCTTATTTTGACAAGAGACTCTTCTTTTTAAAATTCTTGAATCTTTTAATTTGATTCCAAGGTTTCTTTTTAGAAAAAAAATTCATTTTTCTCATCATTTTCATCTTTGTCTACATGGGGACATTTTGCTGCAAAATATCCTAATGACCACAGTAAAAAACATTTTGGTTTTCCTTTGTAATTATTCTTAATTTTTCTAACTAGCAATGCATCTAGAGCATTTGTTAAATCTAGATCACACTCTTCTTGTTTTTCAACTTTAAAGGTTGTTTCTTTTGATGTAGAACTAGCTTGACTATTGATTCTCATTTTTTAGGCATTTAAGGTTCCTTGCAGTTGATGTAGAGTCATTTTAGTGAAGTTTTTCTTCTCTTCCAATGTAGAGATTTTCCTTTCAAATTTTCGTAAGACAAACTATTTGACTTTTGAAACTATTTCATGTTCTTCAATTTGTTCCCCTAAACCATTTTTTTCATTTAATATTTCATAAATTCTAAAGAAATGGGCAGATATATTTTCATCTTTACTCATCTTTAGATTATCAAACTATGTTTTAAGAGTTAACATTTTTGACTCCTTAACCTTCTCATCTCCTTGATAGATAATCTCTAATTTAACCCAAACATTATTTGCAGATTGATAATAGACTACTTCGGCAAACATATCTTTAGTAAGACAAAATAAAAGAGCATGTCTAGACTTTTTATCTAGTTCATACGCAAGATTATCATTTGGATTAGTGGGTACTATTTTTGGTAAAATATATTTTGAAATAACTGCATCCCACATTCTAACATCCAAATAATGTATGAAAGCTTCCATCATAACCTTCTAGAAAACATAATCAATACCATCAAATAATGGAGCCTAATTAAGAGAGGCACCCTTTGCTTGTACCATTTTTACTTCCAAAAAGTCCCAAGAATGGTTCCTATAGGAAGATTTGGGAAGGAACCCTTGGCTTTGATAGCACTTTTTGGAAGTAGATGTTTTTCTAAGAGGCAAGGGGAATGGGGTGAATTATAATAGGGAGATTTTATAGTTTAAATATTTTAACTAGAGTTGAAACAAGATTTAACATTCATCCCAATTAAATGATCACAAAAAATGAAATGTTAGATATCAGAGAAAAGGCACACAACTCACAAAAGAGAGAGATACAAGATTTGTACCGAGTGCAAAACCCTCAAAAATCTTTACAATTTCATCAAAGGGAGGAAAACCACTCCATTTAAAGTTGTAACTTTATTGAGAAACAATTTGTTTTTATAGCAACAACTTCAACTACCTAGGCTTCAACCAAATCACTTGCATGCATAATTGCATGCTTTCAACACACACACACTTATGTACATAAATGAATCTATGATTTTTCTTTTAGTTCCATACAAGTATTCTAAATACAAGAAAATATGACTGTGTTTCTTCTTCACATTTTTATACATAGACATATTCCCTTATATATAGGGATATACAAAATATGTTTATAGGAAATAAAAATGATATTAGTTATAAATAGATTGTAAATATTATAGAATCTAGAACTATTTCATTGTGCATATCTCCTTTTTCTTTTAGTCTTCTACAAATTTGGTAACCATCGAATGTATCTAGTACAAGGAAAGATAACCATTAACTAAAACAAAATTTCTTATAACTTATTTACCAACTGAGTTAAACTTTTAATCTTCAAGAGATCTTATAAAAAAAACTTCGAGTATTCACTTTTGAACAAACTATGATGTTTACAAATTCTTAATGAGCATGTGACTTTCATAGTTGTAGAAGTATTATTTCAAATAGATATCAAATTTTGTGAACCAAAAAACATTATTCACAAAAAATCTTAACATCTTTTGTTTCCAATTCCTCAATGTAAATAATAATAGCTATCACCTAAAAATTAACCATAAACCTTTTCATATATTATTCAGAACTGAGAGAATATATTCAAACAAAAAAAACTTGCTTTCTTTTACCTTTCAAAGATTGAAAGAAGAAATTAATTTTATTCAAACCCCTTTCAAAGAAATTACAACTGGCAAGAAGAATATGTTTCCATTTCCCTCAAAAACAAAAATAAAGAAACATGACAACATACTTTTAGACACATCAAATACCTTTCTTTGTTTTACCATCTTGATTGAGGAACATTGTTGTTGTTTTTCACAAACAACTTTTCTAGTAATTTCCAGATAGCATTTTTTTATTCACCATAACCTCATGTTTCTTTGAAGACATATATCAAAAGAAATTTCATTATCACATATCTAAAAATATGATAAAAAAAATCAACAAGAAACCTTTCTATTTTAATCATAATTTTTTTGCACAAATGCTTGTCCAATGAAAAGCATATCCTTGAAAAAAGACACCATTTTGTTTCTTACATGAAGTGTTATATCATAGTGGGAAACCTAAATAAAACACTAAACATAAGCTTCAAAATAAAGAAGATTTTATTTCATGGCAATTCTTGTTAGGATAAAAGAAATGAAACATGTTAATACCTTTTTCTATTTCTTTGTCTTGTTCCAAAATGTATTTCATAACATTTCAAGATGAACCATACAAAGCTACCACATGGTGTGTTTATTGCCACATTGGATAAGAACCTTTGACTATTCAAACCACATTTTGCTTCAAGTGCAAAATGCATCAACACTATTGTCTCCAACTCTATCCTTATTGAAGAGGCTCAACATATTATATAGACACCCAAAAACTATTTATGAAGATAGAAAATATCATTATTCAAACAGAAAACCTAGTTCTTCCTTTTGATATTTAAAAAATGATTAGCATGGAATTTTTTCAAATTTTGATTACATTGATAGTGTTTTTTCTTTCTTTAGATGGCTGACAACACTTTGTTCCCAAGCTATGGCCATTTATTTCACTCAGATTCCAACCTTAGCTTTTGTTTGACAAGAATAGATAATAAGATGGAACCCAACACAATGAAATGATAACATGATCAAAATACCTATCTCAATTAATATTTTGTCATTATTGACACTCCAAAGGAAGTGTCCACTTCAACTATCCTTTGGTCTCTTCTTGATATTGATAGTTCATTGCACATTATTGGGCCTTTCCTTTGAATTAATAGGAGACTAATTAATCCATTATTTGAATTACAACCAAGGAGTTGACAATATATAGAACACTTCCATGGTAGTGCACTCATAGTAGAAATAGTTAATTGATTGATTTACAAATGCAAACACTCAACAATAATTCCATATCTCAAGTATTGTCCCCAACTACTTTATTATTCATGGGAAGTATGGAGATCTAATAAGAAATGGTATAGAGAACCACCACTATGAAACCAATGAAAAGTGATTCCATGTCACTTCCCAATGTCATGAAAAGAGGTCATGCTACTCCAAGTAACAAAAAATAAACAACACAAGGGTAAGAGTCTTTCTTCCAAAATCAATACCCAATTACCATGGATCACATATAGATAACTATAGGTGTATTGAAATGGTTTTTCATGAATATTTTTGTTGAAGAATTAATTACATAAGCATGAGGAGTTGCATAGTAGGGAATCCAAATATAGGACAATCATTGGTAATCCAAATATTTATTTATTTATTTTAATACTTTTTAGGCATTGATCCTTATACACACAATTATGACTATACATCTAAATGGAAAGCCCACAAAGGTTAGGAGGAGAGAAAGAGTATAGAAACTTACACCCATACTTCCATCTTCATCATAGCCTCACACATTTGACACCTAGTGGTTGTAATAATAATACATGGGAAAGGGATGCATGAAATCCATATCAACTATTGAAAGATACAACAAAAATTTATAAAATTTAGATAATTTTATATGAATTAGTTTGCAAATTAAAAAAATCCCTTTATCCAAAAATGAAAACATTTGTGTTAAGAGATTATTATTTAAATCAATATCACTCTAGACCATAGTATTGCACTTATAAAATTTTGGCATATTTTAAACAAAGATTTAACCTATGACTCTTGTGGTATAGTATTCATCAACATTATTAAATAAGCTTGTGACACGATAAGATTAAAATTCTAAGGATTTGTTAATATATTTTTCCTTCACCCAAAACTTAAATTAATTCACTCAAGCATTATTTTTTGTTGATACATAGGGCATGATAAATAAATCCTCCACCAATATAATAGATTTAATTTTTTTGACTATAATAGTAATCTTTGGCTTCAATTTTACAAGATCAAAATATTAATTCTTATTGTTGTTGTTAATACTAAAAATAGTAGTGAAATATTTTGAATATGAAGAGTTAAAAATGATGTTATTGGTATTTTATTACTTCAATAATAATTCTATCCAATACAATTAGTTACCTTATATCTCATTTCCCTCGAAACATTGCTAACTTGGCTATGATACCATGTTAAGGAAGGATCACTAAAAATGTAGTAGCATTGTCTATAATTTTTTTGTTTTCCAAAGGCAAAGATCACTCTTGTATTAATATTATGGATGAGACAAGGAGTGACTTATCCCTTTATAGAAAATGTCTATTCATTAACACATATTATTTCATTATTTATTTTTAGTAATTATTAGACAAGTGTTCATATATATGTATATGTATATCTATTGATCTCATTTTGGTTTTGAAAAGGTAGTGACAAAATACTTAAGTCATACTCTAGTAGAATTATAGTGCAAGCCAAGTGAAAAGAGTAAGTCGAGCATAAGTGGTCAGATAGTGCATGCCAAGCAATATACTTAGTGTCAAGTCACTCAAGTGTTGAGAAAGTATATACATTCTGAGTGATTCATGTTTTGAGTAAGTAGTGGGTGTCAAGCTATTCAGAAGCTAGGTTACAACATTGAAGATACAGTGGATGTCAAGCATCAAAGCCTTTTGGTTCTGAGTAAATAGTTTTTGGCATAGTTGCTTGTAATGGCACAAAATTCTATGTAAACTATTTTTGGGATGACCTAATGATTGTTTTACAATTGTAGAAGATAAGGATGGATGTATATTATGAATCCTTATGTATATCATGCAACCAATTAGATAAAGGGATGTTTTAAGTGGCAATATGGATCAACCACATGTGTTGATTCTGACCTAACCCTAAACAATTTATATGCGCATGAAGATTGTAATGCCTCTTGTGTTTGTAGTCTATACCTTGTTTATTTTGATTCAAGAGATACTTGTTACTCTTATTTTATGTACTTTGAGATGACCTAAGGGTCAGATTTTGTACTTTAATTTTAGTATCATAGATGTTATACTACTATCTTGTTTAGTTTATCATATTTTCATGTTGGTGCTATTTTGAGATGACAATAGGTCTATGATGATATTTGGTTATCAAGTGCTTTGACATATCTTTGATTCTATTATGTGATGGATGTTATCCTATGGTGATTTACTTCATTCTGGTTTCATTATGCTTTATGTAAACATGAGTGATGTAAATGGATTATTTAGGTATAAATTGAATAAATAGTTAAATTAGTTATTTAATGTATTTATTTCTTTGGCTATGATATTATATGCAATTGCACTTGATCATGTGTTTTAGTGTGCAAGATTTATATCCCCAGTAGTGGTGCATGGAGTTAGTTTTTCAACTATTCATATTTTACTAGTGTCATCCCTATATGGTCAATTTATACTTAATTAATTGTTTAAATTAAACCTTTTGGTGATTGTTAAATCCAAACTCATTTGCATTATGTGATTAGACTAGTAAGCATGTTTGTGCATTTAGAAGTTTGCACTGTCATAAAAGTCATTTAGGAATTTTTTGTGATTTTGGGTTTTTGGGCTTTTGATTTTATTGAATTTAATTTTTGGTAGCTTTTCCACAAAAAAATTTGTATTTCTAGGAATAGTCTATTTTCAGTTGAGTGGATTTGAAGTCTAGCTAGTTTAACTAGCTATTTGCCCTAATTAATTATTCACTCGATAAGTGAATAAATATGAAAAGAGGATTTTAATTTCTCACTTCTCACTTTTGCAAAACACAAATTTGAGTGCTTTTTTGAGAATCCTCTTTTGGAGGATCACATTTTAATTTTTTGTGAGAGTTGTGGGCATGGGATCTTTGTGAGGTTAGTTTCATTTGATTTGACATGGGTAGACCTTTCTTTTTTGAAATTTCTAATAGTTTCAATGGCTGATTTGTTTTACTATGTTTTTTTCCTATTTTAGCACCTTTTGTTGTTAGGTAGGGCTCTCTTGTTTTCTTCTTTTAGCTTAGATTTTGTATCTATTTTTGGTAATTATTTTTCTAGAGGATGAGAACTAGTGTTCTCCTCCATTTATGTTTGCTAGTTCTACCTAGTTGGTCAAGTATGAGCATTTACCATATTTTTGGGATGAGGGTTTGGAGTTTCACATTTTTATGCTGGTTGTTTTTTCATATTGTGTTTGAACCAAAATTTTATTGGATTTTTTAGGATTTGTACCCAAAGACCAAATGGGTTTTAATTTCAATTTTTTCTAGTTTTGGAGCTTTTTACCTCACTTTTGTGCCACCCTATTTTCCTAGGTTTACTTGGCATGATGTTGGTCATAGACTTCGATCATCTATTTGGATGTTAGTCAAACCATTGTTTCATTTTTGTTGTTGCATTGGGATGTGTGTCACATCCATCCTCCCGAGATCATTTTTGGTTGAGTGATATTTTGTATTGTGTTCTAATCTAGTCCTTGTGTTATGAACTTCATGATGATGCTAAGCCACACATGAGTATGTCTGCATACATTTATTGGGTGACTTGCGAAGCCCAAATTTTTTGGTACTTATGTGAGTGATGATCATTTGGATTGGGTTGGGAATGTGCATGCCTATGGAAAGTCATCATTGGATGATCATGGGTAGGATAGGGTAGCATATGGAGGGGGATTTTGTCTTGCAGCTTGGTGATCATGATGCCATAGGTTGGTAGAGGAATCTTTAATCAAGTGATAACTAAATAAAATACTGGATGGTAATAAAACTTGAGATAATGAAAAAGTTATGTGCTAGAGCCTTCCATTGAGGAGTTGAATCTATAGGATCTAAGCTTGGGCTTGTTGATGCCAAGTGACTCTCTATGATTTTATTCCCTACTTACTAGCTCATTAAGAGTATGATTGGGAACTGTAGTTTATGCATTGTTTATGTTCTCAGTTTGAGTCATCATACTATCTAGCATGAGTGTTAGTCATGAACATTTATTTAATATGTGTTTGTGGTTGGATCATTATCTCCATCAACATGGTAGGAGTGGACCTATAGGTTTCACATGGTTGGGAGGCATAGCTACCTTTACTACTATTGGAGACCAGTGTATAGAGATGGTGTATTATCCCAATGCAACCATTTCTGGATGTATTCACTTGGTACTTTAGGTTTTGGAGTATATTTTCTTGTGATTTATGATTTCATTGGAATTCCTATATATCTCGTTTATGTGATGTTGGTTATTGCCACATTTCCTTCTTATGATGTTCAACATATGATAGATGATGTTAACTACCTTATGGGGTTATCTTATGCTTTACTTTCAAAATGTTAGATTTCCTTATTCTTATGTTGTATCACATTTTAGTAATGACATCCTCATAAGATAGCTCTGAAGATCTGGTTAGATGTTACATGTAGGGGATGGCTAGGGCTGTCAAGGTCTCATGATGTTATTATGGTTAGGAGAAACCACACACTTAGTTCATTGTGATGTTTCTTCTATACATTGTGATGTTTCTTTCAATTATTTCTCTTCATTTCTATGCTTATATGTTTAGATTTAGATTTTGGCTTTCTATCTAGTAGTTATTATTTTTAAGTTTCTATGCCTTAAAGTGTAGATTCGATACTCCCTAGTGTGGAGGAACTTTGTTTGTTGTCCTTTTACCTTTTTGTTTTTTATTGTGCTATTTTGGATTCTCATGTGAAATTCTACAAATTTTCTCATGTGAGAATACAAAAGCTTGTGTGGTCTGTTGGGTTTTCACATATGGCCTTTGGCACTTTCTCATGTGAATCCACACACTAGTGTTAGGATACTTTGGCTAATGGGTCAAGTAGATCCTCATACCATTTGGTGCACTTCCTCATGTAAAAGGTATATTCTTGCATGTCTTACTATGCTTCCTCATGTGAGATTTTTATCTATTGTTGGTCCATATAGGAAAAATAGGGGCATCTCCACTTATTTTTGGGGATTGATTTTTGGTGTTTTAAGTACCCTTTCAGTTTACTTAAGTTTCAATGCTTTGATAGATCTTAGATTCTTTATTTTATTGTCATCTTGGGTTTATGTTCTCTATTTATGTGGTGGTTTGGGTAGTGGCATTTGGAGATTCTTTGTTTGCCAGGATGGTGGTTATGTCTTTCATTGTGATCTTTGTGAACCATGTATGAATTTTTCATGTGCACTCATACTTGTAATTTTTTTTTATCTTGGCTTGTATTTTATCCTTGTTCCAAGGATCTCCTAGTGGGGCATTACAAAGATAGAGAAGGAGATGAAAGGAAGATGAATGCTAAGTCTAGAGAAGACATTCATGGTGACTAAGGAGGTTGAAACATAGGAATGAATTGCAAAATTAGTTACAGTGAACATAACAAAGAAAAGAGAGAGAAAGGTAGATATATCTAATTAGGAGGATCAAGTACACATTAGGAAAGAGAAGATCTAACATCTGGTAGTAAGGTGTTAATTAAAGGATCATGGTGCTGAATCATTTTAACAAGTGATGCAAAGAAAAGTTCTAATAGAATTTTGTAAAATCTCTTAACTGACTGCTCACTTCATTGTGATTTAAAATCCTCTAACAAGATGAGACCTAATAGTCTATGTATCTTTTGATAGGGAAGATCTCTAATAGGATAGATCATAGTTTATGATGAAAATTATTGTAACCATAATTGGCTACACTTTACAACTATATTAGTGAATATTTGTCAATGTCATCCACACCCTAGTTTTACCTTCTCGTTGGAGGGTTTCTAGGTAAAAAATTATTGTGTTGTGTTATTTTCTCATGCTATGGATGAATATGTGTAGTTAGCTATTTTAGTTTTCATTCTAAATTGTGGGATGGATGTGTGGTGAATATTTTGCAACTAAAGTTTTGAAGTGTTGATTTAGGCACCCCCCACCTCCAAATCCACCTCTTAGAGTTTACTTTTCCATTGTTATTTCCAACAATTGGTATCAGAGCCTTGTTTTCTAGAAAGGAAAGCTTTACAAATTTGGAGGAAAAATCTTGAAGATGAAAGTATACAAGTTAGGAAAGGCTATTGAGAACCAAAAGATTGAAGTACAACTTTCTCTACACCAACTAAATAAAGAAAGAGATGAACTACAATGTTTATTAAAGGGAAGAAAAAAATTGACTATTGAGATAAATGATACTCATTACCAAGAGGAAGAAACTACTAAAGTGTTTGAGAATGGCAACTCAAGTGAGTTTGATGTAGTAGTTGCAGATCTAATGGAAAACAATGGTGCCTTAACTAAAGAGGTCAAAAATCTTAAGATAGAAGAATAAGTCCAATCAATATTTCTATGTGAGGTGACTAAATAGAAAAAGAAATATAAGAAAGAAAAAGTCATGATTGAAGATGACAAAAGAACACTAACCAATAGATTAGAAGAGAAGATATCATATGAGAAAAAGATTGCTAACATGCAACTTGATATAATGAATCAATTGATGATTACAAACCATGAATTAAATGGAAAGGACATTGAGATCAAAACCCTGAAGTTGCGGAATGAATAACTAAGGAATAAACTGAGAGTAGAAAAGGAATTTGTTGAAATTTTCAAAAAATCAAGTGAAGCCATCAAATGCTTTGAGAAATTGATGAGATCTCCAAGATCTAACAAAGATATTGTTGGATTGGGATACACCAGAACTAAGGAAGGAGAAACATCTAAAAGTGGTGAAAAAAGAAATAACAATGGTAAGATCTACAAAACCACTTGTCATAATTGTGTAAAGTTAGGGCATACAACAAATGTTTGTAAGAGTAACAATGAAAATTAGAGTCCTAAGTGGAAATTCAAGGGTTACTATCATAAGTAAAACAAGAAAGGACATTAGGAACATGAATGTAGGACCAAGACCTTAAGCACATAGAGATTTGAAGGATACTACCATAATTTTCATAAATATGGACATAAAAAGAATACGAATGTAGATCTAATGCCAAGTGGACATCAAACAAGCAAACAAAGGTACAACAAAATAGTAAATTCTACAATTGGGATTATAACACAAGGTGCAGTTCTCACTATTGTCAAGAATATGGACATGTTCTTGAGAAATTTATTAGAACACATTTCAGAGGGAATTACAATAGATGGTTGCATAAGATTATATGCTTTAGTTGCCTCATGACTAGTCATATTAGTGGATACTATCCAACTAGATCACCAATACCGAGTAATGGAAAAAATAAAGGAAAAGAAAAGGTTTATGTTGAGAAGATCAAAGTGCAAATGAAAAAGACATGGAAGAAGGATTAAGACTTTAGCACATCAAGTTTAGATGAGGTTAGTTTATCCAATGGATCAAGTGATCACATCACCCCCAACTAGGCAATCAAAATGTATGTTTTCAAAATGTTATATTATACATCAGTTTGAAGAATCTAAAATCTAAAAAGATTATATATGCATGAATTAAGATAAAATATATTGGTTAGAACCTAGAAGAAATCTATAGTTTTTTTTGTTTTTCATGTTTTTTTTTAGAATGGAAAGTTTCATAGTTATTTTTGAGTGAAGGAGTTATGTAAGTATTGGTTGAGCTTGCTATATAAGATGAGCATAGTGGAAATCATGTGTATGCCAAGTGAGTTGGAAACTTTATGGTAGTCAAGCTTATAGCTATATAAGCATTAAGTATTTATTGCATAATTCCAAGGGTTATATAGTCATTTCTCAACTCATTGACATTCACCAACAATCAAAGAGATAACAAAGAGTAAGAAGGATAATTGCAATAGGAGATTCTTGCATTTGTGAACCAAATTCAATTGTAACTCAACAAAATTCATCAGATTGAAAGGTA
Source organism: Cupressus sempervirens (assembly GCA_028749045.1). Classification (NCBI taxonomy): domain Eukaryota; kingdom Viridiplantae; phylum Streptophyta; class Pinopsida; order Cupressales; family Cupressaceae; genus Cupressus; species Cupressus sempervirens. Next base: position 686,737,823 of record CM053787.1, read on the forward strand.
TTTTATTGATGTCAAGTTTCACTATTTGAATTTTCATAAACCCTAAGTAGAAAATATGACAACTATCTCTTCTAAAAATGTTAGGAAGGAAGGACATGAAGTGTTTAATATTTAGCTAATTATTAATGATGTGAGACAACCACCTTTCTGAGAAATACCTAAGATATAATATAAAAGAGACATATTTGGTATGTTATCCAAGATATCGCCAAAATTTCTCATGATTTAGGATATCAAGCATTGTTATACTTGTAAAGTTGGAAGTATAGGAGACATGGAGATAAGGGATTTGTACAAAAATCTTTGTGAGAATGGGGTCTTGAGGGAAGGGAAAAAATTATAGAAAAGAAAGGGTTGACCCATGCCCTAGATTGCCCTGATGTATTCAAGACTAAATAGATAAATTGATTGTGCTCAATAGAATACATGATGAATTCATATGATTAGAAAATGGACTAATTAAGATCCCCAAAAGGATCATCAATCGAGTAACAGGGTACCCTACCCTACACAAGCCTAAGAGCATGTGTAGTGATTCAAAGGAGATAATTGAGAAAAATATAGGTACAATATGGAACAAGAGAGGGATGTCTATAGATTCTATCTCAGACCCCCTAATTGTGTTTTTAGTGAGAGTGATTGCACATAAGTTCTTTCAATCTAGTAGATTAAATAGTGTATCTTGTATGGATATGGATTTGGGATAGAAGATAGTAAAGAAAGATTACATCTATGACCTTGTTGAGTTGCAACTTCAACAACTATTTAAAAAATTGGAGGCCATAAGGAAAACAAAGAGTGTAGCTTGCACGTATGGTTCTCTATTGGTCTACATATTATTTTATGTGTGGAATACCTTTCCTACATTTAGAAAACTATTGTGGAAATCAAATAGGCAAATTATAGTTGAAATTGTAGAGTTGATAGAGAAATTTAGAGATAATTTTGAGTTAGTTATGACTAGCTATTTTGAGGATTTTAAGAAATCTATGAAGGAACAACAAAGGATTCCTATGTCACTAGTGGAGAAACATTGTAGTGATGTTTGCTTCTTAGTTGATGCCATAGGACTAGAAAATAGGTTAAATGCATAACATACTATGAGCAATCACAAACTCAATCAACATACATTAGCACCCACTAGTCTACCATGAAATCTAAACTAATAAAGAAAGCAATAGAAATCCCCCCTTTCATTTGTAGCTCCCATCTCCTTCTTTCTTCTCCAAATGATGTAGCTCCATAGTTTCCTATAGTGCACACAAAATTGAAGCAAAAGTTTATGATACAAATAATACCATGAGAATACTTGAAGTTGTGATTTAATCTTGAGAGATAATGGTGTGAGAATACAAAGAGGCTAAGGACTTGAAAAATGCTCAAGAATTAGGACTAGAAATGAGAGGAAGAATGCTCATTTTATAATGGGCATGGAGGATGAGAGCATTGGATTTTTCACCCTTAGATATGTGATGTGGCAAGAGATTCCTTTGAGAATCCATGATGCATATGATAAAAGATGCCAAATGTAGGATTCTATGATGCATGGAATTCAAACTTGACTAAATGTGGAAGAGAATCTATGATGCATCATAACACACCTCAAGCCCACTTAAAGCCAATAATCTATGGCAAAGGGAACTAAAGATAGACATGCATAAGAGAATAAGAATATTTGATTATGACATATTTTATCCAAATGTGAAAGAAGAATCCACGAGGTGTCATATCCAAGTGTCATGATCATGTCAATATTCTATGGAATAGTTGACTTAAAAATCTTTTATTCCACAAAATAGGAATTAGTAAAAATGGAATTAATGGAGGAAAATGTGACTTAGGAAATTAAGAATTTCCATGGTTTGCAAATGATGAACTAGTTAATTAATATAATATCAATTAATTAAGGATGATAATTAGGAAGAATAATTAGTAAGAAAGATAGGATCAAATTATGGGTTATTTAATCCTATAGAAAAAATTAATAAATGATTGGCCAATTTGATTAAATGAGAACGACAGTATCCTTTGATGAAAATGTGATAATAATATAGATCGAATGAGATGATGACAAGTAGACTTGAGCCATGGTCAGATTGATTGATTGAAGTTGACAACATGCCAAGGACACATGACATGAATTGATTGATATGTAACATTTCACTAACATTTTAAATGCTATAGGATCGAAATTGATTGAAAAGGTTTGATCATAATAACATTGACGAACACTATCAATATTATTAAAATGGTTGATAATGCCATTATCCAACATTGAAAGCCTCAACAATGTCAAATATTGGATGACATGAATGATAGTTTGACCTAGCACTGAGAGCCATGATAGTACTAAGGTTAGATTGATAAGATTGATAGATTGATAGGTTTACAAGGCACTGGAAGCCACAACAATACATAGGAATGGATAAATGATGATTGATTTTGGATGTTTGATATGTTTCGGGTTGATTAGGATTGATTTTGAGTAATTCTGAGTTGATTTGGGGTGATTTTGAGTTGATATGAAATGGTTTTGAGTTGATATGAAATGATTTTGAAAGAGGATACAAATGATAAAGTATGATCAATTTGGCCAAAATATTGAAGTTAGTAGAATGAGAAAAATGGGACAAATTAGTATGAAGAAGTGATGAAACCATAGATGTGAACCATTTTTGAGCATCTATGATTCTCCCCTCTTTGATACAATGTGATTTAGAGCGTTGTGTTAAAGAATAACTATTGAGAAAGCTAGAACTTTCCCCAATAGGAATGATATATATGGGTTCCCCTTTAAGAAATTGACTAATATAAGCATATAATAAGTCAATTTTTTAAGAACAAGAAGACAAAACCATGGCAATTGAGAGATCACAAATGAGAGCTAAAATGTGAAATTTATGAGGTCTAGAGTGTAGAATGGGGTCAATCGGGAGCCCGAGAGTAATTGCATGGGTTACCAAACAAGAAAACACAAAATGATGAAAATGATAGCTCATTTTTTCCATAACAAAGATAGCAACATAGGGGCTTTGGGAGTAGTTTTGGGCATCCTACTGCCCCAAGTGCACCCAAAACTTGATAGTGCCAAGTGCACCCATGATGCACTTGGGAAGCCCAAGTGAATTTGAAAAGTGCAAAATGTGCCCTAGAAGGCTTGGGGGGCCAAAATCAACATGGCGGGGGTCAAGCGAGAGCCTAAGAGTAGTTGTAAGAATGACCATTGAATATAGTGACCCAATAATAAAAATGATATGTCATTTTGTTCATGAAAAAGACATGATTCCAATGCAAATGATGGTCCATAAATCAAAGTTGAAATGCAAAATTTATGGCCTCTAGAGTGCAACATAGTGGCTCCAAGAGTATTTCTAGGCATTCTATGTCCCCAAGTGTGCCCAAAACTCATCCAAGTGCATCCAGTGCACACTTGGTAAGCCCAAGTGCATCATGATAGTACCAAGTGCACCTAGGATGCACTTGGGAAGCCCAACTACACTTTGAAAGTGTAGACTATGCCCTAGAAGGCTTTGAGGGCCAAAATCAATCTAATTGGACTCAGAATGACCCAAAACTATGCGTGCATGCCCAAAATGATGGAAAGATGTCAGAGCATGAGTGAAATCATCAAATATGGTCAAATTTGGTCAAAGATGGTGAGAAAAATGTCAAACTAAGATTGAACCAGGTGGAAAGCCATAGAAAATTGATTAATAGTGTAGGACAATGCAGGAATGCATGAATGCAAGATAAAGATGATTTGGTAAATCAAAAGACATGATCATGGTGATGGAGAACAAGATGAAGAAGAAAGATGAGATGAGGAGATTTTAGAGAATGACCTTGTCCTTCCTAAGGCATATGTACATGCCCCAGACTCTCAAAGGTACACTGTAACAAACAAAAATAGAAAAAGATGACCATGAGCCATCTCGGCCACTCTCATAGATTAGTTTATATCATCAAGTGGCATAGGAACATGATCAAAGAAAAACAAAGCCAAAAATAAATCACTCACTAAATAGCATGAGCCAATAGCTATTCTTGTCCATTATTACTTTCTTGTTAATTTTTTAGGTGTGTAGATAGTGTTTGACATGTTGATGATGTGATAGCTCTGTTTGTGGATTCAGTTGATAGGTTCATAGTGACATGTTGGATTGGTTGTTGGTTCACGTTGCTCAAATAGGTGTGACTATCTTGAAAGTGTAATGTTTTGTATTTTAATTTGCAAAGTGCAACTGTGTATACAAAAGGGATGGTTATGTTCAATGAATATTTACAAGGTTTATTGCATAATTTTGATGGGTTTTGTGATTTTTAGGGTTTTTGGGGATATTTGATGTTTTTGGGTGAGTAGTTTTTTCAAGACATTTTACGATTTTTAGGTTTTACTTCAAGGCATTTTATGATTTTTATGTGATTTTCTCAAGACATTTTATGATTTTTAGTGCTTTTTTCAGGATCATATTTGAATTTTTAGGATTTTTTCAATATTGTATTTGAATGTTTAGGATTTTTTTAGGATCATAAAAGCATATACAAGTGTTAGCTCCTATTTATTATGCGATAGGTCCAATGGATAAAAAATACTTAGGGATATGCCCCCAGTTTAAGTTCAAACTCATGCATGGTGTAGGTAATATGCCCCCAGACAAGATGCAAACTATGTACAAAGGCCAATGACAAAGTGTGAATAGACTGGTAACGCTTGGTAATATAACAAAGGACATTAACTAGTTCATGAGCCATGATAAGGGACAAGGGATGTCTTGCAATATGAAGGATATGATCAATGAATGATAGAAGGGGAAAAACCAGATGGAATCCCGATAGATGGAGGAACAATAATTGATTACACATGGTGCCTATTTGCCAGGTTTTCACCATGGTACTTGCCCAAAGTGCTTGTTTTCTAGGTTTACACTTGTGGATAGAATTTTTCTCTTGACTCAATTTTTTGTGCCAAGATGCCTATTTGTGAGGTTCTCATCAAGGTGTCCATTTTTTCATTAGTTTTTTCACCTTTTTTATTTTCAGGACATTTTTCTATTTTTTTGATATTTTTTCAGGACTTTTAGATAGAAGCAAGAACATTGCTGACAAATGCTAAGAAGAAAGATGTTATTGGTGCTACTTACTAATAATATTTGGATCCATTACTGACTATAACTACACAAGATTCAGTCCAAGTCTGTAGCTAAAATCAAACCACTGGAAAGGTTTGAAGATATACTAGGAGGACCTATTCATAATTGTTCAAATCCTAGCCCCAAACTAGGATGTCATCCTTTTGTAATGATAGGTTCAATTATACCCCGTTTCTGAGATCCAAGACCACTACATCCATCATAGCCTTGTTTTTGCATGAAAGTAAACCCAAGTCCATACTTGCTAGGAGATATCAAAGTGGGTTCTTCTTCTGCTTGTGCTTTCTCAATACAAATAGAAGTATTCTTATTGATAGAAGTGGCATTTTGTGTATTGATGGGAGAAAGTGGTGACTCCCTAATGTGGGATACTTGAGACATAAAGTAATCTCCACACCCATTATCTTCAATCTTCATCTTTTCCTTGGCCTTACTAAGGAGTATAGTATATCAACATCCACATACTTAGAGGAATTTGTGGGTTGTGCTTCATTGTTTGTTGGGATTTGGTATGCAGTAGCATCTCTTAGATTGGCACAAAGTTGGAAAGGATCTAGATCACTAGGGATGGTAACCTCCACATTGTCATAGGAAAACTTTAGACATTGATGATATGTAGAGGGTATTGCTTTCATAACATGAAGCCAAGGGTGTCCTAGTATCATGTTGCAATTCATTTCTATATCTAGGACATGTAACAATGTATCTTTAGTAGCTGGACCAAATCTAATAGGTAATGTGATGACGCCCTTGGAGAAGTGTTCACCATCATCATAAGCTTTTATTATGATTCTTCAAGAGGGATCCACATCATCTTCAGAATAACCCAAACCTTTGACAACCTTAAGAGTACAGATGTTCAGTCCTACTCCTCCATCTATTAAGACACATCTAACTTTGGCATTATGGATGAAGACTTTGAGATGAGGGGGATCATTGTGATAAGGTTTTTCCTTAGGAATATCTCGAGGGGAAAAAGTAATATGCTATGAGGTGGATAGGTTCCCAACCATGGCTTGGAACTGGGCAACATCCATGTTATCTTGGACTATTGACTCTTTAAGGGCTTGATCTAAGATCTTCTAGTATTGGGGAGATGCACATAGGAGGTCCAAGATGGATATTTGCATAGGGGTCTTGCCAAGCTATTCAAAAATGCTATAATTAGATGAAGAAGGAGCAATAGGTCTAGTAGGGGGTGTAACTCTAGTAGAAGTAGTAGGTCTAGATGGGGCTCCAAGTAGGGTGATCTTGGTATGGGATGTGGTGATAGCGCAACAAGGGTCTTTAGCCTTGAATGTGAATGTGTATATGTAGGAATCAAACTCATTAAAGCAATTGATGGTGTAGTCATATCCAGTGCATGTGTAATTCACATTACCTTGTGAGTTTGAGTTTGAACTTGAGGGTTTCTCTTTGTCATGATTACCCAAAGGATCTTTGAATATAGTGTGGTTAGAGTTGGATGCTAATAGTGATGGATCAATTTTTATTACACCATCATTAGTAAGGTCTTGTATTGCATGTTTGAATTGGAAGCACGATGAAGTCTTATGTCCTTTGGTGCAATGGTAATCATAGTACTTTTTTTCATCCCACCAATCTACTTTAGTTAATGGTTCATCTTTGATTGGGGGTAACTGCAAGAATTTATTACTCAATAACTATTGTAATGTAGTCTCAAGAGGTATCCCCAATGGTGTGAATTTTCTATCCTTGGTTCTAGGTTGTCTTCAAGGTTTATCTTGCATGGAAGTCTCAATCTTCTGCTATTGAGGTGTTGTTTGATTGGGAGTTTGTGAATTTGTAGGGTTTGCACCTTTCAAATTTAGTTGAGGTTGTGTTGTGCTAATCATGTGGGCATCTGTAATACCATCATTAGTCACATTCTTATTTTTGGAGAAAAAATTTGGCTTTTCATCAGAGGAACTGGTGTTTTTGTTTTCTTTGTTTATCTTGAGGATTCCCTTATGGATAAGAGCATCTTCAATACTAGCCCCCTTTTTCATTAGTTTAGAAATAGTTCTTGGGCTCTTGATTTTGAGTTCATACATTAAGTCTAGGACTAAGTTTTCAATGCACAAGTTTACTTGTTGTTCTTCAGTAATGTCTAGTGAGCATTGATTGACTAAACTTCTCCAACATAGTAAGAATGTGATAAATGGTTCTCCTATCTTCTATTTAGTGGAGCACAAATCAAAAAGTGTCACCTCATTTGTAATGTTAAGGGAAAAGTGGGAGATGAACATGTCTACAAGTTCCAATCAAGTTTTGATATTACCAGGAAGTTTAGAGTAGCATTCAAGTGTGGCCCCACCTAGAGAATGAGGAAACAATCTCATGAGGTAAGTGGGCTCATCATTGAGTTTGGTACATGAGGCACAAAATTCTTGAATGTGATCAATAGGGTTGCCTTTTCCTCAATATTTTTTGAACCTTCGAGCCTCAAATTGTTTTGGGAATGGAGACATATATAGACTTATCTAATGGATTAGGAGGTAAGTCCCTTTCTGTATATAGAGCCTATTTCTATTGGACTCCCAATGCCTCGACTTGTTTGGAAAGTTGTTTGAATTGTTGCAATTGCTCTTCATTAGGGTTTTTCTTGATAGTCTTTCCTTCAAGTCCTTTATGCCTATGAGTGGACTGTTTGCTATGGTGGGAGCTATGTCTACTTAGTTCTAATGAGTGTACTCAAAGCTATGTCTATGTATTTGATGAGTTTGGCGATGTGTCACTTGGTGGTGGAGGTATGTTGGTACCTTGAAGATAAAAGGGTTGCTATTATGATACCTATTGGGGTACTTGTTGTGGTATTTTATGTGGCACTTGTTTTAGTATTGACTGTGATTGATGTACCATGTGTTGTTGTTGTGCCACTTGTTGTGGTTGTTGTTGGGATACCTCTGTTTGTGGTATCTGAAGCTATGTATGTGATTTTTGTTGTAGAGGTATCTATTGAGGTTGTTGTGGCACATGTTGTTGTTGCAATAAATGTTGTTGGTATGCAATTTGTTGCTCAAGTCATCTTTGATATTCCAACTATCACTTGAGTTGTTCTTGTTGTTTAGCAAACATTTCTTGTTGTTGATACATTGCATAGAGCTCAAGTGGGTTTATGTTGGACTACATATTAGGGATGTTGGATGTTTGCACTACTTGATGTTGTTTTTGTTGTGGTTGGTGTTGTTGTTGATATGTGGAATGTGTGTTAAGTAGATGTAGACTTGGTTGAGGGTTAGAAGTGTTAAGTCCTTGTACCACTATAGGTTGATGTTGTTGTGGGAGTTGAATAAGTCCTTGTGAATTGGCCATCATGTTGGTATTGTTGCTTTGACACCTTTGTGTGTTAGATGTTTCTCCTTGGGACATCATATTGACTTGACAATGAGGTGTATTCCTTTTGGGAATAGGTGTAATGTCAATAACACTTTTCCTTTGTGCATCAATAGGGATTGTTGATAGTGTACTCGTGGGAGACTCCATAATATTTGATATCATAAATAATTGTTGCAACTCTGCTGCTCTACAATTTTTTGAATTTTTTTCCCACCTGGCTCCCTATGCCTGGCTTCGGCTTCAACTTTGGCCCCTGGCTTCGATCTAACCTCTGTGCCTAGCTTCGGCCCCTAGCTCTAATTTGGCCTCTATGCCTAAACCTTCATGGACTCATTACTAAGGATTCATTGATTGACTTTATAATTTTTTGAATTTTTTTCCTGCCTCGCTCCCTATGCCTCGCTTTGATCTATCCTCTATGCTTGGATTTGACTTTGACTCTAGCTTTTGCACCTAGCTTCAACTTCAACTCTTGCATGGGTCTTGCTCTAAATCTTGTGTCTGGCTTCGGTTTAGGTTTTTTCCTATGTTTAGCTTTATGGCAGTCCCTTCAGCTTCTAGGGTTTGTTCACTTGGTGTGGGTGGTTCAACCTTCTCCTATGCTGATGTGGTTGTCTTTGAGGCTAGTATTGGTGGTCTTTTTGAAAAGTTAGGGTTTTGTGATTTTGTGCATTTGGGGGTGCCAATTGTAGTAAGTAACCCATTAAAGATTGATTTAAAATCAGATATTATTGATGAGATCTCTATCTGTATGGCTGATTTCTCAGCCAATGTTGTTATCTTTTATTTTAAGGGTTTTTGGCCTTCTTTGTTGGAACTGCATGGATGGATTTCTCATTTTTGGGACCCCATCATCTCAGAGACAGCGTATATTTACCCTATGCCAAGGGGTTTTTTTCATTATTAAATTTGAATCTATTGCTAATAGATATGCCATCCTTCACCATGTTTTCTATTAGAATGCAAAGTTTCCCTTGATGGAAAAACCTTAGCATAATGATTACAATCCATTGATAGAATCTTTTAACAAGTTCCCTGTCTGGGTTAGGCTATTGAATCTTCCCCTTCACATTTGCATAGATTCTATTTTGGAGGAGGTGGGGAGATCACTTGGTGCTTTCTGCTTGATAGATAAGGATTCTATCAATGTGTTTCGAATGACATATGCTCACATTCTGGTTGAGATTGATGTTTCTAAGGGTCTCCCAGAAAAGATTTTGGTGGCTTCTTCTTTAGGGTCTTGGAATAGTCTTCTTGACTATGAGGGTATCCCCTTCCAATGTAGGAAGTGTCGCAAGGTTGTTCATCTGGTTGCAAGTTGCTCCACTAGTAAATCTAGACTGATAATGCCCCCTTCTTGGTGGAAGGGGGTCTTGAATGATCACTACATGGTCTACAAGGTCCTCTCTACAGGGGATGATGACTCTCTTCAAAATATTTTGGTGAAGGATTAAGCTACTGTTCTTGGTTTTTTGACAAAGGATCATCCTTTGGCTTTTTTGGTTGCAACAGATCGATCTTTGGTTTCTGCTATCCCATCTTCTAGTGATTTGATGGAGGTTCCTCCTTTGACTCCTTCTCAAGTTGATGCTCCTTTGGCTCCTTTGGATGCAAATAGTCTATCTTTTGGTGATTTGGGTGCAGCCACCTCTCTAGCTCCTTCTCAAGTTGATGTTCCTTCTCCTGTTTCTATTGTAACTTCCTCTATTGTAGTTTTTTCCCTGGCTTCAGGGGTTTCTGGGTCTGGTTGTGGCTTTGCTATTTCTCAAAGCTAGAAGGCTACTAGTTTGTTAGGGCCTAGAAGGACCTTAGTAAAAGGAAATATGGTCATGCCCCCCACTTCTAATTTATCAAGGATAAACCTTCATGTGGCTTTTCCTTAGGTTTCTGATGTTCTTGTTGCAGTCTCTTCCCTAGTCTCGGGGATTTTTGGGACTGGCTCTGGTGTTGCTGATTTATGGTGGTAGAAGGCTACTGGTTTGGTGGAGGATGGATGGACCATAGTAAAAGGAAAAAATTTCAAGCCCTCCACTCCCTCTTTTGATATGGCATTATGTTCTCAAAAGAAGGGATCTAAAGGCAAAGCTTAACTAGCTTTTGTTGGCTTGTTGTTCTTTGTTTTGTCCCCTAGCTTTTGGCCTGTTGTTCTTTGTAGTGTATCATGGTTGGGGAATTTTTTACCTTTACTTCTTTGGGTTTTAGGAGCCCAATCAAAACCTATGTTGGTGGCTATTGAGAAGCCACAATGGTCACCTTTTGCTTGGTGATCTGAAGTACATGCCTTTTGTTTGGCCCTTTTCTTTTGGATGGGCTTTAATTGCTTATTTTCAGCCTTTTTTATTGTTTTAACTTACGTTTTAGGATCCTTCTAACACCTTTTTATCTAATCAAAAACATTTGATGTCATAACACTTGGTAGAGTTAGAAGCAAAGGTGCACTTTGTTGATTTGTCTCCAAAGGAGGTATGTCCGACATCCCTAGAGTACAAGTCCCTTTAGGTGCATCTTATTGTTGCATCATGTGACTAAAATCAAGTCTTAATGTCCTTTTGGGGGGTTTAGGAATTGGTGGTACTTCATTTAACAAGGGGTTAACATTGATGTATTCAAATTTACTTTTGAGGATTTTGATTGTTGGTTCTTGATGGGATACTATAGGTGCCATTATCATGTTTGAAAACTCCAAAGGTCTTTTCCCCTTATCTAAGTCCAAATTGATCATGGGTTGTATGTTTTCAATGGTTGTGTTGGTTTGAGGTTTGGACTTAGGTCCTTCCACATTTGGGTTGAATTTGAAAATTTCTTGGGCTGCCAAAAGTTTGAAGTTTTTATTAAATTTTTTGTCTTCACATTCCCTAGCCATTTATTTGTCAGTGATGCCATTATTAGTGTTGGAGTCATCACTAAGGTGTGCAGTACCTTGTTGTATGTTTGATGTGTTAGGGTGGAAGGTACTTGTGTTAGGTTGCCTAAATTCAAAGGAATGTGATTGTTCATCTTTAGGTGTGGTTGGCACACTTCCTCCTCCAGGTGGTATCAACATGAATATAGGTTCAAAGTTAGGACTCCATTGAATCATCCCATGTGTGGGGGAAGTTTTTGGAGGAAATCTCATGGTAGGTGCATTGTTCAAGGTTTGTTGTGTCATAGCTAGATTATGGCACTCTTGCAGATAAATGTTCAAGGAGTCTGCTAGTAATGGTTGTGATGCCTCAACTTGGTGTTCGTCAAATGTCTATTGGGTTTTCTTACTCTTCTTCTATCTTGTACAAGGTTTTGGTTGTGCTTGTGCCTCAAAAAATGAAGGTTGATAAAGTTCCTTGGGTCTTTGAGCTGATTGTGTCCTAGTAAGTGCTAGCATGATACCTAAGAATGTAGATGCAATGGGGGAAAACCAAAATGGACTTTTTTGCCTCCTAAGTGTGCACCTAAACTACCAACTATTCTCAGATAGTACCAAGTGCACCCATGACATAGTTGGGGGACTAAAAGTGAGTCGTTGGTAAGTAAGAGGCATGCAATAGGTAAATAGAGGTGCTAGGTTGCCTAAAATGCAAATTTTGAGTGTTTTGAGTGATTTAGAGTGTTTCCTAAGGTCTTGGGATGTAATGCAAGGTGTGGAAGTGCAGAATAGGGTTCTAGAACCTAGAATGAAGCACCTAATTACCAAGTGCACTCTGAAACTACCAAGTGTATCCTAAAAATACCAATTGCACACTTGAAGTGTGCAATTGGTAAAACAGGGTTGCAATTGGTAAAAGAGGTCAAAATTTGATAACTAAGATGTGGGTATTCAAGATATGAGTCTTTTTTGGATTTTTAAGTGTTTAGGGAGTTTATGAAATGTGAGGAAATGGTAATTGACCTAGGGTTTTGATATGAAAAATGCAAATGTCCTAGGGATGTTATGCAAATGTAAATGCAAGGTGTCATTTTGAAGGTATGCAAAATGAAGGTTAGGGCTATGTTTTGGACTTGGTAATGACACTAAAGGTAGGTGTATGTAAATTTTATTATGTAAAATATGGTGTTCTAGGGTTGATAATGATATTTGGGATATGCAAAAATGAGGATAAGTGATCAAAAGTACAATTTGGTTAATGGACACTTTGGTAGGGTTTGGTAGTGAAAATGATGCTAAGGATTTTGATCAATGCAAGATGAAGGGTATATACCACTAGGGTAAGTCAAAATGACATTTAGGAATATTATTATGCTAATGATAGAGGTATATGCAAGGTTTTGAACTTAGGTGAAATCTTTAGAAAGTATTTTGTTTAGGAGTTTAACATTGTGATAATGGACTTTGGATCTTGACCAAAAAGTGATTAAAGATGAAAAGATCAAATTGATAAAATATGACAAGGTCAAACCTATCAAGAACTAGATAGAGTTTAACAACTGAAAATGACAAGAAAAGATAAAAGGACTAGTCAAGATCCATTATCCATCAACACTAGGAGATACTCTAAGACTCATACTTTGTCTAGATTTTTGACTAAGTTCAAAGGTTTTGGGGTTCAAAATGATGGTTAGAAGACTCAAAATGGTGATTATGATATGGAAAATGTATATGATGAAAAATGATATTTTGGGTGCAAGATGTGGTTTTGGGTTAAGTGCAGAATGAGGAGGTATAGAGGCTCCAAAATGCAGTTTTGGGGTCCTAAAGTGTAGTTTGGAGGCCCAAAATGGTCATGTAGGTGCCCAAGTGCACCCTAATAGTGCTAAGTGCACCCCAATAGTACCAAATATGCCTATGATGTAGTTCAGGCTAGTTTGGGCATAGTTGGTAGTTTTTGGACGTAGTTGGTAAACTAGGATGAATGTTTGTTGATTCTGAAGGGTATGGTTGCCAAGTTGATATGCCAAGAAGCTAAGATATTGAGGTTGATTTTATGATGGGTTGGGAGATGTAGAATAGATTTAATAACCTAAAGAATTATTTCTAAGTGAAGGTAATGAAGACTAGGTGATGAAGAATGCAGATTTAGGCAAGCCAATGCAAGAGGAGCTAACCAGGTACCTAAGGACACTGTAGAAACTTAAAAATGTTATCTAGAATCCAAAAATAGGTCCTTAGACAAACAAGTGCACTCAGAAAATAAAAAATACATCCATGATAGTATTGGGGCTAGTTTGGGTGTAGTTGGTAGTTTCAGGATGCAGTTGGTAAATTGGGCTAAAACTAAGGTAATTCTGGGAGCTATGATTTCCAGATTGATGTCATAGAAAGCTAAATAGTAGGGGACAATGTTAGGAATAGAATGAATGCTAAAAATGATGTGTAGGGCACCTAGAATGAGGGTTAAAGTGGTCAAGATGAAGGTTGGGTAAGCAAAGATGCAAGATGGACAATGCAACATGCAAGTTTTGAGATTGGAATACAAAAACTAAGGGAGGTAAACTAAACACAAATGGATGCAATATGAAAGGTAATGAATAATAAATAAGGATTAAAAGGTGCAATACGAAGTCTATATGATGCAAGTATGAGGCCTAGACTAGGGTTAATGCAAGTGGAGTTTATGCAAGAATGAAATCTTCATTTTGCCAAGCACATTTAGGATCACAAGTTGCCATGTTTTCTAAGGTTTGAACATGTTGAACCAAGGTTTGCAAAGCTTGGACAAAGGTTGAATGTTTTGAAAAGTGTTTGAAAGTTTCCAAGATGAAAATTTGAATGTTATCTTTTATCTTGATTATGTTTTACACACATGGAAGACACATTAAGACAAGAATAGCTATTGTTAAAAGTGAACAAACACACAACCTAGGCTTTTAGGACTATATCCTTTGAATTTCTACTTGAACTGAAGTTTAGCCATGCTTATCTAGAACAAACAACCTAGGATCTTGGCACCACAGGCTCCCCCTTATAGTGCACTCACTTCTCGAGGCTACCATGATTTGCTTCCCAAGGGGCATGACTTCCCAAGGGGTTGTTGCCTCTACTAAGGACCACAAGAATTTAGGATGTCTTCATGGGCATGGGTGAACCCTTGAGCCCGTGGATACAAATGATTTTGGCCACTAAAACATGGTTTTTAGTAAGGGCATTCCATTCAGCAAGTGAATGATAAACTTTCACATAAGGTCTCCCAGCCTCGAGAACTAGAGGAGAGCTATCATGCTGCAATACCACTGACACAAATTTCACTATAATTTAATTTTATATAGTGGCTACAACATTGACTTGGCTTTTGGCCCATTATTTCTCTGAGGTCATCCCCTAGCATATCCAATATCAAGTATCTTGGTCCAAGGCAAGCATCCTATAGAAGTTACATGAATTTCTCTTACACCCAAGTTCCACAAATGGCGAGGGGAGAGGATATGTCCAATGTAACTCCTATTGATTTAAACACTATAGACATGCCAGGTAAAAAAGAAAAAGTTCATTTTAATCATCAAACAAAGTGTTATCTAATCTAGGAAATCCACACACATGGTTTTGACAAACACAAAATGGTCTTCAACAATGTCTTGCAAAGCAAGCATTAGTAGTTTTTTATGATCATGTCTTCATCCCATTTCTACCACATGTTGCAAGTACACCATTAGTAACACAAAATCATCTAATCTATGTTTTAGGATGTAGTTGGGAGGTCAGGTGCAAACTGTGGGGAACTGTGACCTAAATGAGACCTGGAAACTACAAATTTTGACACCTATACTATCAAGTGTGCCCAAATAGTGCAAACTACATCAATGATGCAGTTGGTAAGTTTTGGACATAGTTGGTAAGTCACAAATAGAGAAAGAGGTTTTGGTGGCTCCTAGGGGTCCCAAGTGTGCCCTAATAGAGCAGAGTGCACTCTAGGACAACAAGCTAACAAAATGCTTGAAACAATAGCATAAAAGCATGTTACTGGACCTCCTAATTAATATAGGTATGAAAAGGAAGAGCAGATAGTCATTATACCCTTCCAAGTGAGCTCCTTCCTTGCACCTACAAGCACAAAACAAGAAAACCCAAGTTAGATATGCATGTTCACGTCGAGTTCACCAATTGTAGTACCTAGAAAATGGTTTAAATGCATAACATACTATGAGAAAGTCACAAACTCAATCAACATACATTAGCACCCACTAGTCTACCATGAAAGAAAAACTAATAAAGAAAGCAACACAAGGTTAGAAACCCCCTCTTTCTTTTGTAGCTCCCATGTCCTTCTTTCTTCTCCAAATGTTATAGCTCCAAAGTTGCCTATAGTGCACACAAAATTGAAGCAAAATTCTATGATATGGATAATGCCATGAGAATACTTGAAGTTGTGATTTTAGCTTGAGAGAAATAGTATGAAAATGGAAAGAAAACTAGGGACTCAAAGACTCAAGAATTAGGACCTAAAATGAGAGAAAGAGTGTCCATTTTATAATCAACACTCAAGGTGAGAGAATTGGATTTTTCGCCTTGGATATGTGATGTGGCAAGAGATTCCTTTGTGAATTAATGATGCATATGAAAAAAGATGCAAAATGTAGGATTCTATGATGCATGGAAGTCAAACTTGACTAAAAGTGGAAGAGAATCTATGATAAGAATGTGATAAGTCAATTTGTTGACAATGAGAAGATAAAACCATAGCAATTGATGGATAACAAATCATAGCTAAAATGTGAAAGTTATGAGATCTAGAGTGTATAACAGGGTCAATTGGGAGCCCAAGAGTAATTGCATGGGTTACCACTCAAGAATGAGACAAAATAATTAAAATGATAGTTCATTTTTTCCACAACAAAGATATGAATCCAATGCAACTAACAGATTGCAAGTCCAAGTTAAAACACAAAAGTTATGGGCTTCAGAGTGTAGCATAGGGGCTCTGGTAGTAGTTTTGGGCATCCTACTACCCTGAGTGCACCCAAAACTCATCCAAGTGTGTCCAGTGCACACTTGGTAAGCCCAAGTGCACCATGATAGTACCAAGTGCACCCATGACACACTTGGGAAGCCCAAGTGAACTCAAAAAGTGCAAAATGTGCCCTAGAAGGCTTAGGGGGCCAAAATCAACATGAAGGGGGTCAAGTACGAGCCTAAGAGTAGTTTCAAGGATTAAAACTCAATATGGTGACCAAATAATGAAAATTATAGCTCATTATGTGAACAAGAAAGATATGAGTCCCATACAACTAATAGTGTGTAAATAAGAGTTGAAACACAAAAGTTATAGCCTCTAGAGTGCAACATAGGGGTTCTGGGAGCAGTTTTGGGCATCCTAGGTCCCCAAGTGTGCCTAGGATGCAATGGGGAAGCCCAACTATGCTCTAAAAGTGAAGATTGTGCCCTAGAAGCCTCTGAGGGCTATAATTAGCCCGATTGGACTTGCAATGACCTGAAACTGTGTACGCATACCCAAAATGATGGAAAGATGTCCTATCATGAGTGAAATCATAAAAAATGGTCAGATTTGGTGAAAGATGGTCAGACAAATGTTAGACTAAGGTTGAACTAGGTGGAAAGCCACAGAAAGTTGATTGACAATGTAGGATGATGCGGGAATGCATGAATGCAAGATGAAGAAGATTTGGTGTATCCTAAACTAGGTCCTTAGATAAACAAGTGCACTCAGATAGTACCAACTACATCCATGATGTAGTTGGGTCCAATTTGGGCATAGTTGGTAGTCTTAGGACGCAGTTGGGAGGTTAGGTGCAAACTATGGGGAATTGTGCCCTAAATGAAACCTAGAAACTGCAAATTTTGACACCTATACTACCAAGTGCACCCAAATAGTGTAGACTATGTCAATGATGTAGTTGGTAAGTTTTAGACATAGTCGGTAAGTCAAAAACAATAGAAAGAGGTTTTGGTGGCTCCTAGACTCCTCAAACTGCTCCTAGGGGTCCCAAGTGTGCTCTGATAGAGCAGAGTGCACCCTAGGACAACAAGCTAACAAAATGCTTGAAACAAGAGCATACAAGAATGTTACTGGACCCCCTAATTAATCTACCTTTGAAAAGGAAGAGAAAATAGTCATTATACCTTCCAAGTGAGCTCCTTGCTTGCACCTGCAAGCACAAAACAAGAAAACCCAAGTTAGATATGCATGTTCACATCGGGTTCACCAATTGTAGTACCTAGAAAATGGGTTAAATGCATAACATTCTATGAGAAAATCACAAACTCAATCAACATACATTAGCACCCACTAGTCTACCATGAAAGCCAAACTAATAAAGAAAGCAACACAAGGTTAGAAACCCCCTCTTTCATTTGTAGCTCCAATGTCCTTCTTTTTTCTCCAAATGATGTAGCTCCAAAGTTTCCTATAATGCACATAAAATTGAAGCAAAATTCTATGATATGGATAATGCTATGAGAATACTTTAAGTTTTGATTTTAGCTTGAGAGAAATAGATTGAAAATGTAAAGAAAAATAGGGACTCAAAGACTCAAGAATTAGGACCTAAAATGAGAGAAAGAGTTTCCATTTTATAATGGGCATGGAGGATGAGAGCATTGGATTTGTCACCCTTAGATATGCAATGTGGTAAGAGATTGCTTTGAGAATCCATGACACATATGATGAAAGATGACAAATGTAGGATTCTATGTCACATGGAAGTCAAACTTGACTAAATGTGGAAGAGAATCAATGATGCATCATAAGACACCTCAAGCCCACTTAAAGCCAAGAATCTATGACAAAGGAAACTAAAGATAGACATGCATAACAGAATTAGAATAGTTGATTATGAAATATTTTATCCAAATTTCAAAGGAGAATCCATGAGGTGTCATGTCCAAGAGTCATGATGATGTCAATATTCTATGGAATAGTTGAATTAAAAATCCTTTATTCCACAAAATAGGAATTAGTAAAAATGGAATTAATAGAGGAAAATGTGACTTAGGAAATTAAGAATTTCCATGGTTTGTGAATGATGAACCAATTAATTAATATAATATCAATTAATTGAGGATGATAATTAGGAAGAATAATTAGTAAGAAAGATAGGATCAAATTATGCATTATTTAATCCTATAGAGAAAATTAATAAATGATTGGCCAATTTGATTAAATGAGTGCAACAACATCCTTTGATGAAAATATGATAATAATATAGATCAAATGAGATGATGACAAGTAGACTAGAGCCATGGTCAGATTGATTGATTGAAGTTGACAACATGCCAAGGATGCATGACATGAATTGATTGATATGTAACATTGAACCGACATTGTAAATGCTATAGGATCAAAATTGATTGAAAAGGTTTGATCATAATAACATTGAAAAACATTGTGAATATTATTAAAATGGTTGATAATGCCATGATCTGACACTGAAAGCCTCAACAATGTCAAAGATTGGATGACATGAATGATAGTTTAACCTAGCACTAAGAGCCATGATAGTACTAAGGTTAGATTGATAAGGTTGATAGACTGATATGTTTCCAAGGCATTGAAAGCCACAAAATACATAGAAATGGATAAATGATGATTGATTTGGGATGTTTGATATGTTCTAGGTTAATTAGGACTGATTTTGAGTGATTTTGAGTTGATTTGGGGTGATTTTGGTTGATATGAAATGGTTTTGAGTTGATATGAAATGATTTTGAAAGAAGATATAAATGATAAAGTATGATCAATTTGGCCAAAATATTGAAGTTAGTAGAATGAGAAAATGGGAAAAATTAGTATGAAGAAGTGATGAAACCGTAGATGTGAAACATTTTTTAGCATCTATAGATGTAGATTATACATTTAGGATTAATCTCAAATAGAAATAACAATTACATGCAAATATAACCAATATCAAAAAATAAAAGATCACACATAAAAGAACACAAGACATCAAGATTTAATGTGGTTCACCCAATCCCTAGGCTACATCCACCAATAGCAAGTCTAATATTATTATTATCTAGCAATTACAACCTAATTACATTTTGTAATCCCATACACCTCAATAACACCACAAGAACCAATTTTCACATAACACCTTATGAAAATTCCTAACTCTAACCCTTTTTATACAAGCTTTTTACCACTTACAAAATTAGGGCTAGAATAATAGAAAAATAGTAGCCAACAATATAAGGTCATTTTTGGCTTTGGGGGTGTCGCCTCTTGACCCCACCCTGTACTATGATAAGGAGCTCACCCAGGGTACTGCCCTAGGACCTCATAGGGCTGCTACCCCTTGACCTTGTTTTGGGGACAACACTATAGAAATAATATAAAGGGAAGCTAGAGTGAATAAAACTTTGAGTCTAATTAGGCTCCACTCACAACATATACATATGTGAAGGAAACTATTCCTAGGGTCATATGGCTTAAGCCCTTGCCACATGAGATTAATGTAGATGAGGCATCTATAGATATCACAACACTATTGGAAGAGGATATTGATAAAAATTCAACCTCACTTGGAAACTATGAGGAAGCCAAATCAAGGATAATAATTAACTTGCAAAAAGCTTCTGTGATAAGGAAAAAGAAAAAACTATTCAAGAAGTTGAATGAGAGATTTGGTGAAGGGGGAGAAGAAGAGGAAGATGAAGAGGATGAACAATGCTAGCCCCAATGGCACTCACTCAAGGCCAAGGAGAAGATTAAGAATAAACTATAAAAGGTGTCGAGGAAGAAGAAGTGAAGGAAGGACCCAAACCAACTAAGAAGAAAAGGAAGACAAAGGAATCAGAGGTGAAGAAACCAAAGAAGAATGTGAAAACTTCACAATAGAAGCCAATAGTACCTACTACTAGAACTAACACATGGTTAGCCATCAAGCAAGTGAGAGAAGCTAGAAATCCAAATGCAAAAAGATCTATTGCCACAACATAATAAAGTTATCCAGAAGAGAAAACCTACAAGAGGTTAAGGATAAATTATATTGCACTAGCTGACTTAGATGAGAAGACTAAGTCAGATGACTGAAGTTAATTTAAAGTGGTAATTAATAATCTCTCCTCAAATATAGATAATTTGTATGAGAATCTAAAATCAAATGCAGATTTATATGGTTTTACACAAATTGATTTTGATAAGTTAGGGAAAGTTAATCAAAATAAGGTAGAGGAAGCCTTATATGAGATGATGCCCACATTTTAATCAACTCCTCTTGAGATGGCCAACTCACTACCCAAGATTTGATATGACTGAGTTGAGAAAAAATGGAAATACTATTTACACACTAAAAGACAAATAAGGGAAACTACTTTAGCCCAAGTAATGCCTGAATTGAATAAGAAAAAGATTAAGAAGGCTATGGAATTCCATAAAGGAAAATTTACTCCAAAATAAAAAGAATTTTATATTTTGAGGAAGAATATAGAAGATGTGATAACCAAGATTACACAAATCTAGAAAACAATATATGGGTTATCAACAAAGGTTATCATAGAGAAAGATGAGCAAGAGGCATCATAGACTACAAAAGAGGTATCAATTAAGGAAGGTGATGTGGGAGGCACTAAGGAGAAAACAAGAAGAGGCTATAGCTAATGAAAAACAACAAAATGATTAGAATGTACCTGATGCACAAGCATCAACTGTTAGTCCCCCACATGTAGACCGAGCAAGTTAGGAAGACTCAATGTAAATTAAGGATGTTTCTAATAATTCAGCTCATAACATCAATCCCTTGATAGAAGAAGACTTGAAGAAAAATTTGACAAAATCCACCACAATAGAAAAATTATGTAGAAATCTTGTGTTGCTGAGAGTAGATAAGATTAAGAAGGAAAAACTAGCATCTATAGGGGAACAACCAAAAGACACATCTAATGTGACCCCTCAATCTATAGAGGAAAAAGACAAAGAAAATCATAGTGCAAGCACTAAATAGGCAAGTGTTACTATTGACACAAAAGATTCCATACTTGTAGTGGTATTTCAAATGAATGATGTAGTGAACCAGGATGTCAACATATTGTTCACAAAGATTCCAAGAAAAAAGGAAATGTTAACTATTGAGAAGGATGGGACTAAGGTTAACATAGTTCAAGAAGCTAGTCTTGCACCTACTTCACAAGTGTGAGGTGAGTAAGGAAGAGATTAAGGTTGAAGAATTGTGGACCAAAGGAACAAATAGCCATATAGACTCTATTTAACCTATGAGTTTTCATTACTCCTACTAGTAGTTAGGTTCTTCAAATGCCAAGCATTGATGCTACATCATTGCAAGTATCAAGGCCTAGTGCAGAGACATCTAGGATTCAAGATGATACATCTTATGGAGATGTGAGCTTAGATGAGGTGATTGAACTACCAAAGTTTGATGTTACATAAATCACCCTAGAGTAGATGAACATTATACATGAAGCTCTATAGAGAAAGAAATAACAAGAGTTTCTTAGAAGGGAGCATAAGAAAAAGCAAGTACTTCATGACATCAAAGATATATTTCTTGATGCTTTCATCCTTCAAGAACCAAATGAAGACAACCCAATCATATAAAAACTCATAAAAAATGTTGGCAAGATTAGATATGAAGATCTAGATTCTAATTTCAAACTTCTAGAATGTTCTAAAAGAAAATTCCACTCTAAAGTACTTGACAAGATATCTAGTGCTATTGCACTTAGACATGTTGATTTAGAAACCAAGGTAGAGAGTGTGAAGAAAGTGTTGGAGAACATATTCTTTATTTACACCAAGTTATGTGATGTAGATATATTCACCAAGGAAGTATATAGGACCATTGTCCAACTGTAGGGAGAGCTACAACACACAAGAATAAATTTGAAACTATCTCTAGACCAAAGCCAATCCCATTTTTAGAATTTATTGTCCATCCAAGGAAGACTTGTCAAGCTACAAGCACATGATCTAGATATTAGATCCACACTGATAAGTATCCAATACATATTTACCCCTAACATGGAAGTATTTCACAAGGAACTATTCTTTGGTGAGACATTGAGGAAGAAAGATAGCCAACTTTATACTCATGATGACTTAGTTGACCTTGTTGCTAAACTAGATATTCAATACCAATCTTTAGAGGTAACATTTTGTAAATAGGATGTAGCATTGAAAATAATAATGGAGGTCCATATATTTTTTTTGGACAAACACACTCTTAGTGTACCACTCATGACATAAGTGTCAAAGAAGGGGGATAGTGACGTAAAGGGGATAGTGAAGAATTTGGGATAGTAACAATATTAAGGGGGAGTACTAATGCTGAAGAAAGAGACAACAAAGGAGCACACATTTACTCAATGGGAATACTAGATTTAGATACAAAAAGGAAATATTCAATTAGGGGGAGTAATGGAGTAATGAAGTTTTGAGAGGTATGATTGTTACTCGTCCATTTTGCAAAATTTTGAAGTTTTCAAATTTTGTATGTGAACTGAGTAAAGATACTAGATTGTCTGAGTTATGCTCATATTGAGGTTATCTATACATGACCAAGTATTTTTTCCACTATTTTCAAAGGTGGAGATTATTGATCTCATTTTGGTTTACACAAAGTAGTGACAAAACACATAAGTCATACTCTAGCAGAATTATAGTGCAAGCCAGGTGTAAAGAATAAGCCGAGCATAAGTGGTTAGGCAGTGCATGCCAAGCAATATGCATAGTTACTGCTGAGTCACTAAAGTGCTGAGGAAGTATATACATGTTCAGTGATTTAGGTGCTAAGTAAATAGTGGATGCTGAGTCGTTTAGAAGCCGAGTTACAACATTGAAGATATAGTGGATGTCGAGCATTAGAGACTTTAGGTGCGAAGTAAATAGTTTTCGGCATAGTTGTTTGTAATGACATAGAATTCTATGTGAACCACTTTTGGGCCAACCTAATTTATTTTTTTATGATTCTAGAGGACAAGGATGAATGTATATTGTGAATCCCTATGTATAGCATGCAACCAATCAGATAAAGGGATGATTTAAGAAGCAATATGGATCAACTACATCTGTCAATTCTAACCTAATCCTAGTCTACATATGTTTACTTAAGGAGATAAACACTAAATAGTTTGTATGTGCATGAAGATAGACAAGGAGACACAAGAGAGACAAATGCTAAGTGAAGAGAAGGTAGTCATGGTGACTAAGGAGGTTGAAATAAAGGAATGAATTGTAGAATTAGTTAGAGAGAATAAAATAGAGTAGAGAGAGAGAGCAGAGGAGATATATATGATCAGGAGTATCAAGTACACATCTAAACAAAGAAGATCTAACATCGAGTAGTAAGGTCCTAACTGAAGGATCATGGTGCTAAATTATTTTAACAGGTGATGCAAAGAAAATATCCTAACAAAGTAGTCTTAAAAAGTTTCAAGTTCTAATAGAATTTTTTAAAATCTCTCAAATAAGTGCTTACTTCATTGTGAGTTAAAATTCTCTAACAAGGTGAGCCTAAAAATCTTTGTAGCCTTTGATAGGATAGATACCTAATAGGATAGATCATAGTTTATAATCAAAATTATTGTATCCATAATTGGTTACACTTTACAGCTACAGTATGAAGATTTGTGGGTGTCATGCCCACCCTAGTTTTACCTTCTCATTGGAGGGTTTCTAGGTAACAAATTTATTGTGTTATGTGGTATTTGTTTCATTCTATGGATTAACATGTGTAGTCAACTATTTTAATTTACATGCTAAATTATGAGATAGATGTGTGATGAATATTTTGTGGGTAATTTTTGAAGTATTGATTCGACCCCACCCCCCCCCCCCCCCCCCCCTCCTCCCACCTCCTTAGAGTTTACTTTCCCATTGTTATTTCCAACAATATGTATGTGTATGTGTATGTGTATGTGTATGTGTATGTGTATGTGTATGTGTATGTGTATGTATATGTGTGTGTGTGTATGTATATGCTAAATTATGAGATAGATGTGTGATGAATATTTTGTGGGTAATTTTTGAAGTATTGATTCGACCCCACCACGCCCCCCCCCCCCCCGCCCCGCCTCCCACCTCCTTAGAGTTTACTTTCCCATTGTTATTTCCAACAATATGTATGTGTATGTGTATGTGTATGTGTATGTGTATGTGTATGTGTATGTGTATGTGTATGTATATGTGTGTGTGTGTGTGTGTGTGTGTGTGTATATATATATATATATGTATGTATGTATGTATGTATGTATGTATGTGTGTGTGTGTGTGTGTGGTATGTATACATTAATTATCTATTGATTAGTAATCATAGTTGTTAATTAATAATCATAAAAATGTATCTCATGGTTAAATCAATCAGATTGAAGCTACAATATTAAAAAATATTAAACTCATTAAACTTTAGGACATTAAATTGGTGGATACATTTTATTTTAGAAGGATCTAGATAGAGGGATATTTTCATAGTATCATAAATTTCCTATCCACTATGACTTCCCCATCTTGGATGATTGAAAATATTATTAAAGAGACAAAAAGTAATAAGTTCAAGAAAGTGTATATTTCTAACCTACATAGGGAAGCTAACGAGGCACTTGATGTGTTAGCCAACATAGTTCTCTATTCTGATACAATCACTAGATGATGGAGCAAGTGTTAATGAAAATTTAAAATCCCTTATTTATAATTGTAACAAGACTTGTAGAAAAAGTATCAATTTAGTGCTCATATCTTACTAATTATGAAGAGGATATATTACAAAATCAAAGATAACAATTGAGTTACTTTGTGTTGGAAATCTTAATTGGACACCAAGATACTAAGAGGGTTGTTTGGGGGTGGGGATGGGGGGAGTGAATTAGGATCAATAACACTTTAACATTTTCAACAATTCTATAATTCATTCACCATATGTACCATCTCATATAAAATTTCTTATGCATGCATAAATTATAAAATTAAACTATAATAGCATATAGATCTAATCAATTATTCACATGCATGAAAAGTAATCACATGGCACAAAGATTTTGCTTACCTAAAAAAACTTTCGAACGAAGGTAAAAATAGGGTGTAGATGAAACCCACAATTCTTCACTACTATAGTCATAAGCCTAACCTATTAAGGTTACAATATTTGACCATATCCAATTATCTACTTTGTGAGAGGTCTCCCCTAGTAATATATTTTGAGACTATTAGATCTCACCCTATTAGAGGATTTCACACTTAAAACAAAGTAAGGACTTTGTTAAGAGATTTACAAAGATCTGTTAAGACCACTCTAATAAGATATTTACCCTAACTCAATTTGTTAAAACTAATTCAATACCTGATCCTTAGTTTTCACTAATAAGATGATATTGGATCTCCTCTTTCCAATCTGATCTAATATGGTACTTCTATTCCTCACTTCTTGACTGGGTCACTTGCTCTATTCTATAATAACATAACTCTTTGCCTCTTGTGCAATGTTCACACATTCACACTTGAATTGCATGAATAGCTTATTCACTCCTTTGTATCATACTCTTCAACAAACTAGGGCAAAAGCATAGATTTGTGTCACCATTTATGATATCAAAAACCTCTTTTGGTCAAATCTCATTTCACTATCAAAATTCAATTTTTTGAAGAACTAAAAATACCCTTTAATAGATCTCATATTCAATATCATCATTATATAAATTTTTGAGTGTTTTCATTAGTTATAATATGTTATAATTTTAAAATATTATAAGTTGATATTTCAACATTTTTAGAAGATTCTTCCTCAAAAAAGGGGAACAAATAGTAAATCTTATCAAAAAAATTAAAAAATTATATTTATCTCTAGAGGAGAGAGTCCTCTTCATGAATATGTAATTTTTTTCAAGAAGATATAGTTTTGATAAGGAATTTTTGACAGGAGGAAAAAACTATTAGATTTTGATAAGGTCGAGCTTGAGTACTTATAACAAAGAAAATATACATAAAAATTATTTATTTCTTTTTTTATTCCCTAGCTATACATGTCATCTATAAGATATTTTCAAATCAGAACAAAAAAAGATGATTTCCATATACTTTTTTGATGAGAACTACACCCTATGTTTTTCACAATTAAAAATAAAAAGTATAGCCATAGAATTCATCCAATTCTACACGTTTCATCAGTTTACATCATCTTTAAATTCTAAACACAAATACTATTTTTTTGTCATTAATATTGAACTATCACATTTTGATATCACATTTCTTTATAAAAGGTGACACAAGTTTGTGCTTTTACCCACCATATGATGCAGGAGCATCCAGAGGTATAAGGGCAATCTTGTGTCACCCAAAAAAATGTACTTAGACTTAGTTTCTGTTTCATGTCTTTACATTTTTGGATACCTATTTGGCTCAAATAAAGGTTCCAACTCTCATAGTTCAACTATCAGTGCGGTTGAAAATCCTGAAAAAATAGGAGCATGTATTTGGGCCATCATTTCGGTAAACTAGAAGGTGTGAATTGGCCAGATGAATGTAATCATGATTTAGAGCATTCCAAAAAAATAATCAGGTCAATAGGCCCCACAGTTTGAAAGTTATTGCAATTTTTTGAGTTTTGGAGACCTCCTAAGAATGCTTCAAAGTCAGGTTTGGGGCATTAAATGACCTCAAAAAGGGTCAAAAAATGGGGGACAAGAAAATATGGTCCATAGGTCTATAGAGCGCTTTGAGAGCTTTTCGAAAATGTAAACGGTTTGTCAATCGGAGCTACAGTTCAAAAGTTATGCCTCCTGGAAGTTCGGTTACCGTTTCTGGATTCTTCTAGATTTGCACCGACTTCTAACGCAGCTTCCGGAACCTTCTATTTCATCGGTGGATGCCTACTAGCACTTTCTAGAATGTACTCCTAGTCCTTAACCCTCCAAGGTCTATTTAAGGAGATTTCTGGCATTGTAAAAGGTAGTTCAGAGTGGAGTTTGAGAGGAGGTGCTAAAAGGAGAAATATTCTCCAGATTTATGCTATTGTAAGCCCTTATGGCAAGTTCTGAAGTTTATTTTCTCTGTAATATTTGTACTAGCTTATTTTCTCAGTTAATATAATTTCCCTTTTCTGTTGTGTCCATTTTGTTCTTGGGTTTTGTCCCCATCACCATACATGTCATTGTGAAATTGTGTTAAGTTCTTCTTTATTTAAAGATTTCATAAAGAGCTTTCCAGATGCTTCTTTGTTTCGCCTCTCCATTTGATTCATTCATCACAAAACATAGTGATTTATGATCCACATCATAAAATGCATAAAAATCTCTATAATAAACTCTAAAAATATTAAATATCACATCCATGTCTGCCTCAAATAGTTTACCTCAAAGTTTGTATCATTTCTGACTTGAATTTAATTTTTTCTTTGCGCGACACTTACTATTTCTGACACTTGACACTCACTATATATGTTGCTGATGCTTGGTTTCTACTATGCTTGGTACCTTCTATGTAGGTTGATTTGTATGTGCTTGAACTATTCAATCAAAATTAGATCTAGATTACATTGAGAATACTTAGCGACCACATACTTTCTTAGCTCCTATAGAGCTTGATATATACAAGTGTTTACATGACTTGACCTATATAGAGTAGCTCAGTCATAGTGACAACTGTCTAAATTTGGCTAGTAAATAACTAAGTGTGTGACACTAATAGAAAACAATGTTAGAGAAACCAACATCTCCCCCTTTAACATTAGTGGTAAAAACACTTTGCAATGATTACATTGTTGCAAATATGGGTACTCCCCCTACACTTGTGACTTAATTCAAAATAGAACTACAAAAAACTTTGACTTATGCCAAATAAATAAATAATAAACAATGTATATACATGAGTCTAAGTAGTCTAATTTATTTAGTGTGATACCTTGTTTTCCTTCTACATTCTAATTGCCTCTCGAACTCTGGTTGTCATCACATTCCCTTGTTCTTTTCTTCTTTTCTCTATTCAAGATATCTAATCATCATTACAATTTCATTTCCTCTTGTTTTTGTCACTTATGTCTATCGTTGGGGTTAAATTGGTGGAATCAAACCATATTTTTCAATAAAAGGTTTCTATACTTGGGTGATCATAGCAAGTGCATGATCCCAAGTGGTTCTTGCTGATTTCAAAGTGTGATTATACAATTGTAGCTCAATTACAAAATTATTGATCTTCATTTAGCTAATTTGATTTCTTGGGCTGATTTGATTTCTTTCTACACAACCTCCATATGAGGTATCAACTTTGATTCAATAGAGATCAATTTTGATATTATGTTGTTGACATCAACATAAAGCTCAACCAATTTTCCTTGAGCATTCAATAACCTATTATAGTGTTGGAAGCTAGATTTAGCTAGCTATAGAATATTGTTTCATGTTGTCTTCATGTTAGCATGAATCTTTCAGATATTTTCCCAAAGATCACTATTGAATCTTGGCATATCACATAAAATAGTGTACACATTGTACTTTCTAAATTAGTTGTGCTATGTTTTGTATGTGTTCCTGTAGTTGAACTTTCTTCTTGGCAATTATTGTAGAAACATTGTCTACAACCTTATTCTCAAATTTCTTTGTAGACCAATCCATTACTTTCTCATTGGATCTAATACCTCTAGCATTTTTTTCCAACAATATTTACAAGTTGGGAAATTATTGGGGCTTGCCCATCAAAATTTTGAATATCAAATGCCTTAACAAAAATATATTTAACATCATGTGGTATTTGCCTTTTTTGTTGTTCTTTCATCAGACAACCTATTTCTTCTTCTTTTCCAAAATTTCTTGCAAAATTTTTTTTGATCAAGAGTGAAATTTGTGAAATCCAATTGTGTCATCTCAATCATTTCATCCATACTAACTTCAATATTTAGAGAGAGGTCCTTCATTTCTCTTCTTGTGTGAGGTGTAGAAGTTTTGCTTCTTGAAACTACTTTTGGAGATGGTGAGAGGGTATGACCACTTGGTCATGTTGGCATATCAATGAGAGACAACAATAGTAGCACTTGGCTTTGTTTTATTGTTCGTCTTATTTACCTCAATTTGAGGTCCTACCACTTTTG
Source organism: Cupressus sempervirens (assembly GCA_028749045.1). Taxonomy (NCBI): domain Eukaryota; kingdom Viridiplantae; phylum Streptophyta; class Pinopsida; order Cupressales; family Cupressaceae; genus Cupressus; species Cupressus sempervirens. The sequence goes on from CM053787.1 coordinate 686,767,204, forward strand.
ATCCTTCTTGACCTTTGCTATGAATTTCTACACTAGTGTCCTTATCTATTTCTTCCTCTTTCTCCTAATTATATGCATCTGATGGATTCTTTGGAGTGTTAGGAGTGTTGCCATGAACTGGTGACATGTTGCCTTGTAGATGGGCACACCTAAACTCATTTCACCATTCTCATCATCTTGCATATTAACTATCTCAATATGTTTTTTTTTTGTTGTCAAACCAAAAATACTCTTCCAAGGTAACTAATTTTTCTAAATTACAACATCAATATTATTTTGCAATATCATAAAGATTATGAATTTAGCAACTAACTTGTTCTTGTATCTCTTTGAAAATGTATTATTCTATTCTTGTGATAGATCGGGCATAACCTTGGCTAATGTGCTAGTTCTAATTTTCTTCTCTTCTTCTTTAGCATGTTGTGACATCCTAACAAGTCTATTGTATAAATATATAGGTATCTTCATTTCTATTTCATTTAGAGCTAACTTATGATTTGCCATCATATCTATCAAGACCTTCTTAACTTTTGTTCTATCAATATTATCCAATGTGTCTTATTTAACAAATCTAAAACACAATAAATTTTAAGATTTTCCTAGGTTGACACATACCTCATCAATATTTTTTCTTCTCCATATGGGTGGTCATTAAACCAATCTTCTTATTTTTGCTTTTGTCCCACTAGACTCAGTTCTTTTCACTACTCTTTGTTTTGTAGATTTCTTGACACTAGTTTCTTCCCTAGTCCTTGGTTTGGTAGGTGGTGGAGGAGAGAAGGGTGTCACCATCAGCTTCTTTTTAGTACTTTTAGCCTTCTTGCTAGATGTTGTCACAACAACTAGGGCTTTACCCTTGATTCCTTCTTCCTCTTCCTCATCACCACTACCCTTTTCTTTATCTTCTCCAAGACCTTGTATAATATGTAGGGGTTCCTTGCTCTTTCCTTGGGTGCCAAGCTTTTCCTCTAGGTGTTCAATAATTTTCTTCATTTTATTTTCTTTTGAATCTATCTTGATATATGTCGTGATTCTTACCTTAGATTCTTCATATTTCCCAAAAGATTCTACTTCATTGTCAATTTCTTCTATCAGTAATGCAACCATGTTTGCATTAACTATGTCACTCTTAAACTCATAATCAAATATAGTTATCCATGCCTTCCTTGGCTTGACTTCCTGTACATATGTGTTATCTATTTCTACCAAGAAACATACATCATTATAATGTTTCATTACCAAATCTTCTAGTATCCTTATCCTCATCCTCATTCACTATCTAAATTCTTCAAAATATGTATCCATGATATTCTCAAATCTCTCTCCTAATTGAGTTATATACTCATTTATTTGTCTTATTATTGGTTTTTCTTGTTCCCAAATGACATTTCCAATACTAGGAAACTACTTCTAAATGGAAAAAGAAAATACACATGATAGGCGAACTGAGCTTACACATTGAATTCTTTGCATTTTATATGGTTCTCAAGTTTTTTGCTAATTGTAGCTTCTACAACTTGGAAAGAAAATATTCATGATATTTCATGACTATCTTCTGTGCTTGATCCATTGTCCTACATGGTGTATTGTTCAATCTACTAGATTGATAGAATTTATGAGAAATAACTCTCATTGCAAATTCAATCAATAGATTTGGAATGTTTGTGATGAACAAATCTCATCCATTCCACCTGGCATCTATATTTGATTCAAATTTCTCTTGACTCATAATTCTCATTGTCTTCTTCTTTTCCATTCTGGGATAGCCAGAAACCTTGTGAAACATTTTCTTGGTTATTTCAAGTGGTCAATTGTGTAGCCAAAACTTCATATCATGGATCCTTCTTAGCACAACCTTAATCCATTTCATCTTGAAATTCCTTGGGAACTCTATGGCACAAGTTAATACTTTTCTCTTGACAATTTGAAATTCCTCCATAAAAATTCCTTTGTCTCATAATTTCTCATAAGTTTCTTGAATTTTATAATTACCTACTTCTCCAATCTTACACATATAGTAACTCTGAACATCCTGTATCATGATTACCTTGGGTGGCATTGAAGATAACACACCCATTGAGTCAAATTTCATTGCAATATCATGAATAGCATGAAATTTAGGTAGAGACAAGTGTCACTCCTCACCAATTGAATCTTAATAGCCTCTAGTCCTTGACTCTTTCTTGTGGATGATGAAGCTGCCATTTTCTCTTTGTTAGAGTTCAAAGACTTTCTTCCTCTGGATCAGTCAACACAACTTAGCTCTTTACTCATTCAATCTCTTTGTCTTAGCTTTTCTCTTAAATCTCCTTAGGATCTCCTTTTTCACTCAAATTACTTTGTGCTCTCAAATTCTATATAAAAGGTATGAAATAATGCCTTCAAATTTTGAAATATACTTCCTTTTGCTCGATTTGGGTTTTCCATTAATGTTGTTCACTTAGTTAGGTGGAAGTCAACTATCTTAGTCAAAATTGTGTCTTCAAACTAGGTCTTTACTATACAACTCTATCTCTTCCATCTAACTCATCCTATACATCAATTTATCTTCTGAAGTATTCGATCCATATTGGAATGCTCAATCAATACAAACAATTTTACCGATGTTCAATTCTGACTATATAAATGATTCTTCTACACTAATCCTTTGATAAATCTATTCTTAACTTTATCACATCTTATGTTAAGAATTGATGTAAGATGTATCATTAGATATATAGTTCCATACATATCTTTCTTACTTAGTTTGAGGTGATATGATCACCTTCTCCATTGGATTAGGTGATCTCAACTCCATTTGTTCCTCTTCTTCCATTATCTATCCTTTTCTTCCATGTTTGATTCATCTCCTTCCTTATTTGATCAATGCCCACTTTTCATTTACCCTTGGTGTTGTTTTGATTTTCTATTGGCACTTGAGTTTTGCAATATTTTCTTGAATGTCCAAACTTGTGACATTTGGAACATATATTGTTAGGTGCAACATTCTTCTTTGATTAGTCCAATAGAGTTTTGTCTATGATTTGCATTCATATGCTCTATGTTCATACTTTTGAGAATTGTAACAATAGCCTTCAAATATAGGTGCAGTAGATACTTTCTTCATTCTTGACCTAAAATCATGCATTTGATGTCCTTGCTTCTTGCAGTAAAAAATAATAATGAGTACACTTAGGTTTAGGATTTTGCATACCAATTTTGCTTCAATGGATGCTTGTAGTATGACCAATTTTTCCAAAGTGATAACATTTACATTTACCTTTTGTATTTTCATTTCTCATTTCTCAGTTCTTGGATGATTCTCCTTGCTCAGTCAATGAATGTCTTATTCTAGTAGTTCTACCAAATGATCTCATAAGTTCTTCAAAGTATTTTATTGCTTATTTTGGCTTGTTGAATCTTTCCACTAGTTATTTTTCAATTTTTAGGTCATTCTTCAGTAAGTCCCTTTGTGACATCAAATTTTCAATTTCCACATTCTTCATATTCAACTCTTGATTTGCAAGCATAAGTTGATTCATCATGTCAAGTTGAGTGTTTGTGAGCTTTTGTACATTAGATATCCTTTCTTCAAGTCTAATTACCATTATCCTTTTGTCTTTCTTAGTGAAAACCTTGTCTTCCTTATCGTTCTTCTTTTGTGAAGTTACTTTAGATAACCTTACTAATTGAATCGCATGTTCCCTTTTTAGTCCTCTCATTTCTTCATTCAGGAGTATGTTCTTTTCTATTAGATCTATAGATGTTTTGTCCTTTAGATTGATCACTTCAAATAGTCCTCTAGTTTCAAGTTCTTCATAATGATACTATTAGTCCTGAATAGCCAATTACTTTATCCTTTTTAGGGATTTCTTTAGATCTTATCTTGCTGTCTCAATTTTTTGAAGTAAGAGATGGATGTAAATCACCTAATTGTCAATAGTCTTGTCCAATCTAAAATCCTCCATTTCCAAGATTTTGACTCTTATTTGTTAAACTTATCCAAGAGAACATAACTCTAATACCAATTTTTGGCATTCCTAATTGGACAACAAGATACTAAGGGTGGGGATGGTAATGAAGATTTATAAAACTTTAACCATTTCAACAATTCTATAATGCATTCACAACATTTACCATCTCATATCCAATTTCTTATGCGTGAATAACTTATAAAATAAAATTGTAATAACATATAGATCTAATCTATCATCCACGTGCATGAAAAGTAATCACATGACACAAAGGTCTTGGTTACCTAGAAATAGTTTAGAATGAAGGTAAAACTAGGGTGGGGATGACATCCAAAAATCTTCACTACTGTAGTAATAAAGTTAACCTATTAGGATTACAATGTTTGACCATATCAAATGATCTACCCTACGAGGTGGTTCCCTATTAAAAGCTTTTGAGACTATTACATCTCACCTTGTTAGAGAATTTCACACTTACAACAAAGTAAGCTCTCTATTAGGAGATTTACAATGTTTATTAAGACCACTCTACTAAGTGATTTACTTGGACTCAATTCGTTAAAATTGATTCAGTACCTAATCCTTAGTTTTCTTTGATAAGATGATATTGGATCTCCTCTTTCTAGTTTGATTTGATATGGCTCTTATGTCCCTCACTGCTTGACTAGGTCACTTTCTCTTTTCTATAATAATAGAACTCTTTGCCTCTTCTGCAATTTTCACACATGAATAGCTTATTCACTTCTTCATATCATAATCTTCACCATACCATGTATGCCATTGCAAAATTATGTTAAGTTCTGTCCTATTTAAATATTTTATAAAGAGTTTTCAAGATGCTTCCTTGGTTTGCCTCTCGATCTAATTCGTTCATCACAAAACATAGGAATTTATGATCCACATCATAAAATACATTAAACTCCCTATAATAAACTCTAAAAATATTAAGTATCACATCCATGTTAGCCTGAAATGGTTTAACTCAATGTTTATATGATTCCTAACTTGAATTTAATTTTGTGTTGCTCAAGATTACCTATATATGACACTTGGAACTCACTGTATATGTTGATGATTCTCATTCTCTACTATGATCGATGCATTCTTTGTATCTTGGCTTGCATATTCTTGAAGTGCTTAGTCAACATTAGACTTGGCTTACATTGAGAATACTCATTGACCACATGCATGCTCAGATCCTACAGAGCCTAATACATATACAAGTCTTTACATGCCATTGCCTATATAGAGTTTCTTGGTTATAGTGATGACCGTCAGACTCTTCCTAGTAAACAATTAAGTGTGTGACACTAGTAGACAACAATGTTAGATAGACCAACACTTTGGAAGGTGACAGCTCCAAGTAGTGAAAATATTGCCGTATTTTATGAGTATTTTGTGGGTTTTTTTTTCTCTTCCTACTAGTAACTTATTGTGAGGAGATGAATTTTATAGAGAAGTTGAATTTCATTTTCTTTGCAACTACCACCATGGGTGGGATCTTAAAAAGAAGAGAGCATAGTAATTGCAATAAATGGAAAACTAAGAAGAAAGTTTGACAAGAATTGGAGAGTGTTGGATTGGCCCCATACATGAAAAGGATAAAAGATTCCAAACTAGAGATTATAGAGGATTTTATCAAGGGTTGGGAAAATGGGTCTATATGTGGGGAGACATCTATAATTGACAGTTAATAATAATTGCTAAGATAACTGGTCTAAAATGTAAAGTTAGGCACTTCTTCCATGACAAGGTTTTTAAATTAGTGGTTAACATTTTCCCTAAGAAAGATGATGGTAAAACTATTAAGGATTCTAGGGAGTTTTTGTAGTTTATTTTCTAATTCTTTGGAAAAATGTACTTGTGTCTATTATGGAGTACATTACACTTAATGGGTACTATGATAGAGCCCACTCTAGCCACTTTTGTTGCTAAATGAATTTAGGCACAAAAGGTGAGTATGTTTTCTATTATACCTATTATGTTCATTAACACAGATTATTAAGGCTCATAGACAAAAGCCCAACAAGGCTATTCAGTACAAAGGGCTAATGGTGCTCATTTATGATTACATAAGGAAAAGTATCCCAAACCCTTTCTCTCCTAGAATTCTAGAAAATATGTACCCTCCTTCTAGCCTTGGGAGTAATAATAAGGGGAACTAGATTATGGAAGAGTTGGGAGAGGTTGAGCTCCTAGGTTAGGAAGAAAAGGAAGCCTATGGTGAATTACAAGGAAATGGAAATGAAGTTGGAGGGGAAAAGTGTGGAAGAATTAGAAAGGGAAAAATTTGTTGAGTAGAGTGTGAATAATATAGATTCAAAGGAGGAGGGGGAAGTGTGAAATCCTATGGGTTTGTGGAAAGATTGTTTTTGTCCCACCCTTTCTTCTCCTACTCCCTTATCTCATTACTTTGTGCAAAAAGAGGAAATCCCTCTTGTTGGGTAGAATGAAGAAAAGTTAAAATGAATATTGACGAGAATACTTTGGAGGAAGAAAAAGAGGTAACTATTTTGATAGACTATGTAGAATTAGTGAAGAATAACACCTTGGTTTTTCCAAGAATTTACTTAATAAGGATGGAAAAAAATAATAAATAGGATGAGGATGGTAAGGTTTTATGGGAAAAGGATGAAGAGAAAATGAGAGGTGGATCCTAGTTCTTAAGACGATTGAGCCTGAAGAACTCAATGTTGGGATTCTTAAGGAATATTTGTGGGATATGAAGGTTGAACCTGTTAGAAGTAGGAAATACTAAGAGGGGGATGGTTGAATCAATATTTCACAATTTTTTTTCCCAAAATTGGATATCTTTAATAAGTTTATAACTTGCAAAAGAAAGTAAACTACTATACTGAACATTAAACATAATCATAAAACAAGGTAACTCATACCACCATACTTTGTTAACTAGGGAATCTTTATCCAAGGGTAAACCTTGGTAGGGATGGTACCCACAAAATGATCCAGTAATAAGAAGTATTTGATTAGAGATATTTACCCAATTAGGAGTTTGTTACATCAGTATAGTGACTGGGTCCTTGTTAGAGACTTACACCTTGTTAGAAGCATGAACCTTCTTAGGATTTGTTACATACAATTTACAAAAGTATACAAGATGATCCCACTTCCCAAAATGAAATGTATAATCAATTTATTACATACAAAAGATAGATACATAAACATTTGCACCTATTGCTGATATCTTTAATATCTAATATTACCTTTGCTACTTTCACAAAACCTTATCACAATTCACACAAATTTGATCATACATCATAATTCACATCACATACATATTGAACTCACTTCATTAGAAGCACACTTAACATCACATTTATGATTTTCCTTTATACCCTATTATTTAATAATTATTTGTGCTATCATCCTTCATACCTTTAGATGCTTGCCAAATTCTAAAATCATCTCTTCTTAGCTTAGGGTTAACATCTAGGATATTGGCACTAATTAGTTATATAATTATTTTGGTAAGCAAAATAGTTCCATAACCCAAAGTACTCATTTCCTTATGCTTCTTTTTTTTTTCCTATACAATATTACAACTAGTAAATTAATTATAACTCTATCTGTATAGAGTATACTGTCTTGTGCTCTTGTACACATTTTCCCCATAGTCTTTGCTAAACATACATAACTCTACACATGTCAATATTGCTTCTGTGAACTGCGATGATCAAAACTCTAACTTTTCTATCAGATGAATTGTTTAACCCTTAAACATTTTTCTGAGACTTATATAACCCAAATCTTCATCCTTATGATCTGCTCACTTCACATGACTCATTTGTTTCCATAAATGACAACACCATGTTGACAAACCTAGCTAGATTGATAATAGGCCCATCTTAAGATTAAGATTGTAGCTTGCAAGATAAAGGAGTTCAAGATAGAGTTGGCTATGACTGCCATGGAGATAGCTTGATTTATGGTGTCCTGGTAGTGTTGGTATTTTTTATTTTTATTTTTGTTTTTTCTTTTTCTTTTACTCTTACTTTCATAGTTACTTAGGTTTCTAAAGTTTCCAAAAGTTGTTTGCCAATTTTTTGTTGTTGGTTTACTAGTTTTGTCTAGCCTTGAAAATTTTTGGGACTTAATTTCTATATATTTGTAAGAACTAAAGGGATTTTGGGTTCCCTTGAAACCTATTTTAACCCTTAATTCAAATAAATAGTACACTCAATAAATTTATATATTAAATTTTATGAAATATACCAATACTATCTTTTAAATTCTTCCATGAGATAGAGATTAAAAATAACTAATTTTAAATAATTTGTCTCTCTCTTCCAAAATAGATGTTCACATTCATCTCGTAAGCACTTGTGTTAAGTATGCCTTTCTGGGGAAGGCATCAACTTAGATAGTAAAGAAGTTATAAAATTTTAAAATATGCGTGTTACAAGCATATAAATGAGTGTTGTACAACTACTTATAACTACTAGAATTTCCTTATTGTGTAAATATTAGAAGTTCTTCCAGATTCTTAGCTTGTTTCCTAGATTTATAAGAAACTTAATGTATGGTTTGGGATTAACAATGATATGGGTGAAGAATGAGTTCATATCCTTTTAGAATTAATTCTAGATATTTTCATCTTAGTGGGTATAGAAAAAAATTCAACCAATAGAGAAGTTGTTGATTTTTACCCATTTTAGTTTTTCTTTGACAATACTATTCTCATAAAAATTGAGCTAAAAACACCCGAAAAGACATAATCTAACTTAGCTCTAACCCAATATGTCCTATGATGTGCCAAAACAACCATCAACATGTGTAACTCCCATTTAGGAAATATTTAAGTTTATTATAGTTGCTACATTTTCAATCCTAGAATATTCAACTTTTGGAAGTGTAAATTATGATCTAGAAGTCTAATTTACTAACCATTTAAAGTGCCAACAATATTACAAAATGTTTTATCAAGATAGACAGGAACTATGTTAATTACAACCATTTTTTTCCTCAAAAATGTTTGTTTGATGTCTTAAAATTTTAGTTTAGGACTTTCAAAAATAGAAATTAAATAACATTTACAAGTCAGGCATAATCTTCTAGTGTAAATATATGTGATTTTTTATCTATCCAGAATGTGTCTTTGATGAATATTTTGGACCAATATGTAACTTTGGAGAATATAGCAAACCAATCATGCTCAAATATAAACTAACTAAAAATAGAAACCTTATGCAAATGTGAGATTGAGACATAATGTTCCAACACATTCTTGGAAAATTTGAAAATTTTATTTTCCTTTTTGCAAGAAACCCTATAAGTTATAAGGTGAATATATACCATTAATTGATGATGACAAACCTAGTAAATATGTGCCCATAAACAAATATGGTATAGTAATTAGTAAAATCCATAATATAATTTTTATTATTTCAAATAGATGCTATCATATCATAGATTTTAAATACATATTGGGATAATGTTTAGAGTTAAAGAATTATAATGAAATACTATCTCAAACAAATTATCATATGCAACATGCATAGATAAGGTTCCTAATTTATAGAAGTTGAAAAAAGAATGGTAGTAAAATAAAATTATCTTAATCAACTTAAACTATTTCTTCTTTTGAGTTTTGGTTGGAAGGTATTTCATCATGTACAATGCAACACTAATAATTGGGCATCGGCACAATATATTCTCATAGATGTATCAAACACCCCATGTCATTAGATCATTTATGTATGGTAAAAATACAAGATTTTTATCCAAATATTATTTGATTCTTAAATTCTATTTTAATCTAGCAAAAACTACTCATCTTCTAGTAAGTCTCTGTCTAAAATTGAATATAGTTTGTTCCTAAAAGAAAATATTACTCTCTTTTATGCATTTTTACATTACAAATAAAATGAAAATAATATAAAAACTATTTTTATTGATCACAATAATATAAAATTGTGTATTTCTATATATGAGTCAATTATAAAATCATGAAATCACAATGAATGAACATCTAGACAATGAGATGCTAATATATATTCAAAAGTACAGTACATTGGTGCCTTATACATATACAGATATATTGGCTTTGTTAATGAGGTAGTTGGTATTGTAGAACTAATATAGTCTATAAGATTAACATTTTACACTATTTCTATTGTCGCTAGATGTGAAAATTTGAAAATTGATAATCATATGGGCAAGTCATGTGGTATTATAACCCAAGATTTTTCCCTATTCAACTTTCCATAATAAATAGTCATATATAAATCCACACCAAAACGTCTGAGGCTCTTATCATAGTGTTGTGAGGATTGGTGTAGGAAAGAAAAAGAAAAGAAAAGATTCGTGATGTAAACTTTCTTGTTGACAATTATTTCCTAGATGAAATATTTCAACTCGTTAAGAATATCTCCATATCTAATTTAAGTGATAGTTTAAGATAACCTTATGCAATTTATAATAAAATGATAACCATATAGAGTAACATTGTGGTTCTCATCTCTAAGAGAACCCTTGAGGGGAACATTCATGTACTTTTTACATATAATTGGATAAAATGACCCAACATGGTTTTATTGAAGTTATGTGTTTGTCCTGTTATTTATGTTTTACAATAATAATATTCAAACAATATGTTTTTCTATACTAATGTGTATACACCAATTATGCTAAAGACAATGTTTTGTTTACCCACTACAATATTTGATGTTCATGCATGGATTGCTATGTAGGGCATGATGACATTATTCCTTAATTTGTATTTAGTGCATCTTATACTTTCAATTGTAATTGTGAAACTTGTTGTAGTCAATGTTTGATTTAGATACAGGAATTTGCAGTAATATATAAGATTAACAAACCAAAATTCACGTAATGTGTATTTTAATGCCCATACGATGTGTTCTCTTGTAAATGGAGAATGCTATTATATCTTTACACAAAAGTAAAGATGATAGAAGTAATAATTGAATCCATTTAACAAATTCATATAAGTGGTTTACATTGATATGCACGAATGCAAATCCACTTGTTACTAGAAAAAATAACTAGAAATGTAATTAATAGTTGATAAAGACAATTTTTTCTAACTTAGCTCACCAAATATCACCATTTTCTGACTCAATTCATTTTATGCCTTCAAAATTTTAAATAATATATTCTTGACGAACACATTTTTTAAATAAAAAATCATTGGACATTTCTTACAAAATTATCATGCTTGCACCATTTATCATATAATAAGTGCTTTTGCTACTCTTTGAAAAAACAAATATAATTTGTATTGTACTTAGAAACTATTTCATCTGAAAGAGGTTTGGATGCCTAATGGGATATTAAAAGGAAAATAGACAGATTTTCCTAGGTTTCGCCAGATGTCAATTTTGGGGGATCTTGTCGTTTTGGTGCCTTTAAATAGATGACGACGTCCGAAATATTTATTTATATTTTATCGTCATAAAGTCTGTTATGCAGACGTAGAAGCCGTTGATGTCAGATTTGAAAAAGAAAATTGTTTAGTATTTCCAATCGATTAGGTCACTTTCAGAATTATGGAGTGAAAACAATGGAGGTGTAGGGTTTATACCTGTAAAATCTCCCTCAAGCTTCTTTCTGTTCATCGTAGAATAACTCGATATTCCATGGCAGACAGTAATTTGAACATTTTATTACTGGATGAGAAGAAAATCTAGTTTTGGCATATTTGATGCACACGACGAGATTTCTTATTTTTATTTTACTTTTTCCTTGCGAAAGTTGCCGAAAGATTTTTCCTTTTGCTTCAGGAAGAATTCAAGGTAAAACGGACGGCCTAGCATTACAGCTAATGTGTTTGCAGTCAGAGTTGATCTAATTGGAAGTGGAAACATTCAGAAAATGATTTATTAGTAGGCTTAAGGTTGTAAGTATGGGATAGATGAATTTCGAATTAGTGTTAAGAATTGCAATTATTCATTCCGTTTGCAGTAGGCAAGATCCGAGCCTTGTTCTTTAGACTACTTCAGATTGAGATTTGCAGGTGATTTATCAGTGTTTTACAAAATATATATATTAGTTTTGACTTATTTGTATTCCTCCTTGAATGCTAATTGTGGTATTTGGTGATAAATTTGCAGACTGAGGTTTAATTAGTTTGATTTAGAATATTTTTTATTTATGCTTGGCTTGTAAGAAGCAAAATAGAATACCTCATTTGAAAGGCGATTGGATACTTTCTATTAATGCGCAATCCGATTCGCCGGTGGTTTTGCTTTGTTGCTTTTGCACGGCAAAGGATACTTTGTCGGTTGCTTTCAAGGCTGATAAGAGATATTCGGCTCTTAATATTTGCTATACTGTATTGAAAGGCAGGTCTCTTTGAAAGTCTGATGCAGGAATTCTGTCTAAAGCTTTGGTCATGCTTCCATTTTGCACAGAAATGCCTAGGTTTCCGGCGCTCTCGGAGCTTTTAGAAGCAGCTAAAACGAAAAATTTCTTTTCTCCTCCTCACCAGCAGCGGAGAAAGCCATGGCAGCTTACATTTTTCAATACGAAGAGTTCTGGTGCAGATCTCAATCAGCCAGACAAGGGTTTGAATTTTCGACTTTCTCAGCGGCTGAATGTTGGCAGAAATGGGAAATCTTTGCAAGCTAATCCGATTTTGCAAAAGAGCATCAGTAATGCCAACGGCGAAGACAATCTAGACGCTATGGTTCACGATTTCATCGAGAACGGCAGTACGGAGCAGGATTTGCAATGTCATGAGCTTGATAATGAAGAATTAAACTCTGCCGAGAGCAAGCTAAAGGTATTATTTCTTTTTTCCGCTTTACTCACTATATTTTGGTTAGGTATTCACAATTTTCACAGACGAATGTCTGATACTTAGTTTCCACATTGGAAATAGGAGTTTGTATGCTTCTGAGATGGAAATGTCGATTTGAAACCTTAGATGCTTTTTTCAAAAGTATACAGAACTCATCTAGATTAATGATGGAAAAATGCAAGCCTTCAAATTTCCAGAAAAATATAAAATTATATCCAAATTTATATACACAATAGAAAGATCATGTAAGCAATATAAAGACGATTGTTTAAAATTGAAATATTTACATATCTGTTTCCAAAAACTACACTGGAAAGATCATGGATGCAGTTTTCAGAAGGCAAAAATTGATCTGTCTTTTAATTTCGACAATGTTTTCTCTTAGCACAACCTCGAGGTTAAATTTTGTTAATCGGACAACATATTTGTAGGATTAAGGACCTTTTTTCTTCGTTTGATATACCTTTGCTTGACGATTCATGTGTAAAGTGACTTAAAAATTACGATTCTTGATCACCAAAGCAGCGATAACTATTACGTTCTGTAAGATTTGATGTTCTCCAATCATTATGTGTTTCAGGCTCTGCTCTCACAAAGCTCCGAAGAGCGAGATCTTTATCTTGCAACGGCGTCCATAATTTCCACTTTCCATGTCTCTTCCATTTATCTACCTGGCCACGGAAGCCGCTGCAACGGCACTTGCATACGCCGTCTTTTAATAAAGCATTTAAAGATGGCCGGATATAATGCTGCGCTTTGCAAGGTAAACTGGCACAGAATAGGAACAGTACCAGGCGGCTGTTATGAATTCATAGACGTCCTACTTCAATCAGATGACATGAACAATGTCCAGCGCCTGATAATAGACATAGATTTCCGTTCACAATTCACAATTGCAAGGCCTGTTCCTCAGTATGAGGCGATTTTGAGGCTGATTCCTTTGATCTTCGTAGGTTCCTCCACAAAATTGGAGGAAATATTGCAGTTCATGGCTGAGGCTGCGAAAAATTCACTAAAAGAGAGCTCTTTGATTGTTCCGCCTTGGAGAAAGTTGGAATACATACGAGCCAAATGGTTTTCGGCTTACGGAAGAATTACATGCTCCGATGAATCTTCAGTTTCAGTTCAAAAGCACAATTGTGAGTACTGCAGACAGCATTTGCAGCATCTCAAGAAGTTACTGTGCACAGTTGAGGACAGGTAGGTTCCAATCAGGAAACCCTTTTAACAAAAAGAAGCAAAATAAAAATTGCAATTTTGTTTTGACCCTTGGCTTCGAGAAAGCCTTGATAAGTTTTCAAATGGCTCTTCTTCGACTGTATTCATTCCAACGCGTGTTGATTTGATCAAATGCGTATTGATGTGAAGGCAATAAATAAAATGAATTCGCTGTTCTATGAAAATTCTAAATAAATGAACCCTTTTTTTTGGCTTTCGTTGTATTGAAAATATGAAATAGTGAGTTGTAAACTCACTGAGAACTGGTCTACCAATATGAAATGATCAACGCAGGTTTAACATTAAACAGTTTCTTGTTTTGGGGTTGCTGTTAAAATTCAAGCTCTTTCTTAAAAAGCTCTCAGTTTAATGCTGCAGTTTTTATGGATAATTATATAATGAGATTAAATGTTTGTGGATGACTGGACAATTATATTTGTTAATTTAGTATTGATGATGAGTACTTATAACTAAATAAAATGTGTTTTACATGGAAAAATTATTTTATGTTACAATATTTTAAGAAAATATGACTTTTCCTATGAAATTGTTTAGTTTATTTTGGCTATTAGTCATTGTTCAACTTTTAAGGAGCAATTTGTGGATCTGGTGACCTCGTGAATATTTATTTTAGTTTTTTCCAATTAATAGTTGCTTCCTCCTATGTTTTTAATATCTTAATTTCAATTCCTAAAGCTCTAAAGCTTCCAATTTATATTTTTTTTATGATTGAAAATTTGCATAGAGAAACTTCTCTTAAGCAATCTCATTAGGACATAGGGTTGGTGCAGAACTATTGCTCTAACAATTTTTCCTACATTTTTTGACACCAAAAAAAAAAATTGTGGCATGACATCATATTTGACGATGTGAGCATTAATCCTTAGTTTTAAAAAAATGTAAGTAGTTTGATTTGGAATTATCAAGTAAGATTTTGAAAATTGTAAAGTTAGTACATATTCAACAACCATTCCTCTCCCATATAAATAGGGGCTTTTTAAATTTTGAATTTACTTCTTGAAATTATAAATCTTGAATTTTAAAATGAATTTTTGAATTAAAAAAATTCATCTCAAAATTAAATGATTAATGATTTTTTAAAATTAATTTTATGGAATATAATTTGATAACCTCAATGTTTAAATGCCTCTCTAAGATAGTTAAATAGATAGAGGAATATAAATGTATGCATTGATAGAGGGTTAGACACAAATAAACACAAGATATAAGCATTCCCTTGTTCAAATATTTCTATTAGAAACCATAATTAATTTTTTATGATAGATTTTATTATGTCCAATTAGAATTATATTGAAGTCTGTGCATAAGTGGACATACTACAACATATTTTAATTTTTATTACCTTCATATTTTAAAAATTAAAATAAATAAGTAAAATATCCTTTATGATTTCAATATTGATCACATTGAAGCCATGAGCCTTCATAACAAGATTTGTAATACAATTGTTATCCTAACAAGTATCAGTAGGATTTTGGAGATAGTATAAGTACACTTGGACTAGTTTGGGAGATAAGGTTACTTTTGGTACTTCATTTCACAACTTGACAAATTCATACATAGGAAGAACTATAGGATAACATCCAACATTCTTAACACAAAAGAATGGTACCTATCTACTCATAAAATGGTAATCAACTAGGTGCTTATGTTATAACATGTTTAAAAACATTTCTATACTTATCATAAACCTCTTTTCTTTCTTATGACATTAGATATTGCTTTACATTATACATTTGACCATGTTCTATATAATGTCTTTGGGAGATTAGGTATATGGTTGATTTGTATCATGCTTTATATGCTATTCTAAATTCATTATTGTGATTTCAATACCTATTTAATAATGTTTAGACTATAATTCATTCTTAAGTTAACCTAGCTAACCCATTTTACCTTATATGTGTGTGTGTTTACTCTACTCGGTGTGTCTTCTAGATGAGGGAAAGCAACTATAGACACTTCTTTGGGAGATCTACATGATGTTGCACTCGTCCTTCTATGATTTCCACTATTCATATATATTTATGCATGTATTGTATCTTATCATTAGTGATGTAGGTGTGTGCAGGTACCAAGCATCGACTCCCCTTGGCTACACAGGTTTGATTGTGCCTCAAAGTTATCAAACCGGTTGTTATTAAAAAGGGAGATGGAACCATGATCCATATAGATACCCTAAGCCTAAATTTTTGATTAAGGAGCTATCCACCATTTGGGGAACTTTTGGAATTTTTCCTCTAATTTGATATTGCGATGCTTGATTTTTGCAATGGTGGTTTTATGTATGGATGTGATCTTAAGTTGATAATTTGATACATTGATATTTTGCATGTGATTTATGTGATCTTGACTTCATGTTGCCTTTATGTGTTAATCAAGTATATTTATCTAGGTATATATGGGTGCACACACATATACTCGAATAAATATAAATTTACTATTATTTGCATGTGTGGCTTTAACTAAATACACAATGTCATCTTAGTTTAATTTTTCTGTTTTGTGAATAAATAAGGTAAAATAAAATAGGTCTAAAAATAGTAATAAGAATTGAAAGGAAATAAAAGACAAATAAAAAATAGAGAATGAAATAATTACTCTAAAATATTCTTTGAAATTTGAACACTTAGCCTCCCACCTATCAAACCCACTACCCACCATTTCACAACTCACACCCTTTGGGAGCCTTAGTAAGAGAAATAAGTTCTAAATGGTAAATAGGAGATAGGATGACATATATGAAGTATTAAAAGGGCACGGGAGTTTAACCCTTGACCTTTTATGTGAGATTGTATAGACTTGACAATCAAATCATGTGAATCCTTTGAATAAGAAGTTTATGACAACATAGAAAACCCAAAAAATAGTTGGTCATTAAATTAAAAAAATATAAACTAATGAATAAATAATTTAATTAATTAATCGAACCATGAAGGTTTCTGATTGACCTCTTCAATCTCTAGACTCATCCCAAGTAGGCCATGTTCTCCTCCAATGTTAGTGAAATGGAAATAGTGAATTTAAATCAAATATTATAGCAATGATGTGGCTTTTATTTATCTATGTGAATTACATGTCTTTGATGTTCTCGTTGTGACTACTTCTATATTCAACTCTTAGTTATGTATGTTGTAAATGAATGAGTTTTCTATGAATAAAACCTTTGGATTGATATTCGTAGGGTTTCTTATCTAGGAATTAGCCTAGAAGTGATAAAGAACCTCTCCCTTATCGTAACATCATAGAAGTTTAGTTCTTAGAATTCTATATATTTTTTGGGTCCTTTGGAACAAAGGTGTAGTTATACTACACATATGCATAGGATTACCTTGCATATGCATAGTCATGTGAGTCCTCACTTTGCCTCTTTGTACAAATGCATAGTTACAAAACATAAAAATGCAACTATACTAAAAAAAATTCACAATGATACTAAACAAAAGAGCAATTACAAGACACAGAAGTGCAATGTAATACTAAATTAGTGCGCGTGGATCTAATTAATAAATGTGTAGATCTACTGAAATTAATAAATGTGTAGTTTTCATAACAAATACCTAGGCATATTAGATGGAAGCATAGGAATAAGGCATAAAAATACATCTTTGTTAAAAAAATGTTCATGAATGATAAATAGATTTGCACAACAATAGGAAAACTTTGATAGTTTGACCTCTAAAGTCAATCTCCAACATTAAGGTAGAGTATAAATTGAACATTTAAGTATACTTTAAGTTATATTTTATGTTAGACATCCTCCTTGTTTTGAGACATCTTTCAGCCTCATAGGAGTTAAAATAAAGATTTTAGATTTTGAGGATTTTAAGAAATTTTAGACTTCGTCAGATTTTAGGAAATAACAATTCAACTTGTCCTTTTATGTTTTGTGACCTTGTATCTACATCTGAGGCATTCCATATTCTAGAGATGTGTTATTCCTTCTTACAAAGTGTTCGACATATGTTTGTTTCATTATTGATTAAGTAATGAATTAGGGTTTGGTGGATTGACCTAGGGGTATGGGATCCTAGAAATGTGCCCTAAATTAGTTTTCCCACTTGATTGATTGATTTGGATTTTAAATTGAATTATTTTGGTCACTAGAGATGTATGGACTTTGTGGCTTATTGGAAGAGAAAATTTCTTACATTATTGTGATGTTTCTTTATGTGAATATGCTTTGATGTATAAGGTAGGGTTTGGGGACTAAGGGTATGGGACCCTAGGTTATTATGCCCTAAACTCTCTTTATGCTTTTGGAATTTTTTTGGTAAGTAAGGTCTAGACCCTAGGTGAGTGGTTAACCATAGGTGATGGGACCCAAAAGTGGTTTCCTAACAATCCTATGTGTTAGAGACCAGAGCTCTATACAATTTGGCTCTACATGTGAGTTTGTTAATAAGTGATAACATTGATTAAACATATGGGTTATGGGGGTTTGAGAATTCACATTAATTAAGATAATAAGGATGTATTGTTGGAGTACTCAAAGATAAGATGTTATATGTAGTAGGATAGTCTTTGACTCATGGGAATGATCCCAACACTAAAGGACTATACATATCTTGTTGGAGTACTTGAGAATAAGATGTTCTATGTGGAAGGACTGTCTTTGGCTCAAGGGAAGGATCCCAACACTATAGGAGTGTATAATGATAGTAACCTAGATGTGGTTGAAGCCCTCACTCTTCTTTTGCCTCTGGTTGTCCATTTGCTTTGCGATTTCATTTTGGGCATTATGCTTTTGTGTTGCCTTATGTTACCAATTCATATTTTGATTTTTGGGTATAAGCCTTAGATCACCATAGAATCTATGTAGATCATGGTCATATCTCCTATCTCAGGGGAGAGGACCATTTATGGCTCCATGTGGCTAGATGGTAAAATATTTTCAAGGTATTGTTCAACTATTCACAGATGGCTTTCTATGGATCCTTGTTGAGTAATGGTTGAAGATTATATTTGTCTATATGTCATATTTCCTTGGAAGAAATCTATGAAATATTATAATATAAACTCTTTAAGAAAGAAAAATCCCATAATTATATATGTAACATGAATTGAAAAGCTATGTAAAAAGTTTAAGGGCATCTCTAGGATAAATGAGTGGATATGTGAAAATATTATATTATTTCAAAAGATGAATTAAGTTATGATGATGCCACGATATTGTATATTTCCTTTTATTTAGATAACAATAATGATAATATGTATGATGAATAAAATAACCATGTACCCTTCATAACATTATCAAATTAACAATCTAAGTAATTAGAAGATGATTTGGTTTACATGTATGGTCAGTGGTTAAAATCTATATCATGTATCTTCATTGCAGAATAAGTAAATGGGTTTGATTTATAAGGTTTCTGACATTAGCTCCAAATTTGGAAATGGTAGAATTTATTTGAATTTGTATAAGTATTTCTTGGTTTTAAGAAATAAATGGTTAATAAATAACTAGATAAGAATTTATTGTCCTACAATAACTTATACAAGGTTAGATGTAAATTATCTTGATTAAAAGTGGTTAGGCCTCACTTGAAGATCTGAGATTGTAATAGTTGATTTAAAATGCAAATTAGTATAACATAGAAATAGATGTTAATTGTTATATGACTTAACTTAAAGTAAGTGAGAAGAAATTAAGGAATAATTCATTATTTGATTCAATGAGAAAACCTAACTCTTGAACATGGAAATTATGTAATGTTAGTTTAGAAGAGCATTAGGGAACCCATTAGGACTCTTTCATCTATGTTGTGGCATAATAGTAATTGAAATAAATTCAAAAAACATTATTCACCAAACTTATTAACATTTAGTCTTATCCTTTCAGGTTCCCTAGTGGGGGTGTTACAAAATGAGCCATAAAAGAATGTATGCTTTTATTTGATAGTCATAATTTTATAATGTCATGAAATCAATTAACTATCAATCACTCATGCAAGTAAGCCTTGAACTCCTACCCATAATAGTATTAGGTATTCATTTTTATTTGTGAGACTTTAGGGAAGGTCTTCCTATTATGTTAAAATATTATAAACATAAAAATATAGCATAAATAATTATATAAATCTATATAATAGCATACTAATGATTATTATAATATTTTTGTATGAATACAATTTTAGAATAATATTTCTTAATATTTATATTAAAAATAATTAGTCATATTTCTAGGAAATGTTAGATGCAATAAGTGAGAGGCAAAAAGACAACTAAAAAATATGAAGAAGTTAAGCATAAGATGAGGTATCCTACGAAAATACTTCAAACACTTTGTGTATGTTTATATTCATGTTCTTGTGCATGCACATGTGTATGTATATTTCTATGAGTATGAGTATGATTATTTGTGTGTGGATGTCTATATGCATATGCATATAGTATTTTTGAAAAAAAAAAAAAGTCCAGAACCTTACCTAGGATAAGAAGTGAGATAGGCAAATGTATAACTCAACTTCTCACTTGTCAAAAATCCTAAAAAATTGAGAGGACTATAATAACATATAGGGAAAACCTATATATTTTTCCAATCCTTCTACCTTTATGGACGTCACTTTAACTCATGACCATTCCTCTTCTATGTAATTATTTATTGATAGAGTTATTCCTTCCATTTATAATGTCACTATTTTGGATGAACCTCTAGATGATGAATTTGACTATTCTCTTCCCCATAAAAAATATAAGATGATGATTAATATTGTTTCCTTTAAACATGACAAGCTTGATGTTTCTTCTTCTCCTAATACATACCATCTTCTTATGGATATTTAGAGAAAGAGGAGGACATTATTAATACTTTTATCAATCTGACGTTTCCTTCATTTGATTCTCATATAGTAGAAATGAAAAATTAATGGAAATTGACAATTCCTATTCCAAGCATTCCTTGGGAAAAGAGGATAATGGAAATATCCTTAATACTCTCCCTTCTAGTGATGAGTGTATGAAGAATCAAAATCTTAATAAAGTTAATGTTTCTTCAGCCAATATCACTCTCAATGGCTACCCTCCATAAAATAAACCTCTCATCATCCTTAAGGGTTGTCCTTCCATAACTCTCAAAGGGGAACCTCGTAATTCTTTGGATTATCATGTGGTTTCTCACTCCTAACGTACAAGAAATAATCCTAAAACTACTACATGTATCCCACCTTATAAAAAATTTCTTTCTCATCCACCCCATATTTCTCAAAATATTGGAATTTAATATGATTTGGTATTACAATTATATAAAACACCCACCAAGATCTTTCTTTGGGAACTTCTTCAAATATCTACTACATATCATGAATCCTTGGAAAAAAATTAAATCACTCTTCCATCTCCATCTCCTAATAAATATAATGTAAATATCTTTTTACAATGCATGAATACTACCCTTGTTTCACCTGAAACAATGTTTGATCATTATGATTTTCCTCCTAAAATGATTCAAGATTTACATGATGCTCTTATGGTAGTTTACCTTATCAATCCTAACCTCATTTATGGAACCTTAATTGATAATGGATATGGGATTAATGTTTTTATTATGGAAATGCTCAAAGTAATTAATGCCAATTCTTTAAATATCAAACCTAATAATGTTCCTATTCATGGATTTGACAATCTTTCTAAGAAAACTTTAGGCACCACCACTTTACCTATTAAAGTAGGTCCATTTATTTGGAATATTCCCATTCATATCATGTTTGTTCGACCTCTTAACTACAACATTATTTTAGGCATACTTTGGTTACATTTTATGCATGCTATTATTGATATGAGATTTTTTTGAAGTGAATAATATATACTAGAACAATCATTATTTTGTCACTGATGTAAAACTTGCTACTTGCTAGTAAGAAAATTGTTTAGTTGATTTGAGTACTATCATTTGTTTGATTGATTAAAAGGATTTTATCAAATTGTTATAACAAGAGCACCTACCCTAATAAATAAATGGTTAATAAATAACTAGATAAGAATCTATTATCCTACCCTAACTTATACAAGGTTAGATGTAAACTATCTTGATTAAAAGTGGTTAGGTCCCACTTGAAGATCTAAGATTTTAATAGTTGATTTAAAACACAAATTAGTATAAAATAGATATAGATTTTAATTGTTATATGACTTAACTTAAATTAAGTGAGAAGCAATTAAGGAATAATTCATTATTTGGTTCAATGAGAAAACCTAACTCTTGAACATGGAAATTAAGTAATGTTGGTTTAGAAGAACATTAGGGAACCCATTAGGACTATTTCATCAAAGGTATAATTTAGTGGCTAATATTCGCCAATTGGCTAATAATTAAAGATTTGATAAGCCTAAATCACCATAGTTTTATAAAATTTAGTTCTAGAATATTTAAAATCGCTCAATAATTTATTTTATTGAAAATTTTAAACTCAAATATTCGCTACAATAATCGTTACATGAATAGATTTGACTCACCTAAATATAATATATTATTAGAGAAATTAAATGTAACTAACCAATAATTATCATAATTATTAGTTACTTTAGGGATGTATCACCAATATTTAGTTTTCACTATTGATCTAAAGTATATGTAACGATCCTCATATTATTCCACGAGGTAAAAAAAAGTTCAATTTTGATTTGTAATATTCCATGGTGATTAATCAAATTCTTATTATTATTGATATTCATTAATATTTTATACAAAAAAAAATTATGATTCGAAAATAATCTCCAATATTAATCATATTTAGAATAAAAAATAAAGAGATTTGCCAATAGAAATAATTTTGTTTTTTCAAAATAATGAAAGATTCACCAATATTTTATATCTTTTTTCAAAGAGGCTTTCTTAAAGTTTACCCTGATTTCATCTATGATATGACATACTAGTAATTGAAATAAATTCAAAAAACATTATTCACCAAACTTATTAACATTTAGTCTTACACTTTTAGGTTCCCTAGTGGGGGCATTACAAAATGAGCCATAAAAGAATGTATGGTTTTATTTGATAGTCATAATTTTGTAATGTCATGAATTAATCAACTATTAATCACTCATACAAGTAAGCCTTGAACTCTTACCCATAATAGTATTAGCTATTCTTTTTTATTTGTGAGACTTTAGCTAAAGTCTTCCTATTTTGTTAAAATATTATAAACATAAAAATATAGTATAAATACTTATATAAATATTATTATAGCATACTAATGATTATTATAATATTTTTGTATGAATACAATTTTAGAATAATATTTCATAATATTTATATTACATTTAATCAGTTATATTTGTATGAAAACTTAGATACAATAAGTGAGAGTCAAAAAGACAACTAAAAATTATGAACTAGTTAAGCATAAGATGAGGTATCCTACAAAATTACTTCAAACACTTTGTGTATGCATATATGCATGTTCATATGCATGTGCATGCACATGTGTATGTATATTTCTATGAGTATGAGTATGAGTATTTGTATATAGATGTCTATATGCCTATGCATATAATATTTTTGCAAAAAAAAGTCTTGAGCCTTACCTAGGGTAAAAAGTGAGATAGACAAATGTATAACTCAACTTATCACTTGTTAAAAATCCTAAAAAAATGAAAGGACTATAATAACATATTTTTGAAGTTATAACATTTGGAGGTATTGATAGTAAGGTTTATACATATTTTGAGGTAACTATAGATCTGATCACAACATAGGGATCAAATTGCCACAACATCAAGGGAATGTAGTCTATAAGCCAAAGCCTAATTTTATTTTTTGGAAAATGTGGCGAAAGTGAAATGTGGAGAGATGAACTAAACACTTGATTCCAATGATTATAGTTATCTTTGAATATTTATGTTGGTGATGTTATGAATTTCATTAGAGGACAAGTTATGAAAGTTATGGTGATGGTCTTAGTGTAAAAAATATATAACATTTTTTGTGTGTTATTTGCTATTATACAATCATAAAATCACCCTAAATTTATTGATAAGTTATCCAAGTTAGAGTTGGGACTTTGTAACCATTTTGATTTATTGGCTTAGTCAATAAAATCTTCATTCCTAGTTTGAATTTGATGAGAATTACCAATCCTTTGAAGTGTTGCATTTTTAGGAGTTATCACAAATCTAGAACTCCATTAAGCTAGGCTAAATGCAATCACTGGAGGAAAGGCAAGAAAAAAAATTGAAGGTATAGTTTGAGAATTGTGTTTATTAAGAGTCATTATCCCAAACACACATAATGAAAGATTGTTGAGGCCAAGGAGAACAAGGTACAAATGCAACTAATTTTGAGTTGTAGAGCCAAGAGAGTGCCAAGAAAGTTGCAAATAGGTCCAAGACCATAGGTGACTTAAATAAAGATAATTTAGTAGCTATTCTTCATAGGTCAATCCTTTTATTGTTCTCTTATAATTACAACAAAAAATCCTATCAAGGGTGGACTCTAACTAGTCTTCTATGGCAAATCCCCTAACAAGGTGATAGATTCATTTGTCTCTTAAGTCCTTCAATCAAGTTTCCTTTGACTTGGTAAAGACTCTAACAACTATCCACTAATTCCCTTGACCAGGAGGCACTTGTTTGTAACTTTATAATCTTTTAACATGGATAATCTTTTGATTGAGTGCACTCTAAGAGGGTCTAGTATTAGTGATAATCACCTCACAACCATGGTTTTCACCCAAATCAAGTTTCCACAAGATAAATATGTGTAATTTGATTCAACCTTGTTTTTTTGAATGATCTACTAACTATGCACTAACTAGTAAGATAGTAATCATAAGTATTTGCAGATTAGTAAAGTGTCAAAATTTGAACTTATTGGGGTTATACTGATTCACCCCACACCCCCCCTAGTATAACCATTAGATTGTGGATGAAAATTTTACATTAGTAGTATTTAGTTCTTCTTTTCAGTGAATTTCATCATTATGTATGTATATTTCATGCATTATTTTTGATTGGTTCATTAGATGGATTGCATACATCTAATTGATAAAATGGTTAGTTGAATCAACTCTACATGCACTTCTCTTTCCTCATATTGCATAACTTATTTGAAACATTCTCCAAACATCATTACATTATGTTTGACATAAAACAAACCCCCTCCCCCCGACAACTTACCTTTATTATATGATCTTTATGAAGATGAGTAGTGGAATAATTTTTTCCCTTGGCTTATTTCAGTTCTTGACTATGAGGATATATGGATTGAGTGAAAACCTATATCTTTTTCCAATCCTTCTACCTTTATGGACATCACTTTAACTCATCACCATTCCTCTTGTATGTAATTATTTATTGATAGAGATATTCCTTCCATTTAAAATGTCACTATTTTCAATGAACCTCTAGATGATGAATTTGACTATTCTC
This sequence comes from Cupressus sempervirens, assembly GCA_028749045.1. Taxonomy (NCBI): domain Eukaryota; kingdom Viridiplantae; phylum Streptophyta; class Pinopsida; order Cupressales; family Cupressaceae; genus Cupressus; species Cupressus sempervirens. The sequence continues at coordinate 686,792,545 of CM053787.1, forward strand.
TTCCCCATAAAATATATAACATGATGATTAATGTTGTTTCCTTTAAACATGAAAAGCTTGATTTTTCTTATTTTCCTAATACATACCATCTTCTTATGGATATTTAGAGAAAGAGGAGGACATTATAAATAATTTTATCAATCTCACTTTTCTTTCATTTGATTCTCACATAGTAGAGATGAAAAATTAATGGAAATCCACAATTCCTATTCCAAGCATTCCTTGGGAAAAGAGGATAATGGAAATATCCTTAATACTCTCCCTTTTAGTGATGAATGTATGAAGAATCAATATCTTAATAAAGTTAATGTTTCTTCAGCCATTATCTCTCTCAATGGCTACCCTCTATAAAATAAACCTCTCATCATCCTTAAGGGTTATCCTTCCATAACTCTCAAAGGGGAACCTAGTAATTCTTTGGATTATCATGTGGTTTCTCACACCTAATGTACAAGAAATAATCCTAAAACTACTACACGTATCCCACCTTATAAATTTGTTCTTTCTCTTCCACCCCATATTTCTCAAAATATTGGAATTTAATATGATTTTGTATTACAATTATATAATACACCCACCAAGATCTTTCTTTGGGAACTTCTCCAAATATCTACTACATATTATGAATCCTTGAAAAAAAGTTAGGTCACTCTTCCATCTCCATCTCCTAATCAAGATAATATAAATGTCCTTTTACAATGCATGAATACTACCCCTATTTGACCTCAAACAATTTTTTATCATTATGATTTTCCTCCTAAAATGATTCAATATTTACATGATGCTCTTATGGTAGTTTCCCTTATCAATCGTAACCTCATTTATGGAACCTTAATTGATAATGGATATGGGATTGATGTTTTTAGTATAGACATGCTCAAAGTAATTAATATCATTCCTTCAAATATCAAACATAATAATGTTCCTATTCATGGATTTAACAATATTTCAAAGAAAACTTTAGGCACCCTCACTTTACCTATTAAAGTAGGTCCATTTATTTGGAATATTCCCATTCATGTCATGTTGGTTTGACCTCTTAACTGCAACATTCTTTTAGGCAGACTTTGGTTACATTCTATGCATGCCATTATTGATATGAGATTATTTTGAAATGAAGAATCTATCCTAGAACAATCATTATTTTGTCACTAATGTAAAACCTGCTACTTACTAGTAAGACAATTATTTAGTTGATTTGAGTGCTATCATTTGTTTGATTGATAAAAAGGATTTGATCAAATTGTTAGAGCAAGAGAACCTAGAGGAAAGTTTGAGTTAAAGTATAAAAAATGAGTATAAACATTAGTTAAGACAATGATGATATAGTGTATTGTTTATCTACTTAAGGCTGCAAAGGTTGGATACACTGATTAAGTCTAGAAGAACAAGTAAGAAGAATTGAGTTTTCCAAGCTTGACTGAGTGCATAGTAGGTGTCAAGAAAAGTTAGTGCAAGCCGAGTAGAAAATCAATTGTAGCCAAGAAAAGTGAAGATTTAATGTATGCTAAGAGAAATAGTGTAAGCTAAGTAAACTTTAGTTGATGTTGAATGTTATTAAACTTTAATATTTGTCAACTAGTTGAAGATGAGTGGAAGAATAGTATGGAAGTCGAGTGACATTATATTGATGTCAACTACTAGTATTCATGTTAAATCATAGATTTGACAAATCTAAGTAGACTATTTTGTTTTCCTGAATTGTGTGAAGCGTGTGGAAGATAACTATGATGAGCTACTGGCACAGAATTTAAGGTAAACCATTTTGAGGAAAATTCAAGGAAGATTGAAAAATAAGTTTCTAGAGGAACCAAATGAAAAATTGTGTTCATTTCCTTGTATCCTACCTAACCCTAAAATGGATGATTGAAGGGAAACGACAAAAGATCTTAAATCTCTATTTTTAGAGAGAGTTGGTCAGAATAAAAGGTTTTCATGTGCAAGAACCTAATAAAAACAAGGAGTCTAGAGTATTTGTTTCATTCAATGGCCGAATAGAAGAGACTACTACTAGAAAGCAAAGAAAGAAGGCTTAAGAGTATGAATGCTTGAAGGGTGAACAAGCTATAAGAGTTCAAGTGTGTGAAAGCCAAGTAGAATGGAGGACTAAAATAGAGATTTGTAATATGCAAGTGAGCTGTAATTTGTTATCAGATCAAGCCTTACTATTATTTTCTAATCATTGTATCAATCTAAGATAAATCCTTTGGACTAAGGTTGACCTAACAGTCATTTGTAAATCCATTAATCAGGTGACATTCCAAGTGAATAATCTAAAGTCCTATAACATGGCTCACTCCTAACAAAGTGATTGAAATCCTCTAACTATGTCACATTTAACAATGTGTATCGTAAGCTTTAATAGGGTTGGCCTTTCACAAGGCATCACTTCAGAAGAGTGAGAATTAGTAGCATGTTATTGGTGGTTTTTCCCAAATTGGGTTTTCATGAAAAATTAATGTTCCAAATATGGTATTGAATCTGTTATGTTTCATGTTTACATTTCTGCAAAGTTATTTTAACCTAGGACAGTAACCTACAAAGTTTAAGCATTGTAAGATCTAATGGATGCATGCATAATAATGTTTTATGGATATGGGTTTACTAAGCTATGAAAAGTTTTATTTGTACATCTAGACCTTGGATAATTAATTCACACCCACCTCCCCTCCCCCCCCCCCCTCCCCCCCCCCTTTAATTTGCTAAAGAATTGCAACACCTAGGAGGTCTTGGGGATCATGCACAATCTACCATTATCACTAAGCATGTTGATCCTACTAGAGCCTTAACTGGTGATGATCTGATAAAAGAAGAAAGAACACAATTAGGAAATTTTGGAGATTACCTCTACCCTAAATTATTATAATTTTTATGACATAAAGGATTGTGATAGTGGAAAGAAGATATGGGATACTCTATGCACTATTTATGGAGGAGACACAAATGTTTTAAGAGCTAAATTTGAAATTCTTAGAGGTAAGTTCAATGACGTGAGGATACAAGAAGGTGAGAATGTTGCTTAATATTACTCTAGAATAAAAGATGTTGTTAATGCCATAATATGAGCTAATGGTATTATTGATGATGATATTGTATTGAGTAAAGTACTAATAACATTTTTGCACATCTATGCTATTAGATTTTCTATCATACAAGAACTAAGATGTATACCAGGTTCTAATTTGACCCTGGAACATTTGGTAGGTAGGCTCACTACCTTTGAGCTCTCTAATTTTGATAATTTCAAACCTGACAATGTTGAATCTTCTTTCAATGCTAAGCTATCATTAAAAGAACCTAAAGAGAAGAAGAAAAAGGTCAAATATGTTTCTAGTGATAGTGAAATAGATGAGGAGGATGTAGAAAAACTTGAAGCATTGCTAGCAAGGAGATTTCATAGAGGAAAAGGAAAATTTAAAGGTAAGTTACATGTCATGTGTTTTAACTACAATGAGGTCGGTCATATTGTTGCTAGATGTCTAGAGAAGAAGAACAATAGAAGTGGTGAAAAATATGGAGGTAGAAGAGATAAGGAAAACAAAGATTACAAAGACAAAGGCAAGAAGTCTTGTTGCATTATAGAAGAGGAAACCAAAGATGGATCTGATGATCATGATGTTGAAGTGGTGTGTGTTGTAATTAAGGATGAATCTCATGAGGATGAGGCAACTACATTGGTGTCTTATGTGAACAAGAGTGATAGATGGATCATTGATAGTGGGTGTTCACATCACATGACTGGAGATAAAAGTAAGTTCATTACCCTGAATTATTATGATGAAAATAGTGTAAGGTTTGGTAATGATGCACTTTGTCTAATAAAAGAAAAAGGATCTATCAAACTCATAGAAAAGATTTTGTATGACAATTCTTACTATGTTGAAGGACTTAAATATAATTTTTTAAGTTTGTTACAACTGAATATTTCAGGTTGCAAAGTTGAGTTTGAGAACAAGATAGCTAAGATATATGACACTGATGGGAAACTATTTGGGAAAGGTGATCAAACTAGAGGTAATCTATTTTATCTTGATATAAATGATTCTACTTGTCTTGTTGTAGCATTTGATGATGCGTGGTTATGGCACAAGAGGTTATGTCATGTTAATTTTGATAACTTGGTTAGTATCAGTAACATCAAAAGAGTCAAAGGTTTTCCTAAATTGAAGAAACTTGACAATATAATTTGCAAACAATGTTAGTTAGGCAAGATTAAAAAATCTAGTTTTAAGAGTAAGACTCACACATCTAAAGGAATTTTGAAGATTTTTCATACTAATTTGTGTATACCAATTGAATTGAGAAGCTACAAGGTTGACAATTACATTATTTTATTTGTAGATGATTATTCTAGGATGATGACAATTATGTTTCTGAAATAGAAATTTGATGCTTTCTAAATGTTTAAGTGCTACCTTGTACGAGTTGAGAAGGAGACAAACAAAAGCTTGAAATGTCTAAGATCAAATAGAGGTGGAGAATTCACATCAAATGAGTTTGAGATTTTTTGTAGTGATAGAGGAATCAAAAGAAAAACATTTGCACTTAGTACCCCTCCATGAAATAGAATTGTTGAAAGAAGGAACATATTTGTAATGGACTATGCTAGGGCACTCATGATGGAGAAGAATATTTCTTTAAAATATTAGAGAGAGGTTGTAAGTAGAACTGTCTATACCTTGAACCATGTGCAAGTCAAGAAAGGTACTCATTCAAAACCTTTTGAATTATGGTATGGATACTCACCCAATGTAAAATATTTTAAGTTATTTGGAAGGAAGTCTTATATTCTTAAAGATTTTAGGAATGGTAAATTAGATGCTAAAAGTGAAGAAGGTATATTCCTTGGCTATTCCATAAGAAGTAAATCTAATAAGTGTTTAAATACTAACACTAACAAAGTTCTGGAAAGTGCAAATGTGAAGTTTGATGAATATACATAGGTACATGAGGCTAAACCTATGAAGGAACTAGAGGAATAAAAATCTTTTATCTAATTTAATGAAGGTATGCCTACTGATGAAGATGTTGTAAACCAAGTTGAAAATTAATAGCAAGTTTCAGTGACTGTTGAGTCACATACATTGAATATCAAGTTGCATTCAAGAACCATGGTACAATTTGGAGTAGAGTTGTAGATTGAATCTGAGGCATATTCTAATTTTGAGATTATTGTACATGAAAGAGATGTTGAATTAACTAATAGAGAAGTACATAGTGATTCATAAGTTGATAGACCTAATGAGGAAAGTGGAGCAGAATCAAGATTGTCAAAGTATGTCAAAAGACATCACCCTACTAAAAACAATATTAGAGATAGAGATGCTAGACCAATGACAAGGAACAGGATAAGAAGTGATACATGTTTGTTAAGCATGCATGAGCCTAAGATAGTGAAAGATTCCTTAGAAAATGTGGACTGGATTAAAGCCATGAAAGAAGAGATTGAATAGATTAAGAAGAACAAGACATGGACTCTAGTTCCTAGACTAGAGGATAAAAATGTGATTGGAACCAAGTGGGTGTACAAAAACAAGTTAGATGAAAATGGTGAAGTCACAAGGAATAAGGAAAGATTAGTTTGCAAGGGGTATGCACAAGAAGAAGTGATAGACCATGGAGAAATATTTTCCCCTGCTGCGAGATTGGAAGGAGTAAGAACTCTGCTTGCTTACTCTGCATACAAAGGTTTCAAAGTTTATCAGATGGATGTGAAATTTGTATTTCTGAATAGCATATTAGAAGAAGAGATCTATATAGCACATCTAGAAGGATTTTTTGATGCTAACAACAAGACATTGGTATGTAGACTACATAAACCTTTATATGGTTTAAATAAAGCACCAAGAGAAAGGTATGAATGGCTTCACAATTATCTTGTGAAGATTGGATTTGAGAGGACTGATGATAACAACAATTTATACTTGAAAACAAAAGGAGGTAAAGGTATTTTACTAGCTGAAATTTTTGTTGATGGTATCATATTTGGAGGTCTAGATGGATTATGTAAGCAATTCACAAATGAAATGAAAAAAGAATTTGAGATATCTATGTTTTGAAAGATCAAGTTCTTTGGTGGTTTGCAAGTATATTAGATGAAATATCATATATACATCACTCAGTCTAAGTATGTGAAGGAGATATTGAAATTTTTTTGACTGGAAGATTAAAAACTAGTTAGCACACCTATGGTGATAGGACACCAGTTGTCAAATAATGATGATTCAGCTGATGTGAATCAAGCATTATACAGGTCTATGATTGGCAAATGGAAATATGTAGTACATAGCAGATGTGACATTGCATTATCTATTGGGATAGTTACAAGATTCTCTGCTAATCCTAAGGAGAATCATTTTATGGTTGTTAAGAGAATAATGAGATATTTGAAAGGAATAGAAGACTATGATCTACACTAGAAGAAAAATGAGAAGTTTGAGTTGAGAGCCTACATTGATGTTGATTGGGCTGGAAACATTGATGATAGAAAGAGCACTAGTAGAGGAGAATTTTTTTTAGGAAAGAGCTTGGTCACTTGGACTGGCAAGAAACAAAATTGCATATCTCAATCCACTGTTGAAGTGAAATATGTGGTTGCTATAGTAAATTGTACAAACATTAGATGAATCATACAACTACTCAAATTTATGATGGAAAAAATCATTGAACCTATGATACTTTATGGTGATAATATAGGTGATATAAATATATCAAAGAACCCTATGATGCACACAAAGACTAAGCACATTGAAATCAAGTATCAATACTTGAGAGAGTTAGATCAAAACAAAGAAGTGAAGATGGAATATCTGAATACAAAAGAGAAGATAGTTGATATCTTCACAAAAGAATTACATAAGGATTCACATGAGTAACTAAGAGGTAAACTAGGGGTAATTCCCCTATCCAAAGCTACTTAAGAAGCATAAGTAGTGCCCTTCATCAACCAAGCTGAATGTTGTATCTTACAACTTGATGCAGTGGATCTTACTTTAGGTGATGCCTAAAGTAGTCAAAGAGCTGGAAAAATAGATCAATCAAAAGCAAGGCAAGAGAGGGAGAAACTAAAATGGTTAACATCTACATGTAAAGATGACAAGTGTTTGGAATTATTTTCGAAGGGGGAGAAATGGTGAAGAGAGAAATAGTAAAGGGAGTGATAAAGAATACCAAACACAAAGGGAGATAGTGTACCTAATAGTTACTAAAGAGGCAGAAATTACTAAAAGAAATACCTCTACCTAGTAAGAAGGGGTAAGAGAAAGTCAGGAGGAGAAACCTTGCAAGATGACAGATGAAGGGATTCATAACAAAGAGTTAATTAGTTGTTGATTAGAACAAAATTGTGTAGCCTATACAGAAGATGAAAGCTACTGATAGAGGGAGATATTTCAAGACAAGGAATTATTTTCTTTTTGGTATTGCTATTGGTAATGGTTTTCCATCAATGCCAAAGAGGGAGATTGTTGATATGAGATTGTTTTGAAGTGAAGAATTTGTAATGGAACAATCATTATTTTGTCACTGATGTCAAACCTACTACTTGGTGGTAAGACAATTGCTTAGTTGATTTGAGTACTATCATTTGTTTGATTGATAAAAAAGATTTGACCAAATTATGATAACAAGAGAACCTAGAGGAAAGGTTGAGTTATGGTATGAAAAAGGAGTACAAAGATTAGTTAAGACAGTGATGATATAGTGTATTGTTTATCTACTTAAGGATGCAAAGGTTGGATACATTACTTAAGTCTAGAATAATAAGTAAGAAGAATTAAGTCTACCAAGCTTGACTGAGTGCAAAGTATGTGCCAAGAAAATTTAGTGCAAGCTAAGAAAAAAAATAGTTGGACCCAAGAAAAGTGAAGATTGAGTGTATGTGCATCAGTAAACATTAGTGTTTACCCAGTTAACTAGTTGAACATGAGTGGAAGAATATTATGGAAGCCAAGTGACAGCATATTGAAGCTAAGTGCCAGTATTCATGTTAAATCATAGATTTGACAAATATGAGCCAACTATTTTTTTTCTTGAATTGTGTGAAGTTTGTGGAAGATAACTATGATGAATAGGTGGCATAGAATTCAAGGTAATCCATTTTGAGGAAAATTCAAGGAAGATTGAAGAAGAAGTTTCTAGAGGAATCAAATGGAAAAGTGGGTACATTCATTATATCCTACCTAATCCTACCTAACCTAAAATGGATGATTGAGGTGAAATGACAAAAGATCTTAAATCTTTATTTATAGAGAAAACCTATCACAAGAAAAGGTTGTCATTTGTGAGAACCTAAGAAAGACAAGCAGTCTAGGGTATTTTTTCATTCAATGGCCGAATAGAAGAGACTGCTATTGGCAAGAAAAGAGAGAAGGCTTAAGAGTATGAATGCTTGAAGGGTGAACAAGTTATCAGAGCTTAAGCGATTGAAAGCCAAGAAGAATGGAGGACCAAAACAAAGATCTATAATCTGGAAGTGAGTTGTAATTTTTTATTAGATCAAACCTTACCATTACTTTCTAACAATTGGTAATAGAGAAATAGGTCCTTGAAGGAAAATCTTAATAGCTTAAGGAGATATATGGTGAATCATTTAAGAAAGGATATTATGAAGTTTGATGGAACCAACTATGATAGTTGGAAAGAGTAGATGAAGATACATTTTCTATGCATGGGTCTAGGATAGAAGTGATTGAAGAGGAAAAGATTGAAGATTGTATTGAAAGAAAAATAGAATTACTCATGTGTAGTGTGCTTGCTAGGGAAGCACTTTTGATAGCTCTTCCTAAAAATGAGTACAATTAGGTAAAATATTTAAGATTATCAGATGAAATTTGGAAAGCTTTGGAGTCTACTTATGAAGGTGATAAGTTTACACACCAGAATGTGCACTTCTCTAAGTCCTACTTGAGAGATCTCATGGATTGAGTGTCCCAAATATCAACCTAGAGCTCCATAGTCATGCAGTGAAAAGGAATGTGAATAAGAATACAAGAGCTCTTAGGTGAGCCTGAGAAATGTATCCCCTTGCAAGTACACCATGAAATGGGAGATTTAAAGAAAAAAGAAAGAATTCTAGTGTCCAAGAACTACCATGAAAATTCTATGCAAGTTACAACTAGATTATATGAAATGCAAAGAATGCAAACTAAGCTAACAACATGAAAGTATTACAATCCCTATAATTAGCCAAGTATGTTATTCTAATGCATAAAGAAAACTATGCTAATGCTCTATAAGACTAAGCTAGAATGCTATGCAAGAATGAAGATGAAGCCACAAGATTCTCCACAAGCTCCAAGAGTATCGATAGAAAAACCTGCAACATAACTATAATGCAAAGAAGATGGATGCTGAGTACCAAGAAGATATAATCAAGGGTGGAGGGTTGAATTTTGTATAATCTATGTGTAAGATCATTTCCACCAAGAAGAAAGAGTTGATTTTGCATCTCCATATGAGACAAAAAGTCTTTTCTTTTATTTATAAATTGGGGAAAATGCTTTATGTGTAGAACTTTGGATAAGAGAGGAAAGGGGTCTTTTTATTTAATTAAAGTGGGGATATGATCCTTTTAATTAATTATGAAGTTTAGGATAGTGGTCAAACTATTGGATAAAATCAAATAAATTAATTTTTAAATATTTGACCTTGGTAAATGATTTAATAATTTAGCAAAAATACTGAGAAGTGGGCTAATGGTCTAGATGATCATTTTTGGGTGATTACATTTGCCCCTCTTTGAATTATGTGTGATCGAGTAGGAACACATTATGTCAAATAATGAAGAAGCCAACTAGGAAGCAATAGGTAGAGAGGTCTAATTTTGAAGGACAAAATGTAGAGTGAGATAGCAAATCTTAAATGCACAGCCTGGTAGAAAAAGTACTAAACATTAGGGGGGGGAGAGAGAGAGAGTATAAAAACTGAAGAAGAGTACTAACATCAAGTAAAGCAAAGGTCAAGCATATGCTCCTAAGAAATAGATAGCCATAGTAAGAAAAAAATTTTGTATTGATGATAGAATATTCTTGCCCACTCAAGATCAAAATCAAAATGAGGTAGAGAGGATGCAAAATTTAAGAAAGATTTGGTCAAATCAAGATAAAGAAAGGTCCATGATGACAAATAAGTGATTAAAACCCAAGAGTGACCATGAAAATGTTATAAAATGCCCTAGTTTGACTAATATTGACCAAGAAGGATAAAGCATTAAAACTAGGACAAATCAAGTAGAAGGATGATATGGAAGAAAAATGAAATGAAGTGAAGTGAGTAAGAACTATAGAAATGATGACGCCCTAATGAGATATGATGATTGCACCTCAGAAGGTTAGCTAACTATAGAGAATAAGGAAGAGATTTTAAATTGCAATTTTTACCATCAATATGAACTCAAATTTTGATTTTCATCTTGAAAATGGATCGAGGATGTCAAAATTAGCTAGGGGTGCAATTTTTGTGCAATTTTGAGGAGTTCAAAAATTAGGTCAGAAGACTATATAAGCAGTCCAAGTGTCATTTTCAATTCATTTGTCTTCTAGTGATTTTGAGTTTTTTTGAGCATTTGAGAGAGATAAAAGTGGCACAAGAAGGGATTTGGAACAAGAGACATCATTTCAAGCGCATTTGGTTGCATAACTGGCCTGTCAACTATGGTGTCTCGGTGAGTTTCTCTTTTTTGAGCTTTTAAGGTCATTTTATTGACCCTTTTTAGCCAATTCCATAGGGTTTCATAGGTTTTCCATGAAATATCATGTGGTACATTAAAACTATCTCACAATGTTCAATTGTTTGAACCATCACATGATACAATAAAGTATAGCATGATTATAGGTAACTTCATCATATGACCACCACCCTTTAGTCAAATGAGATGGTGTGAAGTATTGCATGACTGAAAAGTATTACATGAGTACTTTGCAAATTATCTCATGATATAAAACATCCAAAAATATAACATGCTATTAGAAGGAAGTATCATATAGTGTAGTTTTGATCATTATTTCCATGTTTTTAGTCATTTAGTTCAACTTTTGCACTTGCATAGTCTACAGCAGGTTATTTATGAGCTTTTTTAGATACATCATGACAAGTACTGGCATGTTTTCACATGGTTTTGTTTGTGCAAATGGTGTTTCCAATTTTGATCATTAACACCCACAAGGTTGTGGGGTAAAGATTGGTACAATTTTTGAGTGTTGAGCAAGGGAGAGCACTAGAGACTATGGGTTTTGGGTGGTTTCTATGGATGGCCCACATCTAGGAAAACCACATCCTTCTAAGAAAACTTACAAAGAGGTGGCATAGCATGCATAACACCTTCCATTTGCCTACTAGAGAGGTGACAATTACCTTGGAGGATGTGTATCACATCTTTTGAGTGGGCTAAGTATGTTTAGATGTTTTCTTATACTTCATTTTTGTCATTAGCATGAGTGTTGACATGATTTTTTTTTGTTACAAGTGTACTATGATCAGACCTTGATAGAAGGGAGGGTTGTGGTACGAGTGTTATTTGAGGATGTACATATCCTAGATAGGCATTTGAGCTGGGAGAGGTTTGTGGATGATTATGGGGAGAAGAATCTAGTAGCATGTATAGTGTTCTCCTTGGTAGCACAAGCCTTGGTTACTAACAAGAGCCAGAAGGGCTTCCCATTGGGCTGGGGGCGATTGGTGATGGAATTGGTGGGGCACTCGAGATGGATGACATGGGGTGCAGTGATCCTAGCAAACATGTACCATGAACTTCATGAGATCATAGACTTGGAGGGATGGACATGGGCATACAAAGCTGTGCTAGTGCAAATATGGGCCTAGGATCATATTACAACAATCCAACCAAGAGCGCAGTCCTGAGAGTGGAGATACCCATCTATATACAAATATTTAGGTTTCATAGAACAACCTCATAGTGGGGATGTTACCTAATACTAGTGCCTTTTTATGAGCTCTCAGCCTTTGTGTGGAGACTGTATAGGCTATGTGAGAGTTGGCAAGACATTGCAGATGAGCTCAATTATATGTTTTGCAGTAGGACATTACTAGGCTAGCACTCTGAGATTATGGAGAGATTTTTCATCACACAAGTGTAGAGGTTATTTGGGTGGTGAAAGGTGATGTCAAAAAAGATGACCACTTATGTGAGATTCAAGGGAGAGGAGAGCCTTGGGTGGCTCTTGGTGTAGTACTATACTATAGTGGTAGAGGAGACAATAGGGTTCCAATGGGAGAGGTGGGATTGCCTCTTAGATATTGAAGATGTTGGAGTATATCCCACTTATGCACAAGTGAGGTAGATGTATCCATTCCCTAGTTTCACTATGTTAGATGCTTTGCATAGGGGTGTTGGTCATGAGGGTGTGAAAAGGAGGGATAGGGGTGGAAAATCTATAAGTGAATTGAGTAGTAGGACACAATCATTGAGTTAGGTAGAGATGTAGGAGGAGGAGTAGTAGAGGGAGGAGGAGGAGCATTATGAGATATTGGTTAGGAAAATATGGGTGGAGTAGGATAAGGAGCCAAGAGTGGAGAAGAGACCAAAGAATTCTACACATGGAGAGGGTAAGAATCTGTGAGATGCTTAGATCCAAGCCCAAAAGGTGGAGGTACAATAGTTGTGGATGATAGTTGTAGTGAGAGACCAATAGCTATTAGATGATTAAGTAGAGATAGATAGGTGGAAGAGATCTCTACAGGAGGATCTAGAAAAGGCTTGATAGGAGTCAAAGAGACAGGGAGCATGGGTCACATACTATCACAGAGTGTATATTATGGTAGTTCTAGGAGGACATTAGGTGCCTCTATATTTAGAGAGAGAAGGGAGATGCAAGGGAGTAGTACAAAACCTAAATAGGACATAGGCTCCTCCTCCACAACCACCATAGGCTACTCATGAGGGAGGGAGCCAATCATAGGTCTAAGTTTAGATCTAGGTTTCGATGCCCTTGTGGAAATTTTGCTGTATATTTTGAAATAACTATCCAAATTATAGATCTCAAATTATACATGTACTTGATTCATTATAACATATATGAGATATTTGATTCAATTTATGGCATTTGAGTACTTCTCTATTTTCTTTCTCATGTGATGGATGTTTTATGGATATTTCAACACTTAAATTTCCATGTATTGTTTCTATGTATGCTCATATTTATATTTATACTCTCATGTTTATATACGCTCATGGATATATCTCTCTTGTAGATGTTTTAGCTCTCATGTTTATGATATAGACTTATGATTTGAAAATGTTCTACTTGGATAGATTAGATATGATAATGATATTAACCCTTTGCAATGGAAGGAATAGAACATTAAGTTTATATGACCAATAAGAAATGAAAGATGTGACTGAGAGGAAGTGAGAGAAGGTGAATGTAGTTAGTTGATGTGTCCTCAAAAGATGAAGAGAGAGATCTATCAACATGCAAGATGCAAAATATTAAACTAGAATGAAATTTAAAATGAAAACGAGTATGCAAAAGGTGTATTTGTAAGGGACACATAATTAGATTCTTATTTTCATCATCGACCATTATTTAGAGACATCAAAAGATCATACAATCATCACTAGTATAACTATGAGGATATGAATATGATCTATATCAGATAGGTATGTGGAACCCAACCTAAGCATCAAAGACATAGAGCTCAAGATGACTAATTATGTAAGGTTCCCTAAGTTTGATATAGCAAGATTACACCTGTATCAAGGCATAAGTGCAAGGATAACCCCTGAGTGTGGTCTTGCAAAAATAGACAAGGATGATATGTTGTAGACCCAAAATATCAAGTAGGACAAGCATGAATTCTCATGACACTTTATATTAATATATTATACCCACAAGAAGAAAAAAAGTAAAACATGCCCCATGCCTATAGTCTTCTAGTCCATTACATACTTGAAAGACTATTAGGGAGGGAACACTCAACAAATAAATTGTCATAGATAAAACACAAAGAGAATAAATTCAATCAAGTCTCAACAATTTTAGTGTTTAAGTATGTGTGTGCAAGTCAAATGACCACCTCTTTAGGACTCATACCTAATAGCAAGAAATATCATGGCATCCTAGATTGTAATTAAGGTATCCAAAAAGTTTTGTGAAATACTCAATGTAAAGGAGAAGTGTTGAGAAACATTGTTAGACAACTTGCCAAAGAAACACCAATGCACAAGGAGACCTTCATAAGCTAAATAGTTGTGCCCCCAGACCTAGACAAGAGTCAATTCCAAGCTAGGAAAGGAAAAGTGAAGTGAGTGGGTTCCAAGAAAGATTCATAAACATAGGTTCAAGGGTCTCATAATTTTTTGGTATTTTTAATTTGTTTTAATTTTTTGGGTGATAAATAAAAGTGCCTATTAGTAGGTTTTCATTAAGATGATGATTTTTTCAGGATTTTTTCAAGATCATATATTATTTTTAGGACTTTTTAGGATTATAGAATATGTACAGATAACTGAACCATAAGATCCTTAGCCATAGAACTTCTTCATATGTATAATGTTGATAGGCTCAGAGAGATGCTTTGCCTTGGGTGTAGAAATATGATATGAACCATATCAAAATGCAATAGTGATAATATAGGAATGCAACTAGTTAGGCTCAAACTTACTCTTCTACTCTCTATTTTGTTGATTCTTTGGGTTTTCTCTAAGAACAAGATTACCCACTTGGAATTCATGAGGATGGAATTCTTATTATAACTAGTAGACATCCTCTTCTGATAAGCTCATATGTGGTCAAAAGTAGTGTTTCAATGCTCATCTAGATCCTCAAGCTTATGAATTGTCATAGCTCTATGGTCCTCATTGGTGATTAGTCCATGTAAAGAGACTTGTAGAGAGGGAATCTAGACTTCTAGTGGGAGGACAACTTCAATATAATAGACTAAAGCAAAGGGTGTAGCCCCAATGGGAGTTTTTATGGTGGTTCTATAGGCCTAAAATACTAGATTAATCTACAAGTGTCAGTCCCTTCTTGACTTGTGAAATGTCCTATGTAAAATCTTTAAAAATGTTTTTTTTGAGGCCTCATCTTAGCCATTCACTTGGGGATAATATATTGAGGACCAATATTTCTTGATTTAAACTTTTTACAAAGTTATTTTAGGTCCTTATTTTTAAACTACCCCCATTATTAGTGATTATGGAAGAAGGAATACCATAGTGGAAAGTGATGTAATTTAGTATAAATAGGGCAACATGTTTTCCTGTAGCAATAGAACGTGGGACAGCTTTAACCCATTTAGTTGAATACTCAGTAGCTGTGATTATGAACTTATGTCCACTAGATGAGTCTTGATAGTTCTTACCAAAAAAGTCAAAGGCCCATTACTAGAAAGGCTAGTGTGTGATAGAAGGAATGAGTTCATGCCTATTAGAATGAATTAAGTTCCAATGTAACTAGCACTTCTTATAGGATTTAGCATATTTGACAACATCAGCTTGCATAGTTGGCTAGTAGTATCCTGCCCTAGATAGTATCTAAGAAACTACAAAGCTATTAGAATGTGACCCATAATTGCTATTGTGAACTTTAGCTAATACCTATTTGGACTTACCTATCTCCAAACCCCTAAGGGGTGTTTTGTCTAATCTCTTTCTATATAGGTCACCAAAGATGAGAGTGTAGTGAGAAGAATTATGGATAAGCTAGTATTTTTAAATGCATATAAGGTTTATAGGAATGATTTGCTCATGAAAATAGGAGAAATGGTAGAATAGTGAGAGGAGGTATGATGGTGTTGGTTTTGTGCATTGTAAGAGTAGTTTTCAATATCATGCTACATAAGTTATTTATTTGAATGTGGTTTGTAAATAAAAATATTAAAATTTAAAATTATTACTATCTATTTTATTATTAGTCTTAACCAAAAATAGTAACAATTACATGGTCATTCGGGGAGTCATAAGTGGGATGGCACAATTCTTCCACCAAGAACTCAAAACAAGAATGCCAAAGTTTCCTAGCATCAACAGCCTTATTTTCTAGCCTAAGAATTTGCTAGAATGTAACAAATGTTAAGTAATTTCGTAAGGCATCAACCATTTTATTTTAAAGTACTACCTGTCATCCTTAGTTTGGTACTCATTGTTTACTTGATTGATGAGAAGTTGAGAAGATTCATAGATATGCAACTTTATTATTCTCCATTCAAGAGCTAGCTTGATTCGATTAAGAAGAGCTTCACATTTAGCTATATTATTTATGGGTGGAATTCATGGTTTGTAAGATCATGAAATTGTTGACATTGGAGTCAAGTTTTTTATTAGTGACACACATTTAGATAGTAAGTATCTACCAAGAATAATGTATAGTTAATAGTGTTAATGAAGCATTTTAGGCTTTACCAAGTTCTATATTTGCTACCAAGTTCAAGGAATAGTATTCAATTTGCACCGAGCTCGTAGTGATAGCATTAACTGAGCTATGCAATGTGAATCAAGTGATTCAGTATATATGTTGAGTTTCATAGTATTCACCGAGTCACCAATGCAGACTGAGTTCAGACTACTTGGAGGTGATTAGTATGGACCGAGATTCTATGTCTACCGAGTGCATGATGATGCTGAGCATTGACAATGGATGTCGAGTATCAAAACCTCACCAAGTTAGTCTTTAGAACTCAAGTTCCTATAGTTGGGCTAACTTTGTTATTTTGTGTAAACTTGTATTGTAGCTAACTTTGTTGAATTGTAATTTGGATTGGTATATATGTAATACATTTTATCACATCCAAAGAATATATAGATAATATAACTATGATGCAAATTTGAAAAGCAGAAGTGTGAAGAGAAAAGGCTACAATAGTATAAGGAACAAGAAAGATTTATCTATCATAGCAAGGTTATTATTACACTCAAAGGAATCTCATTCAACAAATCAAGTTGTAGATTAGAGATCAGCCACTATTTCACCCTAACAAGTGGATTAGTTAAATCCTTTCACAAGGTAGACTTAACAGTCTTTTGCAGATCTCTTTACCGAGTGCATACTTCATTGTATGTTTGTAAATCCTTTTGCAAGGTGGAGCTAGCAGTCCTTATTGCTCCTAACAGGGCAGATCATCAGAAGCGATCATTGTAAGCCTTAACAAGTCAAATTTATACTGTAGCAATAAAGCTTGTGGGTATCATCCCCTCCCCAGTTTTACTTTCTATTTGGAAGGTTTTCGGGTCACCATATTGTGTGTCAAAGTGTTATGAATGTTTTAATGCTTTCAGTTTCTTATGCATGAAATTAGATCAGAATTCACATGAAGGATTAATTGGAAAATAAAGATTAATTTTTTATTGGTTACTGATTTACCCCTCCCCTCTCAATAACTTATCCTATCATATATATTTCCAATAGAAACAACATATCTTCTCCCCAAAGAAGAGATATAGAAGGGGTGAAATTTTCTTCATGTGTTGGAGCAACAATAGTAGGTTGGGTATCATCTTCAGAGTCACTAGTGGTAGGAAATTTTCTATCAAATTGTGGTTAGTTATCTTCAACACCATACCCTAGGCCTATAGTATCTTTCATTTTTCATCCCTTAGTGTGACTTAGGGTTTCTACAAGATCATTTTTTTATTATTCACATGTCCTTGACCTTGATAACCTATTTTTTTTAAGGAATTGGTATCCTTTCCCATATCTTTTAGGAGAGATAGGGGTAGTTAAGATGAATTCATTATCATCCTCCTCTTCTCTAAATATCCAATCTCTAATAGCTTGATCTTCCTTTTCATCTTTTACAAGAATTGAGGACTAAAAAAAGTACCAAAGATGATTATAGTGGAAGCCAAAGGCTTCATTTTCTAGATGGTTTCAAATTGGATTGTGGCAAAATACGTAGCATTGTAATGGAGTCCAAGGTATACTCCCCCATCCCAAAACTCATAATTTTTAGCTTCTTTACACATTCTATAAGAGGAAGGTTGATTGTGTGGCACTAGTGACTCTATAGCTTTAAGAATGTTGATGGACATAGAATTATCTCCTAGGATCACTACTTCTACACCATTGAAAGGAAATTTAATATATTAGTGATATGTGGATGGTAGACCTTGAATTTCATGAATCCATGGTTGACCTAGAAAAATAGTATATGTGAGTGGCATATCTAGTACTTTGAAGACCCCAGCTTTCTCAACTGGACCCACACAGATAGGAAGGAAATTAAGATCTTTGGAAGACCATTCAACCTCGTCATATTCTTTGATAGTGATATTCTTTCTAGGGTCAATTAAAAATATTGATATTCCTAGTTATTGAATTATGCTAAAGGAAATAATGTTTAACCTGATACCATGGTCTATCAAGACTCTTCAAACTTAGGTGTGATAGATATTTACTTCAATGTGGAGAGAAAGATTGTGGGGATGACTAAGAGATTCATCATATTCTTTAGAAAATGTAAGATAGTAAGGTGAGGAAATGTGGTTAACCATATCTTGGAACCATTCACCATCAATGTCTATTGGAACATTAGTAATACATAAGGCTTTCTCTAGATTTCCTTCTGTAAAGGAGACATCTCTAGCAACTAAAAAATAGATATTTGAGCAAAAGTCTACTAAAATTGACTCATAAAGTCATAACTAGATATAGCAAGAGGAGAAACTTGTTTGGAAGATGAGGCATGCTTGGGCTTATTAGCCACTTTGAGAACAACCTTAGATTTTCCCTAGTGGCAGCATTCAAGGTCTCACCATGTGAAGCAGAGGAATCAACCACCCTAAGGGACACCCTAGGCCTAGTGTCTTTAAACCTTTGATGAGGATTGTGTGTTCTCAAAAATACCTTAGGTTTCTCATCATTAGTTTCATAATTGGGTTCCTCATCAAATTTGGGGCCAATCGTGTATATTCTTTCACTTATTGGCTCAATCATGCTAATCACACTATCCATATTGGCATATGCATAGATAATCTTTGTGTCATTACCCTTTTTGTTGGCTTTGGATGTCTCTCTTATTTCATATTCTGGTAATGGTTCTTTGAAAGCATTATGGTTAAAATTCTTAACTAGATCATCTATGAAAATTTTTCCTTCATCAATAAGATCTTGAATGGCATCTTTGAGCCTATACAAATTATCTATGTTATGACCCTTATTCTTATGGTAATTTTAATATTGATCATCCCTCCACCAATTAGGTTTTAGGAGTGGGTCATAGGGTAAAGAATTTTTGAGCAACATGTTGATATTTTTGGAAAGAAAAGTTTTCAAAAATACTTCATATGATTTGAACATTGGTGTTTAAGCATGTCTTAGTTTAGAGGGTCCCTTAGCCTTGTTCAAATATTGTGGCTTTGAGGTCTCTTTTTGTTTACTAGCATTTGTGGTGTTGGATAAGTTAAAGGTTGATTCCTTAGTCTTAGGAGAATCTACAACTCCATTATCAAATACATACTTGTTTTTATTCCAAGGTTTACCCTTATCTTTACCATTACCATTTCCTTTTTTGTCCTTATTGAGAACAATGTCACCATTTTTTACAACAACTTCCTCAATGTGATAGGCACTATCAACCATGTTGTTGAAGGAGGTGAATAGTTTTTTCCTAATATTATAGTATAACTTAGGCACAAGTGCACTGACAAAGATGTAAATTTTCTCAATCTTAGGAATTTGTCAGGGATACCTAGAATGTGGTGATCTCCAATATTGCAAATATGTAGAAAATCGTTCCCCTTGTTTTTGTTTTATGTTTCAAAAAATCCAATATTGTAATGGGATGTTGTATGTTATAGGAGTATTGTTGGATAAATTGTTGTGCAAGTTCATTGAATGTCTTAAGGAGGCTGATAGTTTGGTAAACCATTCCATGGCTTTTCGCCTTAAACTTCTAGAAAATAGTCTCATGAGATATGTCTCCTCATGCATAAATTCCATGCTAATAATGTAGAAGTAATGTACATGATAATGTGCATCACCATTTCCATCATATTTATCATTCTTGGGAACCTCAATATCCCTAGGAAATGATACCATGTAGAGACTACTATCAAATGGAAGAGCACACATAGATTCCAAAAAAGATGTTTTGGGTTGTTCTTTTTCCATTTATAGTTGAGAAAGTTGACTTCTTCACTCTTTCATTTCTTTTCTTAGGATCTTAGACTC
This sequence comes from Cupressus sempervirens, assembly GCA_028749045.1. Taxonomy (NCBI): domain Eukaryota; kingdom Viridiplantae; phylum Streptophyta; class Pinopsida; order Cupressales; family Cupressaceae; genus Cupressus; species Cupressus sempervirens. The sequence continues at coordinate 686,812,671 of CM053787.1, forward strand.
GGTTAGTTCTCTTTACTGTATGATCCTTTGAACATCATAGTCATGGGGGAGTTTTCAACTCATAGAGGTCATAAATTGAAAGTATTGGTATCTATTTTGTTCTAAGGTCTTTAGAATGAGATTTTGGAGAAGTTCATATTGTTGAAATCTCATGAGGTCTTCACTATTAAGTTCATTGTCTAGCTCACTCTCATGGTGTGATCGTGAGGGTCTAGGTGGCGAGGGACATCCCCTAGCATATTTTCTTGGAGACCTTGGTGGTATGTTATTCCTATTATTTCCACAAGATGAGTTGTTCATGAAGGGGTTTTTTTAGTTACCATGAGCATGTTTATTTTTAAATTTGTGTGCATGAGTACTAGTCTTGGTGTCTAGATAAGACATCTCTCTAACATCTATACGCATATCCTCTTCTAGTATTTCTCTATCTAATTGATCTTGTTCTTTTTTTTGTGCAAAAAGGCCATCTAGATAGTGTTTCCTCTCTTTAGGATTCATGGTGAGTGAAACACTATTGATAGCCCTAGGGGTGTCAAAGGGGGTATCAAATAAATTGTCAAAGAAATAAAGTGGATTATGCCAAGTAGTAGTGTTGGCCTCTTCTTGTCTATCAAGGACATGATCTTCCTAACATGTTTTTGATAATGATATTTCATTGGAGTAGGAAATTATGTAAAAGTAAATGAGTGATGACTTCCTTGACTAACTTGGAGCCTAGTTGCAACTAGCATGTAAGGATAAATCTTTAGCATAGCTAGACAAAATAGAGCCTTTTGGGGTTAAAACTTCTATAGTCACAATGATCACTTGTCAAAACATAGAATGGAGTAAGTGGCTTGTCAAAAGTGCTCAAGAATTTATAGCACTAATGATTCCAGCCAAGAATTTAGTATGAAGCTTTATAGAAACTAGCCAAAAAATAAGGTAATGGAGTTTTTGATAAGTTAACAAAAGAGACATTAAGTTCATATCTAAGAGATTAAACCTATCTTTCCATCTTTAGTAACACTAGACATAAATATTTCAGACTAGACTATGATAAAAAAGCATGCCTAATTTGACTAAAATGCAATCTAGACTCAAATTTGCAAGCAACAAGAACTTGGCAATAGTTTACAGCAAAGAAAGTGATAGAAGTTCAGCAAATATTATCATGCAATAGTTTCTACAATAGGCATGTGGTAGTTTCTAAGAAGATGATACTTCTTGAGATGTTGGATGATAGAACATAGCATATTTGTGTGATAGATTTTGTCAAGTTGTGTGACACTTATAACAAATAAGAATTATCATATGATATTTCTCAAAATAGATGTGTGATAAAGGGTCAATTAACTCTATAGTTGTAATACCCCAAAATTGGCTCATTGCCATGATCACCAATTCTAGTCTATTTTGACCAATTCTAAGACCTATTCTAATAAGCAATTCTCATTCTACTACTCACTACTTGACTTAATTGTTAGATGCAAAAAACCCTAATCTGCATTCATCATACTCATTATTTAATCCCTATAGTACACACTCATATTAGCCACATTAAACCTATTTGATTTCAATTTAATTTAATCTAAAGTGTTCATACTTTATTAAATTAAATTATCTCGTAATGCTAATGTACTATGGGATTAAATTCATTTAATTTAATAAATATGCCTATCTCAATTAATTAAAAGGAATTATTTAATTAAATGAGGAAGTTATTTCTAATTAATTAAACAAAATTATTTAATCAAATGGAGAAGCTACTTCTAATTAATTAAGCAAAGTTATTTAATTAAATAGGAAGTTATTCCTAATTAATTAAATAAAGTTATTTGATTAAATAGAAAAGTGTGTCTAATTAATTAAATCAAATTATTTAATTAAATAGAAAATATATTTATGAGAGCATATCTCATTTTATTAAATTAAATATCTCTCATGATTTTCTCTTCAATTCAAAAATGGAAATTCCTAGTTCATTGTTGATCAAATTAGAAGTGACCCAAATCACTTACTCTCACACTAAAGTTCATATGAGTTAACTGACTCTTACACTCATATCTAAGCCAATTAACTCCCTCTAATTTGGGAATCTTCCACCTTAACTGAACCTCATCTTTAATCCTAACCATTGATTGAAATCGATCTCAACCATTGATGGATTCCAAGAAAATCTATTTAAGAGACCCTCATTTCTTCATTTTGGGAGGTTGATTTGAAGAAGCATTGAATTTCTACTGCATTTTACACTCATCTAGCTTTAAGATATTCTCATATATTTTTATTCTTAGCTTACTGTCATCTAGATTTGATATGCATACATTTAGTATAATTTCTTTTACATGTTTTTAGATAAAAAATGCATATTTCATTCTAGATTAATCTGCATACTCATATAGACTAATTGCATTCTCAAATCCTTCATTCTTAGAGGGTCTAGTTGCCTACATCTTGATTCTAAGGATATTAATAGGTAAAATCTCTCTAGATAGAAGGCAATAGGTCGCCTTGTTGGACTATTCTTGGGTGAACAATCTCATGTTCATTCCATGATGAATCCACATATAAAGATCATGTTGAAGTGTTTGTGAGGTTCAGAGGCCCACATTTCATAGGTACATTTCCGGCGCCCACCGTGGGGCCAAGAAAAATAATTTCTTCAGCCTTTTCTATAGTTTTTAAATCAATTTTCAAGCTCTCTATCTGTACAGTTCTATACAATTTTGTGCAAGTTCAGGAACCTTCATGCAAGATAATCCATATTCACACAAGGATTCTGAATCTTTGTGCAAAGATTCTTTTCGGTTCGTGCAAGAAAGTGCCCAAGTGTGTGAACTTTCATGTGGCACCTTGTTTCTTCACACAGGCCATAAAAATATTTTGCACAACGCTGCTAGAGATCTCACGTAAGATCTTGTAACAATAGCCTCTGTTTCAAGAACTTTTACTTTGCAATTTACTTAATTTTCTTAACATACTCTTTTTTGGAATTTTTGTTGCTCTATTTCTTTGAACTTTTGTAGCTTAACTATTGTCTGTAGGACAATTTTTTGAAGATTCCTCATACAACCCACTCAAACATGGACTAACGGTTTTCTTGCAGGATGCTATCAAAGATAAATTTGTTGAAGACCAATTTTCAAACCCACAAAATAGCATAAGATGTGGGACAAAGGTTTTTCCTTCTCTACCAATTTTTTTTTTTAGGGATGAAAGTATTTTTATTCTTGATTCATAAACAAGTCCAAAACTATCTACAACAAACAAAGGTCACGAGTCCCCTATCCTATCGATTTTCTTTGCCCTCAGCAGGATAGTTTTCGACTACCACTTGCTTCCCATTGTCTTGTTCAAACACATTGCCTTGATTGAATCCTGAAACATTGTCCAAATGTCTTACTGAGTTAACCTCGTTGTTTGTTCAATTGAATTTGTCTGATAAATCTACCCAATCTATCTGAATAGTCTAAAAATCTCTTCAAAATCCAACGTTGTTATTAATCTGGTCCTAATTTTCATGCAGACTTGTACTTTCTTGCGTGAGAATTCATCTTTTCACATGAGCTTGTTCAGGTCTTCACGCGAGATCTTTCCTCTGTCCTAAGCTTTCTTATCGTTTCTTCGCACAAGATAGAAAAAGTCCTCACACAAAATTAAAATACTATCTTGAGTCTTCATGCGACTCAGTGAACTTCATTGCATGGCTTGCAGAGAATCTTCACGCAAAATCTTGCTCTAAAACTATCAAATTAGTCAGCTTGACCAATTTTTGATCTTAGTCTAGTTAGTTTCTTTCACTGAGTTGTCCTTTTCTATCTATGCACAGTCCTAAATAGTGGCATTTAGCTGAACCAAAGGTTTGTGATTCGCATTTTGACTAGTCTTATTTTTTACTTCTCTGGATTCTTGTTTCTTAATGCTTGTCATACTCTATCTTAAGATAGTCATAACCTTTAGCTTTTCTAGCTTTCAAATCAGACTACTTGTGCCTTAGTATATGGCATTCTTGTCCTACCCTATTGAGACTCATTCTTAGTGCGATCCTTGTCTAGGTTCTTGCTTTTTGTCCTTGTCTATGACTGTCGCGACTAGGAGCGAAAACATGTTTTATCCTCTTAGACTTAAGCGAGGTCATGCTAGGGGTCATAATCATAGTAGAGGTTACTTACCTTTTGTTACACAATCTTTATCTAGTTCAGCTAGTGAGGCATCTTCGTGATCTCCCTCACCTGTCAAGTTACCTCGAATTCAACAAACATTTTCCATAAACTTGCAACAAATTAGGAATCCTTTGTACTAAGAGGATACTGAGATAGGTAGAGGTCCTATGTCAACAAACACAATGTCTGATTCCTTTTTTAGAGGACCTTTCGAAACACAACACACTGAAATTGAACACATTCCTATAATGACTAATCATGAACCTAAACATGGTAGTTATAGTCAACATCAAGAACCAACTAGGAATGACAAAGAGAAAGAGAAAGACCATGAAGCCTATGAGGAACAGGAAGAGGTGTAAATACTCCCTGAACACATAGCAAAATGTTGAAGAGACAAAAACTTTCAAAAGGTCATGGGAATCCTACTCAATGAAGAATAAGAAAAGTACTTTCTCAAACTTGCTCAAGAAGGAGCTAAGTTGCCCTCTCATTTCAATGTGGAAACTATTATCATGCCTAAAGAAGAAACTAAGACTTCTAAACTCCAAAAGTAATTGAAAATTATACAAGACCAATTGGCTCAGATGATGCATGAGAAGGAGAAACCCACAAAGACATACACATTGGATGCTCTTTGTCCATTTCTAGTTGACAAAAGTATAAAAATTTCACCTTTCCCATGAGGCATAGAGCTACCCAAGTATGACAAGTACTTTGGTACTACTGATCCCCAAGATCACTTGCAAGAGTTTGGTGCTTTGTCTATGGAGTTTATACATTATCAAACATACCTCATGCATTTATTCCCTAGAAGCCTAGGTGGTCAAGCTTTGGAGTGGTTCTCACATTTACCTCCTACTATCAAGACATTTGACAAAATTGCCAATCTATTTGTTCAACAGTATTCTTATAACATACAACACCCTATCAATATTCGAGATCTATGAAACCTTAAATAGAAAGTTGCAGAACCTTTTCTCACATTCCTCCAATGGTGGAGACAATTGTACACTAAGTATTCTCACAAAATTCAAGAAATGGAAAAGCTTAAAATTTTCACTGATAACCTCCTACTTGATTTTGGATATAGAGTCCAACTTCAAGGTCCACGTACCTTTGAAGACATGATCACACAAGCTATCTGAATTGAGGAATTAATGGTCAAGAAAGGTGAACTCACTCTTTAGAGGGACATAAAATAAGGTTCCACTTCCAACAGGGATAAAACCAAACATGTAAACAAGAATCGATAAATTGTACATGATGGAGTCATTGACAATGTCACACCCAAACATGCTAACATGGCATTTAATTTCACAAATTGCCTCAAAGTGGCCAAAAACACTAAGAAACCTCCTCCTAACAACAAGCCATCTAGGAACAAACCAAGAAACTCATGGACAACATGCCCCAAGCGAGAGTATACACCCTTGGGAGAACCTTTGGACATGGTTTACAAAACATTGCTACAACATAAGCATATTTCACCAATGGATAATCCTCATCCCTATGATCCACAACCATGTCTACCATGGTGGAATCAAACCTCATTCTATGAGTATCACCAAAATAAGGGACACAAAACTAGCAATTGCATAAACTTGCCCCATAAAGTCCAAGACATGATTGATGCTGGTGATCTTGTGGTAGATGGACATAACAAAAACTCAGATCACAAGGTGTTCAAAGAACCTTTCCCAGCTTATGAAAAAGGAGAGACTTCGAAGCCACAACCCTATAATAAGGTCAACTATACATATTTCAATGATGAAAATGTCATTCACATGGTTAAACCTATGGATTTTGAATACTGCAACATTATTACTATTAAGGGAAAACAAGATAACAACAAATCCAAGACACCTTTTGTCTTGAGGGGCCCTACTCTCAATGCAATGGATAATACACCCTCACAACATTGTACTAATGTTGTCACTCCCTCTCGCACCAAGTTGGTACTCAAAGGCCTTGCGCCTCCTACTTCAGATCTTGAACAACATAAAGACAAAGTCCTTGCTGGACCATTTTACAAAGGTGCAAAACCCATAACAAACTCAAAAGCAAACAGTTATAGTGTTCTCAATCAATTGAAATGAACTAATGCTCATATTTCCATCTTTGAGCTACTTAAAATCTCGCCTACTCATAAGAAAATTCTAGACAAAGCCCTCGCTGAGGAAAATATTCCTCAAGATCTTGATCTTGAGAAATTCCAATCCATGGTAGGTCACCTGACCTCGCCTTATCTTATGACCTTCTCTAAGGAGGATGATAATCGCTGAGTCACCCACACAATCAGCCTCTACACATCGAGTTTATGATTCATCAGACACATGTTTGTTAGGTACTCATTGATAACTACATTGGCCTAAATATTGTCTCTGCTAGTCTTCTTAAACAATTGAATTATTCCAAGGACTCTATTGATCCTCAACGTAAGATCACTATCAAAGTGTATGACGAAGTGGAATGAAAGTCTCTAGGTATTGTAGTTTTACCCATCCACGTCGGTCCTATAGAAAGGGATGTCACCTATCAGGTGCTTGACATTCCCTTGGCTTACAACATTTTGTTAGGACAGCCATGGATACATGAGATGCATGTTGTACCATCCACATACCACCAATGCATCAAGTTTCCATTTCATGGCTCCGAAGTTACTATTCCTACCACTACTAGCTATACCTACAATATGCTCAAAGCTACTAAAAATTTTGTCCCTGCTAACTCTGAGTCCACTGATTATCATGAAAATAAGCTGAAACAAATTGAGTAGTCATTCAAATTGAAAGAAACTGGTATGGGAGAGTATCACATTGAACCAGTGCTATCATTAACGTCTCTCCTAGATTCTCCTCGACATTATGGGAGACCCTCAGAGGCAAAGAAGTTGTTCGTGCTTACACCCTAGACCAAGTAAAATGGTGCTTTTGTCAAGGCTATAGTGCCTTTAGAAGATGGAAGTGAAAATAGATCCATTATAGAATGGCTTTATAGAGAAGAGGCTCCAGTGGACCTAACAGAGCAAGCTTGAGAAATCACTCTTAAGAAATATGGGCTTGGTCTTAGGCTTATGAAGTGTTTTGGTTACAAGGGAGCTGGCCCTATTGGGTGCAATAAAAATGGCCTAATTGATCCTATCAAAGCAATAGCTCAAAGCAACCATGATACAACTAGCCTAGGATTTAAGAAGGTTCCTTTTCATTTGGGACCAAATAAATTCATACCAACACCTGAGAGTTCATTTAAAAATGAGTCACAAGCTGATTTGGATACTCAAGAGGAAGAATCTGATGATAAGGATTTGTATCCTCATCCTATTCCTTATGATCTCGTTATATTATTTGTTGATCTGGATGAATTTGTTCCATGTGTTAGCATTGTGGATGATACTAGTGACTCTTCTAAGGACAATACTAAGCAACTCAAATATCATTCAGAAAAGGGAGAATCTAGTCAGTCATTCTATATTGATTATTTGTGTAAGAAACCAAAGGATGAAGGTGAGTATGTCCCTATCACTATTGGGGAGTTCTACAATCTCTCATCATCTAGCATTGATTCTAAGGCAGGGATTTTTTTAGTGGCTATTATTCACCAATTGGCTAATATGTCCCGATTGGGCTTAAGAAATTGGCTAAAAAAACATTGTATACTAGTTGACCGATTCACCCAAATTTTATAAAATACTCATATAGTGGTTGGAATGTTTGCCACAATTATTACATAATTTCAGTTTGTTAGTTGGGTTCTTCACCCATATGTCTCTTTAATGTTTACTCTTATTCGCCACGAAATTAATTGAGTGTCTCTTTCAATGATCATCATTTGCCAAATTCCCATTTTCCTACGTGAATTTTTTTTATGAGTGACACTGTACTCCATAGAGAACTTACCTTGATATGTGTCAACATTCTAGTGACTACCTCGACAATTCTTCTTCCTTCAAGAAATGTTGGCCGAAATTAAACCTCAGCCATTAATCTTGGATCATTAGATGTTCTGAGTTCTCAAATAATACATTTAACATAATTACATTTCAAAACATAATCCACCATCAATATTAATAATTTTATTTAAAAAATAATAATTATTGCCATTATTTTATAAAAATTGTCTAAACTATTAAAAAATTTGCCACCAAATATCCATCGATTGATGCATAATTTGCCAACACTATTAATTTTTTTTCACCCAAATGACATGTGATTCGCCACAATTTTATAAATTTTGGGAGGGGGGGTTCCTCAAAGTTATCCCTGTTCTAAGGAATATGATTTTGACTCTCTTTTAGAAGTGACTACTGATAAAGACATTGACCAAGTGCATGTCTATGAAAACCAAATCGAAGTGGGTGAAACATCTAGGGTTAGGTCACATGGGTCTGATCCAACGAGTGTCCTAGAGTCATCAATTATTGAAATTTGTACTCTGAGGCATTTGAACACACCTATGGATGAGGTCACTGAAGGTCTCGAATTGCCGGTCCAAGTACTTAATGTCTATACTATGAACGCAATTAAACCAACCACTACTCTCTCAGACACACATCCCGAGCTTATAGACTGGAACTCCAATGCATCTAGCGAAGTCCCCACTTTCCAAAATGACTATTCTCTTACCTATTACCTAAACTCTATCGAAACTATAACATCTTCCACCAATGAGTAGAGTGTCAACATGACTGAGGATGACATCAAATATATTAATCATACAATTAAAAAGAAAAAATGCAAAAGGTTTGATGGCGAAAACCACATTGTGGTAGTGTCGGAACCCAAAAAAGTAAAAACAAAAGATGTATCCAAGGGTGAAAACCTCTTTGAGGCACCTACAGATGAGATATTTGATGTACTTCCCAGTCACTTTTAGGAGAGATCATTAGTGTTGATAGAGCCAACACAGTCAATTAATCTAGGCACAGAAGAACATCCTCATATGATACATCTAGTCCAGTTGCTATCACTTGAGGAAATGGAAAGATTCATTATTATTTTCAAAGAAAAGAAAATAAATTTTTCTTGGACATACTCTAACATGGCAGGATTGGATCTTGATCTTATCATGCATCACTTGTCCATAGCACCACGCATCAAACCAGTTAAATAGAAGCTTCAAAAAATGCATCCTCACGCTGCATTTCTTGTCAAAGCAGAAATGGAGAAACTTCTAAAAGTTGGTTTCATCTATGCGATTGATTATGCTAAATGGATATCCAATATTGTTCTAGTTTCCAAGCACGATAAATCTTTCAGGGTTTGTAGAGACTTCCATGATCTTAACTTGGCATGTCCTAAAGATGACTTTCCGCTCCCTAATATTGATATGATCATGGACATGACGAATGGCTATGAGATGTACTCACTTATGGTTGGTTTTTCTGGATATAATCAGATAAAAATTATGCCAGAAGACCAGGAGAAAATGACTTTCACATGTGCATGGGGAACCTTTTGTTGGAATGTGATGCCATTTGGCTTGAAGAACGTTGGTGCTATGTATCAGCAAGTTGTTACTACAATTTTCCATGACATGATGCATAGAACCATGAAGGACTATGTTGATGATACCTTGGTCAAAAGTGCTAAACACAATACTCATCTGCAAGATTTAGGGCCCATCCTAGATCCTATGGAAAAATTCAATCTTCAAATCAATCCTAAGAAATGCACTTTTGGAGTCACATAAGGGAAATTGCTAGGATACATTATTTCTGCAAAAGGAATTGAGGTTGATTTAGAGAAAGTACAAGCAATAATGGACATGCCACCACCTTGGAACATCAGCTAGATAAGAGAACAATAGGGAAGGCTCAAATCTATTTGCAGGTTTATCTCACAATTAGCAGATAGATCACAACCCTTTACAAAGACCTTACATAAGGGTGTAAAATTTAATTGGACCAGGATTGTGAGCAAAGCTTAACACAGATCAAACAATATCATGTCAATCCACCAATCCTGATGCCTCCTATTTATGGGAAGCCTTTGCTTTTATACATCTCAGCCACTGAAACATCTCTGGGAATCCTATTGGCTCAGGAAGATAATGACAACAAAGAAAGAGCTATTTACTAATTGAGCCAAACATTGGTCTCTTATGAGAAGAACTACAACATTATTGAGAAAGCTTTCTTGGCAGTTGTCTTTGCTTCCCAAAAGTTGAGACACTACATGTTTGCCCACACTATGCAGCTCATGGCTAAAATAGACCCACTAAAGTACTTGCTTAGTAAGGCAGCTCTCACTAGAAGATTAGCTAAATGGGTTATGATACTCAGTGAGTTTGACATTCAATATGTTGAACTCAAGGCTATAAAGGGATAGGTAATTGCAGACCAGCTAGCCGATGCACCCATACAGAGTCTTCTACCAATAAACATTGATTTCCTAGATGAGTTGATTCTAACACTAACGCACCACACATGGGTTATGTTCTTTGATGGGTCCTTCACACAACAAGGATCAGGTGTTGGATTACTCTTTGTTACACCATAGAGATATTCACTACCCAAAGTGTACAACATTCTGTTTCCTTGTACAAAAAACATTGCTGAATATGAGACTTTGATTAATGGCATGAAAATTGCAGCTGAATGGAGGTTGGATTAGTTAGATATGTTTGGTGACTCTCAACTTGTCATCAACCAAGTTAATGTTGTGTACCAAAAAAAGGATGAGAAACTAATTCCATACAAGCACATGGTTGATGACTTAAAGAAGTATTTTGCACACATCACCTTCTAGCAAGTTCCACGAGCAGATAATAAAGTAGTTGATGCCATGGCCACTTTGGCCTCCCTACTACAAATGGTTGAAAATGATCTCTTACATGAGTTCTTGGTGGAAGTATTACACTACCTATCCTATGACACCCTTGATTCTAAGATGATCTATTCTGTTAGAGGACAAGAATCATCCCGCTACCATCACATTTATTCCTACCTCCACAATCAAACCATTCTAGAAGGTCTGACTTAGAATGAGAGTCGTTATCTAATCCATAATGCTTCACATTATGTCATTATTGCTGACGATCTTTATAGGAGAGGTCTTGATGGAACACTCCTTAGGTGTTTAGAATCTGAAGAGTCCAAACATGCACTAATTGACATTCACGAGGTGCATTTGTAGAGCTCATTCCAATGGCTTGACACTAGCTCGCAAACTCCTTAGAGCTGGTTACTACTGGCCCAAAATGGAGCAAGAAGCTATCAAGTATGCTAGGTCCTATAAGCAATGTCAACTACATGCGAATATCATCCATGCTCTAGCTAGAGAGCTAATTCCTTCTACTACAACATGCCCATTTCAACAATGGGCCTTTGACTTGGTGGGATAGATCCACCCAACCTCCTCTAATGGGTATAAGTTTATTATCATGGCTACAGATTATTTCATGAAGTAGGTAGAGGTAGTACCTCTCGTAGTTGCCAATGGAAAAACTATAGCACTTTTTATCACAAACTACATCATCTATACATATGTTGTGCCATCCTCAATCATTACTGACAATGGAGGACAATTCAAGAACAAAGACCTCAAGGAACTATGCAAGAAATTCAAAATTACACAACATTGGTCTTCCATTTATTACCTCCAAGGTAATGGCCAAGCTAAAGCATCCAATAAGATGATCCTCAAAATCCTCCATCATACAGTTATCATATCGGGGAGAGACTGGCATCTCCAGATCAATCTAGTCTTGTGGACATATAGGACAAGCATCAGAACTCCAACAAGCATGACTCCATTTGCTTTGGTGTATGGCATGGATGTTGTGCTTCCAATAGAGGTTGAGATTCCTACCTTGAGAATCTCTATGAAGGGCCTTGTCACTGATGATGACTACAAGATAGCTCAACTTCAAGAGCTTGTGTTACTGGATGAACATTGACAAGTGGCATGTGATCATCTATGAGTGTATCAACAATGAATGACAAGAAGCCATATTCAAAGAATCAACATGACTTCCAGCTGGGTGATCTCATCCTAAGAGAGAACCCTAAGAATCAACAATAAGGAGTCCAAAAAGGGAAGTTTGAACCAAACTGGCTTGGTCCCTACATCATTACTACAGTATATGGATTTGGCACCTATTAGCTTTCCACAATCAAAGGAGAAGTTCTTAAAGAACCTATCAACACTCTCCACCTGAAGCAGTTTTACAGTTGATCTAATATCAGTAAGCTCTTTGTACACATCGATATGTCCTAAAAAAATTATAAAAATTGAAAAAGTCCTGAAAAAATTGTTACCCTGGTGAAAACCTAGCAATAGGCACCTTGGTAACACGAAAAAAAGTAAAAAATCCCAAAAAATACAAAAAAAAAAAAAAAAAAAAGGAAAAATACCAAAAAAAATTGAAAAACAAGAAAAGTGCCATTGGTGAAAACCTAGAAACAAGCATCATGGTAGCAAAAAAAAGGAAAATCCCACCAAGAAGGTGAAAACCTAGTAAACATGCACCTCTTTTTCCCAATGCTCCATCTTGCAGTGCATCTTCTGGCTATTTTGTACAGTTGCTTTCATGCTTTTCCTACTTTCCACTCATGTATCCATGGATTGAGTCTTGTCATAGCTCAAGGGCATTCCCCTTTAGTGTCACACTCCTTTCAGGATTCTCCTCATAGAATCTCTTTTGCGATAGTCATTAGTCATTCTGGCTATGTCTACCTACTATCGCTAGTGTCACACTCTTTTTGAAATTCTCCTCATAGAATCTCCCTTGTGACAGTCACTAGTGATCTTCACTATGTTTGCCTACTATCGCTAGTGTCACACTCTTTTTGAGATTCTCCTCATAAAATCTCCCTCGCGACAGTCACTAGTGATCCTCACTATGTCTACCTACTATCACCAGTGTACCTCATTTTTAAGATTCTCCTCATAGAATCTCTTTCGCAATAGTCACTAGTTGTTTCAGCTATGTCTGTCTACTATTTTTTGGGTCACATTTCTAAATTCCTTTATGAAATATCTCCCTGGTGTTAGTCACCAGTCGTCCTGGCTGTGTCTGTCTATTGTCGCTCAATCCTTCTTAGGTCTTCATTGTGAAGATTCCCCTTTGACCTTAGTCACCTGTCGTTCTGACTATGTTTGCCTACTGTCGTCATCCTAGTAAAGAGATTTCTTTCATGTTTTGGACACCGACACTTGACATCAATCCCAAAAACATTGAACTCAAGAATGACATACTTGTTTGAATATGCTAAGCATTTGCTTTGTTTGCTTTTTTATCATGTCTCCTTGAGAAACTTAATGATGTCATCTTTGACTAGAGAAGTAATGACTGGGGGCATGATCTCTTCTTTTCTTTCTGCTTGTAGTTTAGTTCCAATTCGTTGACCTATTCCTACAAAAGGGGTGTCCACTATAAGAGCCTCCATCTTGCATTGGATGGCTGGGTGTACCTCGACTCCTGCTATTAGAATACATCAATAATGTTGGTTCTTCTCCTTGTTTATTGGAGTGAACTCTTCATGCTATAGTAAATATTGATACTCATCATGCTAAGTGAATGTATGGGTCACTGCGAGTATATCTAGCACACTTTTGTCTCAAGTTATGATCACAAGGGTCATTGCGGATAGAATAAATACTGAATACATAGCATAAGATGGATCTCTTGTGTGTTTGGTGTGTCTATCATGCAAGCAACATTCTAGTCATCCTAGCATTTATTTTTTGATGCTTATGTTAACTTGCTATTTTAAAAGGGACAAATGTTCTGGTCATTCTGGCTTCTTGTGCCTTGAATGCTTACATTTAATCCTGACAAACCTATAATGTATGTTCTATTCATATTCCCATGATTGAAATGTTAGTGGGAATTGTATAACATACAAGCTTTGTTCTATATATAGTGATGATAAATTGTTGAGGCTTGGTAACTAGACCTAGGGTTGCATTTAACATAAATCTTGCATTACATGCTTCACTTGCATAAGCATGCAATTTGATTCTGATTATATTTCTCCCCTATGTAAGGAAGGATTGGGGGCATCTTCAAACATATTAGGTTTCTCCATGGTTGTACAAGAATTTGATTCGTTGAATTGTGCTCCTCAATGAAATACCTATCATCGTCAGGAAAAAACACGCAACACTACATGAGATGTCAGTCTATTTCCATATGCATTGCATCCATATACTCATAATATCTACTCTACATGCTCATAATCACATCACATCACATCACATCACATCAAAATACATTTGCATTCATATCAAAGTATAACATAAATCTCATAATCATCATATTGACATCTCATGTACATCAAAGTGAAACAGACATAGACATCTCATATATATATCTATCAAAAAAATGGGCTAGTACAAAAATGGGCACTACTTGAGTGCTATCGATCAAAATGGTACAAAATGGTGTTGGAACACCAATCAATACATAGCCAAAGATCAAAATCAAGAGCTAGACACACAACATCTAACTTTGTCTTGTGCTCTCATCTCTAGGAGGAGTAGGAGTAGGAGCTATAGGCAGAGGAGGAGGTGTTGGCATGTCAAGTTTAACCAGAGGTCGTGCACCTCTTGACTCTCGAGCATACTATGAAAAGTGCAAAACCTAGAGTGCCTCATCAGGTATCACTATTGAATACATAGCAAAGTAGTAAGCTACCCAAGTTGACTATAATTGCACCTCATCCTATAGCATCATTGACCTCTACTCAGCAATCTCGGTGCACTCTCTCCATTGATCGATCTCCTACTACCACTCCACCAGCTGTGAGCCATAGATAGCTACCTATATCTGTAGATCTCCCAACTATTGAGAGGCCTGACAAATCCACTTTTTGTAGTGTCATACTGTGTCCTGTGTCCTAGTAGTAGGTTGATCAAGCATATTCTCATCCAACATATCAAGTGCTTGTTGCTATGGTGGTGCCTACTGCTATGGCGGTGCCTACTAGTGCGGTGGTGTCTGCTGCTATAGTGGTGCCTGCTCCTCCATCCTTTGCCTTTGGCACCAACCATGTCCTATCCCACTACCCCCAACACTTGTGTCTGATCCCATCTAACATGGATGAATCTTTATCTACTATACCTGATGCTAGACCTATGACTGTGTCTGTGGCTACTCCTATGGCTACACCTGTGGCTGTAGCTATGCCTATTGCTGCTGAGGCACCTATCTCTATGCTTGACCTACCATCCCTAATGGATCTATGAATCACTAGAATGGATGGATAATCAAACAAGCCTGATAGGAAAGCATCATCCCTGCATCTACTACCTTTGTAAGGTAGTCCCACTGAACCATAGCTAGATTGCGCATGTCTATCATGGATCAACCTAGATCCATACGTGGAGGCCACCCCAACTCTACATCCCTAGCCAGTCTGGCATAGGCACAGTGCTCCTATGAAATATCTTGTGGTTGCAAATCGCTCTATGATCTGTGTGGTCCTACCCAACAGTGGCCGCAAGCTGACCATCTAGGGAAACTCTCTCTGGGTGTCATCCTAATCCTCTATCTCTTGCTAAGGTCACCATATGAAGGAGATTAGGTGATTGAGATGTGTCCTCCAATGCTCTGTCTTACCTAGGAAGACCTAGGTAATATGCCCTCGATATCTGTAGATATATGGCTCCATCAACTCTCGAGCATCTTGTGAATGGGCCTACATATGGGAAGATGCTCCCATGCCTAGATCTACAACACATAAACACTGGTGGCCATAGTCTTCTTCTCATAGAAGACTATCTCATGCATCTCATGAACTTGGTGGGCTAGCATACACTAACCCCACCCAAAAATCTCAGGTGCCTCTACCATCTGATGAAGCATAACTCCCCATCCACACTCTAGCCCATGCTATCCTCTATCAAGCATTAGAAAGCAACTCAGGAAGATCGCAAGCATAGATGCCAGTTTGTGTGTCTATCCATATGTGTGCATCAGCTCATCCCAACTGATGGCTTGACCTCTCTGTAGCTCCCTCCCAAACACAAAAGAAAGTTCCTTTGTACCTGTTTGAGGCACTGTATCATAAACAACATAGGTTCCATGGAAAGGGATCTACAATATCCTTCAGATATCCTCTGGGGTGATCATCATCTCCCCCACTAGTAGATGGAAGGTGTTTGTCTCTGAATGGAAGCACTCCACCAAAGTTGTGAGTAGGCCATGATTCACCATCATGGCTAGGATTCGGCATAAAGAGGAAAAACCCAATTGAGCGATATGTGCTTGATCAGCATCATCAAGACTCTACAACAACTCTCCATATGTTGGATAAGGTGATCTGAACATGACATTGTCAAAGACCTCTTGCACACACAAACAGCAACGAAAAGAAAACGATCAGTACCAGTATGAACTAGTGGAAAAAAGCTAATAAAAATGCAAATTTTACGTACAAAATTGGAAATTTTAACCTCTGCTATCACAGGTTCTTATGTGAAGATCTTCAAATCTCATGCAAAGATCTCAAGATCTCATGTGAAGTTTCTCTCTTTCGCATGAAGAATCTCTTCATTGCATGAGAAACAAAGTTCTTGTGCACAAAGAATCTTGTTCTTCGTGCGAGAGGTGTGTATCTCTCACATGAGAAATATCACCAATGCACGTGAAGAAATAGTTCACCCTATTTATTCAAGCTAGAAAATAACATCTTCACATGAGAAAGGAAAGTCTCACACAAAGACCGATTGACCAACTCTTAAAATGTGCTAAAACATGCAATAAATGACATCAAACTATGTAAAAGTAAATGTACGAAGGTGGGAAATTGATGACTCACTGGTGGTCCATAGTCTACTAGTCAGCTATGTCATCTGGAGCACTTAAAAAAATGATATCTCACATTCACTACCATGTCTCTCTCAGAGCTCAATTCACTAAAGGACAAAAAGCACAAATGAATTGAAAATGACCCCTTGGGCCCTTATATAGCTATTGACCTAATTTTTCAAAGTGCTCTGATTTGCACAAAAATCACCCCCTAGCTATTTTGACCATTCTGAATCCATTTTCAGGATCAAATTTGAAATCTGACACACCTAAGTGCCTCAAAAATGCATTTTAAAATTTTGGGACTGATGTGATCGAATGCTTGTGTAGTCCAAATTTTTTTGAAACTTTCTGATTATTGGAATCTTTTCAACTCAAAATTTTTCATGTTTTCAAATTTTATTTTTTTGAAAAAGAAAACTCAAGTCAACTATGGTCAAATCTAGCCAATTTTTGGTCAAACTTGGTCTTCAGGACCTTGAAATCATTGCAAATTAACTCTAAATCTTATTCTAATTTCTTCTACATTATGTTGAATATCAGATTTTTTCTAGTACTTTACATCATATTTTTGGTGTGTCATCTTTTGATTTTGCTCCCGAGAGGGTAGGATGATTACATCATTGAGCTTGAATTTCAAATCAATCTGAATCTTCATCGCTTGGGGCATCTTGTTCCCATTTTATGTCCTCATCATTCAAGGCATCTCACCACTAGGGGCATCTTGTTTCCCCCTTTTTGGAATCTTTGTCATCTTTTTCATCTTGTCATCATTTGATTATAGGTTTCAGGATTATCTAAACCTCGACTCCTAAGGATCAGACCTCGTTCTGGGGATGATTTTATGACTCATAATTCAATTTTGTTATCTACTATTGTTCTCAGGTATCTAGACATTATGTTTGGATCCTTAAAGATTAAGCTCCATTCTAGAGACAAATCTTTTAATTGCTTTCAATCTTAGGTATCTAGGTGTTCTATCTAGATCCTTAAAGATTAAGCTCCATTCTGGAGATAATCTTTTAAATGCTTTCAATCTCAGGTATCTGGGTGTTTTATCTAGATCCTTAAAGGTTAAGCTCCGTTTTGGAGACAATCTTTTAAATGCTTTCAATCTCAGGTATCTAAGTGTTTTATCTAGATCCTTAAAGATTAAACTCTGTTCTGGAGACAAATCATTTAAATGCTTTCAATCTCAGGTATCTAGGTGTTCTATCTAGATCCTTAAAGATTAAGCTCTATTCTGGAGATAATCTTTTAAATGCTTTCAATCTTAGGTATCTAGGTGTTTTATCTGGATCCTTAAAGGTTAAGCTCCATTCTAGAGACAATCTTTTAAATGCTTTAAATCTCAGGTATCTAGATGTTTTATCTAGATCCTTAAAGGTTAAACTCTGTTTTGGAGACAATCTTTTAAATGCTTTCAATCTTGGGTATCTAGGTGTTCTATCTAGATCCTTAAATGTCAAACTTCATTCTGAAGAAACTTTTTAAATGCTCATCAATTTTAGGCATCTAGGTATTCTACTTGGATTCCTTGTGATTAAGTTCTATTCTAGAGATAGTCCTTAAAAGCTTATCAATTGGTCTTCATATAATCAATTTCAGAACCAATCTCATTTCTTGATCCTTGCATCATGCTTTCTAATTTTTCTTTGAATTGAATGTGTTGCTCGTACATTCATTTAAAGAAGGGAAAAATGTAATACCCTAAAATTGGCTTATTGCCATGATCACCAATTCTAGTATATTTTGACCAATTCTAAGACCTATTCTAATAGGCAATTCTCATTCTGCTACTTGCTACTTGACTTAATTATCAAATGTAAAAAACTCTAATCTGCATTCATCATACTCATTATTTAATCCCTATAGTACACACTCATATTAGCTGCATTAAACCTATTTGATTTCAATTTAATTTAATCTAAAGTGTTCGTACTTTATTAAATTAAATTATCTCCTAAGGCTTATGTACTATGAGATTAAATTCATTTAATTTAATAAATACACCTATCTCAATTAATTAAAAGGAATTATTTAATTAAATGAGGAAGGTATTTCTAATTAATTAAACAAAAGTATTTAATTAAATGGAGAAGCTACTTCTAATTAATTAAGCAAAGTTATTTAATTAAATAGGAAGTTATTCCTAATTAATTAAATAAAGTTATTTGATTAAATAGAAAAGTGTCTCTAATTAATTAAATCAAATTATTTAATTAAATAGAAAATATATTTATGAGAGCATATCTCATTTTATTAAATTCAATATCTCTCCTGATTTTCTCTTCAGTTCAAAAATGGAAATTCCCAGTTCATTGTTGATCAAATTAGAAGTGACCCAGATCACTTACTCTCACACTAAAGTTTATTTGAGTTAACTGACTCTCACACTCAAATCCGAGCTAGCTAACTCCATCTAATTTGGGAATCTTCCACCTTAACTGAACCTCATCTTCAATCCTGACCGTTGATTGAAATCAATCTCAACCGTTGATGGACTCTAAGAAAATCTATTTAAGAGACCCTCATTTCTTCATTTTGGGAGGTTGAATTGAAGAAGCATCAAATTCTTGTTGCATTTTACACTCATCTAGCTTTAAGATGTTCTCATATATTTTCATTCTTAGCTTAATTTCATCTAGATTTAATATTCATACATTTAGTATAATTTATTTTACATGTTTTTAGATTAAAAATGCATATTTCATTCTAGATTAATTTGCATACTCATTTAGACTAATTGCATTCTCAAATCCTTCGTTCTTAGAGGGTCTGGTTGCCTACGTCTCGATTATGAGGATATTAATAGGCAAAATCTCTCTAGATAGAAGGCAATAGGTTGTCTTGCCAAACTTTT
Source organism: Cupressus sempervirens (assembly GCA_028749045.1). Taxonomy (NCBI): domain Eukaryota; kingdom Viridiplantae; phylum Streptophyta; class Pinopsida; order Cupressales; family Cupressaceae; genus Cupressus; species Cupressus sempervirens. The sequence continues at coordinate 686,832,435 of CM053787.1, forward strand.
CTTGGGTGAACAATCTCATGTTCATTCCAGGATGAATCCGCATATAAAGATCGTGTTGAAGTGTTTGTGAGGTTCAGAGGCCCGCATTTCATAGGTACACTACTATGCAACTTTTTGCCTAAAATGTATATGTTTCAATTTAGTTTTTTTTATTATTTCATGCCACAATATAGTCATGAAAAAATAAAACTCCAATTTTCAATAGTATACACAAAGGTTTGAGAAAAATTGGGGCTGTAAGCATGTCTCCAAATAGTTGAACAAGGGACAAAGCCACCTTGTGAACACAAGAACTTGAGATATCAAAACTAAAACCTTATCAACACTAACTTCATTTGTATGTCCAAGTTATTTTTGCATGTCTGTCACATTTGAAAACACATCAAGAAGAACTACCAAAAGGTCACAACTCATTACTCAATAACTTGTCCCACACTTGATGCCCCCTTACCTTACACAAAGTGGTTTCCCATAATAGATGTACTCTTTGTCATGGAGGTGCCATAGGCATAACCAAAGGGACACAAATGATGAGTGTAAAAATCTTGGGGTGATAAGGGTAGTCCACTGGGATTGATCCTTGCACGAAGATGTTGAGCAAATAATAGAGGTAGCTTCTAATCTTAAGGTATTTAGAAAGGGTCTTGTTTGTAACACTCCTCTTGCACCTAATAACAAGACACCTTGTTAGAGACAAATAATGGACCTCACAACCAAAAGAGTACCTAAAGCATTATTACTTAGTATTTCCTGATGGTCCCAATCCCACAAGTACTTATACTAAACAAAGACAAGTGTTATGCCCCCCAAGGCTTTGATCTTTCTCAAGGGGTTTATGATTATCGTGGGTCAGGTTAGTTGGGTTGTGCTCATTCCCACTTTGGGTCATTCCTATCGATATCTTTCCACCAATATTAGACCATCTAAAGGTAGTATCTCAGTAAGAGATAGAAACAAAATAGATCCACACTGAGAGGTCAAGATTTCTAATTCACCCAAAGGGTGAAGAGCATACTCTCCTATTCATATTACTTCCTCAAAACATGTGAAGAAGGTTAATTAAGACCACTAAAAAGTGGAATATGCCACTCACTTTTGAGATGCAATGAAGGGTCAATATTCTTGATTCACCTCAAGGGTGAATATCATACTCTCATACCAGAAAAGATACCTACTCGCAAGTTTTATTTTCCTATAAAAATAAAAATAAACTATTATATGCCACACATGGAAATGAAATAAAAAGAATGCACACTTGGTTTATTGTTTTTTATTTGATTGGGCAACACTGTAAAAATTTTAGTAGTCCCTTTTAGCTATTTTTCTTTGACATGCATTCTTTTAAATGAGAAAATTTACAAGCAACCTAGGCAAATCTACAAAACCAATGAGTTAGTACATCAAAAAGGGGTTAGCAAAAAATCTATAATAAACCTACAAGACATTGGCTAGACAACAAATAATGCAGAAAAATTGAAAAGGGGAAACTTCAAGGACTCAAAATACTAACTAGAATGGATTGAAAGAGAAAAAGGTTTTCATGAAAACTTTTAGTTTTCTTGTGTACGACTCTTTGTCTAAACTTTCCTTTTGTTGTTTCTGTAATACCCCAAAATTGACTCATTGCCATGATCACCAATTCTAGTCTATTCTAATCAATTATAAAGTCCTACGTTGCTAGGCAACTTTTGCTCTAATTTTTGCTACTTGACTTAATTGTCAGATGCAGAAAACCCTAAATCTACATTAATTGGACTACCTATTTAATTCATAAGTATTGATTTGAATTAGTCACATTAAACCTATTTAATTAAGATTTAGTTTAATTCAAACTATTTTTACTTTAATTTAATTAAATTATATCCTCAAGCTAATGTAGTAAAGGATTAAAACTATTTAATTTAATAATTATGGTAATTTTAATTAATATAATGAGATTATTCAATTAAATGAAAAGGGCATTTATGAGGTCATATCTCACTTTATTAAATTAAGTAATATCTTCAAAATCCTCTCTTCAGTTCATAAGTGGAAACTCTTTAGTTAACAAAAATCAAAAAAGGAATGAAATCAATTAATTCCTTGTTTCACTCATGAAAATTTCAGTTAACTCCCTTTTCTTATGGAAGTTTCCATTTTAACTGAATCTTCTCCCTAATCTTAACTATCCATCCAAATTGATCTTGACCATTGATCAAATTCCTGGATTCTATTTAAGGGACTCTCAATCCCTCATTATAGAGGTTGGAATTTTGAATTGTATTGAATTGCTATCAAAGTGATTACTGATTTAAGTCCTAGCTTTCATACTTGGCTTAGCATTTGATACACTTAGCTTAATATCTTTTGTTTCCTAGATTAATGCTTTCTCTTCATATAGAATAATTACATAATCATACTCTACATAAAATCCTTCATTCTAGAAAGGTTTGGTTGCCTACATTTTATTCTAAGAGCAAATAGGAAAAATCCTTCTAGTTAGAAGGCAATAGGTCGCATTGTTGGACCTCTTGGATGAACTATCCCATGTTCATTGTAGGATGAATCTGCATTTAATGACCATGTTGAAGTGTAGGTGAAAGATCCAAGGCCTCATTTTCACATATCCATTTTTGGCACCCACCGTGGGGCTAAGAAAAACAATTATTTTGGCCTTATCTATCTTATTTGCTATCATTTTCACTACTTTGTCATACTTTTCCCTACGATTTTCCAAATTTTCACATGAAATTTTTCATTTTTGTGTGAAGATTTGAGGGTCTCACATGTCTTTGTACACTTTCTCATGTGAAAAAGTGCACTATTGCACAAGTTCTCTTGTGGCACATCATTTTCTCATGCGGGATAGTGAAAGACTTCATGCGGGCCTGTGCAAGATTTCATGCAAAATCTTGAAACAACAAAATTAAAATGTAGTTTTTCAAAATGTTGTTTGTCATTTTTTGTTGATGTTTCTTCTTTGAAGCATCATTATTTCCGTTCTCAAGTTTTTTGCAGCCTAATAGTTGTCTGTAGGATGTTTGATTAAGACTCCTTTATACAAACTTTCCAAAACATGAACTGGCTATGTGTTTGCAGGACACTGTCAAAGATATGATTGTTGAAGACCAAATCTTAAAACCCACTAAAACAATGTATCTTTTAGTTGCTTTCTAAACATAGTCTAATTAGGGCTTGTGAACTTCATAGGGTGCAAGAAAAAAGAATAGGGGACTATGCTTTTCACCACTTGGAGGTCATGACCAAGGGTGAATCAGAAACCTAGATGCTTTTGAAAGATGGCATCTGAGGGAGGCACACAACTTAGTGGTTCTCTAGTGTTAATCCTCTTTTATGATAAGATGATGGTTTCCTTTTAGGGGATCAAAATCTTTAGAAAGGATAAGTCTAGATTGATTAAGCTAAGTCAGTGATTAATGTGTTCTACGTGTTTGGGTGAGAAACTAAGGTAGAGGAGTATGTTCTTTCCCCTTGAGGGAAATCAGGAACTTTGACCCTTATGTTCAAACTAATAGTTTGAGTCAATCCTTTAGAGGGCCTACTAGAGTGATCCAAGCTCTAGGAATGACCCAAGTGAGCACACTCCTTTCATTAGAGATTCCAACTCACTATAATAAAGATGCTATGTAGAGTGATAGACTCCAAAGCCATATTAATTTCTTCCTCATGATTCTTGATATCACATATCAAGAGGAGGATCTTTTTGTTGCACTAGTTGGCACTAGCTCCAATCTTGCTAAGCAAGTGTGTGCACTCTCAGATGTTGGTGTGGGCTACTGGTCTCGACTCCACATGTAGAGCCACTAGAAATTAATATGAATGGAAGAAAATTTAAAAACCTCTAGTTAGAAGCTACCCAGTTCACCTCTGAAAGGAGGCATAATCTTTGTTCAAGTAGGGGGAAGAATCTCTCCTATAGAACTCACCATAGGCATGCTATTGGGTGTTGGAAGGTGGTATACATGTTTGACCCCTACGAGAATGGTGTCCATTCATCATATATGTTATTGAGCCCTTTGAATAGACCAAAAACATGGGTGCCCTCTAGGGGATGACATGGCTATGTGAGGTCCATGCATGCACATAAGTTGTGGGACAAAGGTTTTTCCTTCTCTACCATTTTTTGTTTTTAAGGGATAAAGCATGTTTTCTATTGAGTCTTAAACATGTCCAAACCTATATAAACAAACTAAAGGTCAAGACTCCCCTATCCCTCTAAGTTGCTTTGCCCTTAGTTGGATTGTATTTGACTATTGCTTACTTCTCGTGTTTTCTTGAAAACACTTTGTCTTACTTGAAACCCAATGCTATTTCACAAAAATTGAAAATCAACCCTATAATCTATCTATTATCTATCAAATGAACCAACAACCTATCTAAAACAGTTTGATATTTTCAAAATTTCTTTGAAATCCAATCCTGTTGTCTGTCTGGTCTCAAATTTCACACACAGTTTTGCAAGATTTCATGCAAGCCCCATTTGTTTTGTCACTTCTTTGTGTGGGTCTATCCAGATCTTTGCATGAGAAATTTCATATCTCTGTACAAGATCTTACATTTTTTTGCCAAAACCTATCACTTCTTCATGTGGCCTAGAGCACATCATCACACAAGTTCAAATTGTTGACTTGAGTCTTTGTGCCCACCTATGTACTTTCTCGCGTGCCTCCCAGAGGATCTTTGCACAAGACCTTCTGTCAAAACTATCAAATCAACTTGTTCAAACAATTTGTACTTTTTTTCTAGTCTATTTCCTACATTGAGTTACCTCTTCTCTATCTGTAAATAGTCCCAAATAGTAACATTTCACTCAAGTGATGACTTGCACTCTATACTTTAACTAGTCTTGTCTCTCAATGTCTTGTTCTTATCCTCTAGTGTTCATTATACTCCATTTCATGATATTCATAATCATTGGTTGTTCTAGCCTTCACTCAAACTACTCGTACCTTAGGATACAACACTCTCCTTTTTCTTTTTGAGACTACATTTTAGTGTGATCCTTGTCTATGACTGTCATAACAAGAAGTGGGAACATGTTTTATCCTCTTGGACTTAGGGAAGGTTGAGCTAGGGCTCATAATTGCGATAGATGTCACCTTCCTTTTTTTACACGGTCTGCATCTAGTTCATCTAGTGAGGCATCTTTATGATCTTCCTCACCTATTAGATCACCTCAAGCCTAGTGAACATTCTCCATAAACTTACAACAAACTAGGAACCCCTTGTACCAAGAGGATCTTGATACTAGCAAAGGTCCTACATCCCCAAAAAAAATGGCTAAATTCCTTTTTAAAGGGCCTTTCCAATCACAATATACTAAAACTAAACATGTTGCTATAATGGCTAATCACACACCTGAACATGGTAATCATAGTCGACATCAAGATTAACCTAGGAATGATAAAGAAAAAGACCATGACACTGATGAAAAATAGGAAGAGGTGAAAATACTTCCTAAACACATAGTAAAGTGTCATAAAGATGAAAAAAATTAAAAGGTCATGGAAATCCTACACAACGAAGAGAAAGAGAAGTACTTTCTCAAACTTGCCCAAGAGGGAGCTAAGCTACCTCATCACTTCAATGTGGAAACCATCATCATGCCTGAAGAGGAAACTGAGACCTCCAAACTCCAAAAAAAACTAAAAATCATGCAAGACCAAATGGCTTAGATGATGCCTAAGAAAGAAAAACCCACTAAAGCATACACCTTAGATGCTCTTTTTCCATTTCCATTTGACAAGAGCATAGACATGCCTCCTTTTCCAAGAGGAGTAGAGCTACCTAAGTATGATAAATGCTTTGGGACCATTGATCCCCAAGATCACTTATGGGAATTTGGTGCCTTGTCTATGGAATTTATGCATAACCAAACATATCTCATGCATTTATTCCCTAGAAGTCTAGGTGGTTGTGCTATGGAGTGGTTTTCACACTTGCCTCCTGGTATCAAGAAACTTGATGAAATTGGCAACCTATTTGTCCAATAGTGTTCTCATAACATTCAACATCGTGTCAATATTCAAGATTTATGTAACCTTAAGTAGAAAGCTAGGGAACCTTTCCTCACATTCCTTTAGAGGTGGAGACAACTTTACACTAAATATTCACGCAAGATTCCTGAAACGAAAAAGCTTGACATCTTCACTGATAATCTCCTACCTAATTTTGGGTATACACACCAACTTCAAGGTCCATGTACCTCCAAAGAATGGTCACACAAGCTATCTACATAAAGGAATTTATGGTCAAGAAGGGTGAACTTACCCTTTAGAAGGACACAAGACAAGGATCCACCTCTAGCAAGGATAAACCCAAGTATGTCAACAAGAACCGAGAAATTGAACATGATGGAGTTGTTGAAAATGTCACCCCTAAACCTACTAAGGTAGCCTTTAATCTCACAAATGGTCTTAATGCAGCCAAGAATGTTGAGAAAGCTTCTCCTAACAACAAAACATCTAGGAATCAACTGAGAAACTCATGGGCTACATGCCCTAAATGAGAGTATACGCCTCTAGGTGAACCTTTGGATATGGTTTACAAAACCTTGTTACAAAAAAAGCTAATTTCACCATTAGAAAAATCTCACCCCTATAATCCATAATCACACCCACCATGGTGGAATGAAACTGCATTCAACAAGTACCACCAAAATAAAGGGCACAAAACTAGATAGATAGATATAACAAGAACTCGGATCACAAGGATTTCAAAGAGCCCTTCCTAGCTTATGAAAAAGGAGAGAGCTCAAAACTAAAGCCTAACAACAAGGTCAACTATACATATTTTAGCAATGATGATGAGATAGTCCATATGGTTGAACCTATGGGTTTTGAGTACTATGAAATTATAACCATCAAGGGCAAGCAAGATAACAATAAACCCAAGACACCATTCATCTTGAGGGGCCCTACTTCCCACACAACTAATAATACATCTTTGCAACACTATGCCAACATTATTACATGCTCTCGCACCAAGTTGGTGCTCAAAGGCCCTGTGCCTTCTACTCTTGATCTTGAACAACATAAAGATAAAATCCTTGTTGGTCCATCTAGAAAAGGTGCAAAACTCGCAAAAAATTTAGCAGCAACTAGCTACAATGTTCTTGATCAATAAAAATGAACTAATGATCAAATCTCCACCTTTGAATTGCTTAAAATCTCGCGAGCTCATAGGTAGATTCTATACAAAGCCCCCATGGGGGAAAATGTTCTTCAAGATCTTGATCTTGATAAATTTCAATCCATGGTAGGTCACCTAACCTCAACCTACTTTATGTCATTCTCTAAGGAGGATGATAACTCACTGAGTCACCAACACAATCAACCTCTAAACATTGAGGTTATGATACATCAGACACATGTTCATTAGGTACTCATCAATAATGGTGCTAGGCTAAACATTGTCTCTGCTTCTTTAAATAGACAATTAAATTATTCTAAGGACTCTATTGATCCTCAACACAAGATCACTATCAAAGCATATGACGAAGTCAAATGAAAGTCTTTAGGTCTTGTGGTCTTACCCCTTTGCATCGATCTTGTAGAATGGGATGTCACTTGTCAAGTACTCAACATTGTCTTGGCTTATAAAATTCTACTAGGATGGCCATGGATGCATGAGATGCATGCTATGCCATCCACATACCATCAATGCATCAAATTCTCATTTCATTGCTCCAAAGTCACTATTCCTACCACTACTAGCTATACCTACAATATGGTCAAAGTTGTTAAGAATTTTATTCCCGCTAACAGGGAATCTATTGATTATCATGACAAGAAGTTGAAACAAATTGAGAAGTCATTTAGGCTAAAAGAAACTAGCATGGGTGAGTACCATATTGAACCATTGTTTTCATTAACATCTCTTCCTAAGTCTCCTTGTCATTATGGGAGACCATCTAAGGCAAAGAAGCCATTTGTGTTGACACCTCAAACCAAGTATAATGACACTTTTGTCAAGGCTAGAATCCTCTTAGAGGATGAGAGAAAAAATAGAGCCATTTTCACATGTCTTTACAAAGAAGAGACTCCAATAGACTTAATAGAACAAGCTCATGAGATCACTCCTGAAAAGTATGGTCCTAGTGTTAGACTTATGAAGTGCTTTGGCTATAAGGGAGCTGGTCCTATTGGGTGCAATAACAATGGTTTAGTTGATCCTATCAAAGAAATAGCTCAAAGAAATAGAGATACATCTAGTCTAGGCTTTAAGAAGGTTCCCTTTCATTTAGGGGCTAACAAATTCATACCAAAGTTAGAGGGTTCATCCAAAAATGAGTCGCAAGCTGAGTTAGATACTCAAGAAGATAATTTAGATAATGAGGATCCTTATCCTTATCCTATTCTTCATGATCTTTCTAAATTATTTGTTGTACCAGATGACTGTGTGCCATGTGTCAGCACTGTGGATGATACTAGTGATTCTTCTATGGACAATACTAATCCACATAGTGCTCATTTAGAAAAGGAAGATTCTAGCCAGACATTACATGTTGAGTACTTGTGTAAAAAACTAGATGATGAATGTGAGTATGTCCCTATCACTATTGGGGAATTCTACAACCTATCACCATGTAGCACTGATTGTAAGGAATATGAGTTTGACTCCCTTTAGAGGCAACCATAGATAAAGGCATTGACCAAGTTCAAGTCTATGAAATCAACTTGAAGTGGGTGAAGCGTCTAGGGTTAGGTCAAACGGGTCTGATCCAACTAGTGTCCTCGAGTCGTCAGTTCCTAATGTTAGTACTCAAAGGAATTCAAACACACTTGTGGACGAAGTTGCTCTAGGTCTTGAATTGCTGGTCCAATCATTTAATGACTATACCGTGAATGAAATCAAACCCGCCATGACTCTTTCACTCACATATCCTAAGCTTATAGACTAGAATCTTAATGCATCTAGTGAAGTTCCGACATTCTAGAATGACTATGTTCTTGCTTGCTACCTGAACATTTTTGAACCTATAACATCTTCCACCAGTGAACAAAGTGTCAACATGATTGAAGCTAACATCAAATATCTTAGTCATATAATTAGAAAGAAAAAATATAGAAGGTCTGATGGTGAAAACCACATTGTTGAAACCCAAAAAAGTAAAAACAAAAGATGCATCCAAGGGTGAAAACCTCTTTAAGGTGCTTGTATATGAGATATTTGATGCACAACCAAGTCACTTTCAAGAGAGATCATCAGTGTTGATAGAACTGACATAGCCAACAACCTAGACATAGAAGAACATCCTCATACATCTTGCATAGTCACTATCTCTAGAATAAAGGGAGGAATCTATTTCCTTCTTACAAGAAGAGAAGATCAATTTTTCTTCGACATATCTTGACATGCTAGGACTAGATCCTGATCTCATTATGCATCATCTATCTATCACACCAAGCATTAAACCAATTAAATAGAAACTTCAAAAAATGCATCCTCATGTTGCATTGTTCATCAAAGTTGAACTGGAGAAGCTTCTAAAGGTTGGTTTCATCCATGCAATTGATTATGCTAAATGGATATCGAACATTGTTCCAATCTCCAAGCATGATAAATCAATCAGAGTTCATACTAATTTTCGTGATCTCAATTTGGCATGTCCTAAGGATAATTTTTCACTTCCCAACATTGATATGATAGTGGACATGATAGTGGGTTATGAGTTGTAAAAACTCATGGATAGGTTTTTTTGGTTATAATTAGATAAAAATTGCACTAGAAGATCAGGAAAAGAGTGCTTTTACATGTGCATGGGGAACCTTCTATTGGAACGTAATGCCATTTGGCTTTAAAAATGCTGGTACAATCTATCAAAGAGCTATAACTATAATTTTCCATGACATGATGCATAAGACCATGGAGGACTACATGGATGATACCTTGGTCAAAAGTGCAAAATGAAATACTCATCTACAAGATTTGGGACCCATCCTAGATCGCATGGAAAAATTTAGTCTTAGGCTCAATCCTAAGAAATGTGCATTTGGTGTCACATTAGGGAAGTTATTGGGATACATCATGTCTATGAAAGGAATTGAGGTAGATCCAAAGAAATTTAAAGCAATTATGGATATGCCTCCACCCCGTAACATCAACCAGATGCAAGTTCTACAAGGAAGACTCCAATCTATCCACAAGTTCATCTCATAGTTGGTAGATAGATCACAATCTTTTACAAAGACTTTACATAAGGGTTTGAAATTAAACTAGAGTCAAGATTGTGAGAAAATCTTAACACAGATAAAACAATATCTTTCTAATCCACCAATCTTGATGCCTCCTATCTATGGAAAGCCTTTGATTTTGTACATTTCAACAACTAAAACATCTATGGGAATCTTATTAGCTGAAGAGGACAATGATAACAAGGAGAGAGCTATTTATTATTTGAGTTGCATGGTGATCTCTTATGAGAGGAATTACAACATCATTGAGAAATCTTTCTTGGTAGTTTTCTTTGTTGCACAAAAGTTAAGGCACTACATGCTTGCCCACTCTATGTGTTTGGTGGCTAAAATAGATCCACTAAAGTACTTGCTTAATAAGTCGGCTCTCATTGGAAGATTGGCTAAATGGGTCATGATACTCGGCAAGTTTGACATTTAGTATGTTGAAAGAAAAGCTATCAAGGGACAAGTGTGTGGATCATCTAGAAAATGCACCTATGTAGAGTCTTCTCTTGATGAACAATGATTTCCCTAATGATTCAATTCTTACACTCACACACCAAATGTGGATGATTTTCTTTGATAGGTCCTTCACACAATAGGAATCTGGTGTCAGACTACTCTTCATAATGCATTAGAGATATTCATTACCCAAAGCATACAATATTTTTTTTCCTTGTACAAAGAGCATTGCTGGATACAAGGCTTTGATTAATGGCATGAAGATTGTAGCCAAATGGAGAGTGGATCAGTTAGATATCTTTGGGGACTCTCAGCTTATAATCAACCAGGTTAATGATGTGTATCAAACAAAGGATGATAAATTTATCCCTTAAAAATGCATGGTTGATGACCTAAAGAATTATTTTGCACACATCACCTTCCTGAAAATTCCTCGAGTAGATAATAAAGTAGTTGATGCTATGGTTACTTTGGCCTCCTTACTACTGATGCCTAAAATTGATCTCCAACATGAGTTCCTAGTGGAAGCGTTACACTACCTGGCCTATGATACCCCTGATTCTAGGATGATCTATTCTATTGTAGGACAAGACTCATCTTGCTACCATCACATCTACTCCTATCTCCATAACCAAATCATTTCAGATAGTCTAACTTGGAATGAAATAATGTTACCTTATCTATAATGCTTCATGGTATGTCATTATTACTGATGACTTGTTTAGGAGAGGTCTTGAGGAACACTCCTTAGGTGTTTATAACTTGAAGATTCCAAACATATATTAATTGATGTTCATGAGGGCATTTGTGGATCCCACTCAAATGGCTTGACACTAGCTCACAAACTCATTAGAGCTGATTATTATTGGCCTAAAATAGAGCAAGAGGAAATCAAGTATGCCAAGTCCTACAAGTAGTGCTAGCTCCATGGGAATTTGATTCACACTCCAGCTAGGGAGCTAATCCCATCTACCACAAAATGGCCATTTCAACAATGGGCCTTCAACTTGGTGGATCAAATTCACCCATCTTCTTCTAATGGACATAAGTTAATTATTATAGCTACAGACTACTTCATGAAGTGGGTAGAGGCAGTACCTCGCACAATAGAAATTGGCAAAAATGTAGCTCTTTTTATCACAAACTACATCATATGTAGGTATGGTGTACCATCCTCCATCATTATTGACAATGGAGAATAGTTCAAAAACAAAGACCTCAAGGACCTATGAAAAAGATTCAAAATCACACAACATTTCTCTTCTATTTATTAACCCCAGGGTAATGGTCAAGCAAAGGCATCCAACAAGGCAATCCTTAAGATCCTCCATCACATAGTCAGCAAATCTTGGAGGGACTAGCACCTCCAGATTAATCCAACTTTTTGGGCATATAGGACAAGCACTAGGACTCCAATGTGTACAATGCCCTTTACTTTGGTTTATGGAGAGGATGTTGTGCTTCCAACAGAGGTTGAGATTCCTACCTTAAGAATCTCTATGAAAGGTTTTATTACTATTGTAGATTAAATAATAGCTTAGCTTAAAGAGCTAGTACTACTAGATGAATGTTGACAAGTGGCGTGTGATCATCTGTGAGCTTATCAACAGCAAATGTCTAGAAGCTACAATAGGAAAGTTAAGCCACATGACTTCCAACTAGGTGATCTTGTCCTGAGAGAGAATCTTAAGAATCAACAACAACGAGTCCAAAAAGGGAAGTTTGAACTGAACTAGCTTTGTCCTTACATAATTACTGTAGTGTATGGATTTGGTGCTTACTAGCTTTCAACAACTGAGGGAGAAGTGCTCAAAGAACCTATCAAAACTCTCCACCTAAAGTGATTCTATAGCTGATCTGATCTCAAAAGCTCTAAAAATATTGTTACCATGGTGAAAACCTAGCAATAGGCACCTTGGTAATACCAAAAAAAACTAAAAATTTCCAAAAATTTAAAAAAAAATCAAAAAGAGAAAATAACAAAAAAATTGAAAAACAAAAAAAGTACCATTAGTGAAAACCTAGAAATAAGCATCATGGTAGCAAAAAAATAAAGCTCTACTAAGAAGGTGAAAACTTGGTAAATAGGCACCTCTTGTTCCCAATGCTCCATCTTGTAGCGCATCTTCTAGCTTTCTATACAGTTTCATTCCTACTTTAGTTTCCTGCTTTTATGCTCATGTATCCATGGATTGAGTCTTGTCACAACTCGAGGGCACTACCCTTTAGTGTCATTGAATCTCTTCCATGATAGTCACCATTTGTTCTAACTATGTCTGCCTACTATCACTAGTGTCACTAATTTTTGAGATTCTCCTCATAGAATCTCTTGCATGACAATCACCAGTTGTTTTAGTTGCGTCTGCCAACTATCGCTAGTTTCACTCTTTGTCAAAATTCTCCTCATAGAATCTCTTTCACACCAGTCACTAGTTGTTTTAGTTGCATCTACCTACTATTTCTCATGTCATGTTTTGAGATTCCTTTATGGATGATCTCTCTTGCATTAGTCACCAATTGTTCTAGCTATGTTTGTCTACTATCGCTTGGTCCTCTTTAGGTTCTTCACCTTGAAGATTCCTCTTTGACCTTAGTCCCTAGTCACTCTAGCTACATTTGTCTACTATTGTCACCCTACTAAAGAGATTTATTTCATCTATGTTCTGGACATTGACATTTGACATCAATCCCAAAAACGTTGAACTCAAAATGAAATACTTGTTTGGATATGTTGAGCATTTTCTTTGTTTGTTTTGTGTTCACTTTCATCATGTCTCCTCAAGAAATTTGATGATATCATTTCTAACTAGAGAAGTAATGACTCGGGGCATGATCTTTTCTTTTCTTTTTTTTTAGTTTAGTTCCAATAATTTGAAACATTCATATAAAAGGTGTGTCTAATATAAGAGCTTCCATCTCATATTGGATGGTTGGGTGTACCTCAACTCCTTTTATATGGATACATCAATAACATTGGTTCTTCTCCTTGCTTGTTGGAGTGAACTCTTCATGCTACAATATGTATTGATACTCATCTTGCTAAGTAAATGTATGGGTCACTATGAGTATATCTAGTACACATCTATCTCAGTTTATGAACATAAGGGTCATTGCAGATGGAATACTTACTGAATACTTAGAATAAGATAGATCTCTTCTATGTTTGGTGTGTCTGCCATGCAAACAACATTTTGGTCATCCTAACATTTATGTTTTGATGCTTATGTTAACTTGCTACATTAAAAGGGACAAATGTTCTGGTCATTTTGGCTTCTTGTGCCTCGAATGCTTACATTTCATCTCGACACAACTAGAATAGATGTCTTATTCATATTCTCATGATCACAATGTTAGTGAGAATTGTATGACATTTAGGGTTTTAGTTACATGCTAAGTGATGATAATTGTCAAAGTTTGGTAACCAGACCTAGGGTTGCATCTAGTTTAGGGTTACATATAGCATAGGATTGCATTACTTGGTTCAACATATGATTTGATTGCAAATCAACTTTTGTCTTTAGTGATGAGGGATTCTTAGTCTCTTCAACGTATCATGATTCTTCATGACTGCATAAGCATTTGATTCTTTGGTTCATCCTCTCACACTCCTTGATGAGATACCGTCACTATCAAGCAAAAAACATGGAACATTACATGAGATGTCAATCCATTTACTTGTGCATTTCATTCATAAATCCATAAATCCATCTCATCTATATGATCACCTCAAATCAAACATGCATTCATACATCATATCATGTTTGCATCTCATAATCATAGCATAAAAAATGTCATGTATATCAAATCAAAATAGAAATAATGATAGTGACATGAACACAATGATACTTGGCTCAAAATCTCATGTATATATATCAAAGAATGTGTTAGTACAAAAATGAGCACTACTCAAGTGCTATCGATAAAAAATGATACAAAATGGTACTGGCACACCAATCAATACATATCCAAAATAAAAAAACTTAGAGATAAGATATCAAATCTAGCTCTATCCAGCACCCTCACCTCCTAGAGGAGGAGAAGGAGGAGTGGTGGCATATCTAGCCTGGCTGGTGGGCGTGCATCCCCTGAGTCTCAACCATACTGAGAAAATTGTAGCACCTACTGAGCCTCATTAGGCACCACTATGGAGTATGCTAAAAAATAGTAGGCCACATGGGCCTCCTAAATTCTAACCTCATCCTATAACATCTCTGCCCTCTACTTAGATGCATGCACCTACTCTCACAGCCTCTAGATCTCATGATGTCACTCGAAAATTTGTGTGTCCCTCACTGCCACCTGTATTTACAACTCTCCCAACTATTAGGAGGCCTATCTAATCTTTTGTCTCACCCTCCTCAATGCATCCTAGGGCCCAGTAGTAGGCTACTCCTACATCTCCTCATCTAACATCTCTAGCTACTACTCCACAAGTGCCTGCTCCTTTGTGCATAGCCTTTGCTGTCGACCCTACTCCACCCTGTTATCACCAGCACTTGGATCAAACCTCATCTGGTATGGAGGAATCTGAACCTATTGTACTCTCTATTTCACCTACTATGGTGGACCCTATGGTGGTTGCTACTATGCTAGCTACTATGCTGGCTATTGTATTGGACCCTGTATGAGTGTCTGTTGTGGTCCCTATGTTGCCATTTCTACTAGATCTATAAATCAGGGAAAGGGGTGACTAATAAAATGTGCCTAGTATGCAAGCATCATCCCTACATCTACTATATTCAGGAGGTAGTCCTACTATGTCACAACTAGGTTGCGCACATCTATCATAAATCTCTTGGGATCTAACCTCGTTGAACTATCTCACTCCAAGTCTTGCGCTAACCTCACATAAGAGAAATACTCTTGTGAGATATCCTACAACCACCCATACTATCGACACACGTATATGATGGGAAATCTCTCCATAATATGGGTGGCTTGGCCTAACAATGGCCATGAGGAGAACATCCAACCAAGCTCTCAAGGAGCATCATCCCAATCCTCTGTCTCTCTCTAGGGCTGCCATATGATGGAGACTAGGTCATTGAGACTCATCCTCTAATGCTCCATCTTATCCAAGCCTACCTAGGTAAGTTTCCCCCTATATCTACATATGTAGAGCTCCATCGACTCTCAAGCATCCTCAAAAATTGGTTGTGTCACAAGCAAGTGCTCCCATGCCCAAATCTATAGTACACATACCCCAGCAGCCATACTCTTCTACTCATGGTATACTATCTCTTGCATCTCACAAAACATGTGGGCAAGCATGCACTGGCCCCATCTGAATCACTCAGGAGAATTGAGCATCATCTGTAACATAATACACACTCACACTCTAATTTGTGCTTTCCTCTATTAGGTACTAGGAAGAAACTAATGAAAATGGCCAACATTGATGCCAACCTATGAGTGGTCCCATATGTATGGATGAGCTCATCCCATGTGATGGCTCACCCTATCGCTAACTCCCACTAGAATATAGCCCTCAGTGTCTCTATGCCTGCTCGAGGCATTATGTCATACACAACTCATGGTCCATGGAAAGGTATCTACAATATCCTATAAATGTTCTCAAGGGTGATAGTCATCTCTCCCTATGGTAGGTGGATGATGTTCATCTCCAAATGGAAATGCTCCACCAATGCTATGAAAAGGTTGTGATTCACCAACACTACTAGGATCTGGCATAAATATGCTAAACTCAATCTGTCAATGTGGACCATATCTGCATCATCAAGACTCTATAACATAGCTCCATAGGCAGATAGTGTGACCTAAATGTGATGTCATCAAAAACCATCTACACACATGAGCAACAACAATAGGAAAATAGTCAATACTCACTTGACAAGTCAAAAATATGGCAAAACAAATGATGAAAAATAAAAAATGCACTCTTTAAATTTAGTTTCTAAACTACAATTTTGTGTGGGCATTCATGTTCTTGCACAAAATAATGCAGTGAAACTACAAGTGACATGTTCCTAACAATCTCGTGCATCTCACATGAAAGGTAGGTGTCTCCCATGTGAGATTTCCCACTGGAACATGCGAAGAAACACCAAGGTGGTGGATCTTTACATGAAGATAGATTGGTTTCATGAGAGGATTGAAACCCCCACATGAGAACTAATTGACCTACTCTGAAAAACATGTAAAAAATCATTAAAATACCTCAAAATACATGCAACATTAAATGCAAAGGAAGTTTTTCGACTACTCAAAAGAGGTCCATAGTCCGCACAGCTGGCTATGTCATTGAGAGCACTTGAAACGGTGTGTGCACACTAGAACTACCATCTCTCTCTCAGAGCTCTCTTCTCTACTAAACACAAAATGTACAAATGATTTGAAAATGACCCTTTAGCCCCTTATATAGATTTTGACCTAATTTTTCAAAGTGCTTTGATTTGTGAAAAAATCATCGCCCTGGCTAATTTGACAATTCTGAATCCATTTTCAAGATCAAATTCAAAATCTGACAACTTAAGTGGCTCAAAAACATGTTTTAAAATTTTGGGACTGACACAATCGAACACTTGTGTAGTTAATTTATTTATTTATATGTTGTGTATTCTGGAATCTTTTCCAATCACAATTTCTTCAAATTTTCTAAAAATTTTGAAAAAAAATCAACTCATGTCAACTTTGGTCAACCTTTGTTCAAACTTGGTCTTCTAGACCTCGAAATCACCTTTAATTGACTCCAAATTTTCTTTTGATCATTCTGATCTCTTCTATATTCTAATAACTCTTCATGTTCTTCTATATCTCTCTTTATACTACTTTACAACATATTTCCAGTGTGTCATCTTTCAATTTTTCTCTTGAAGGGGTAGGATGATTACATCATTGAATCTAAATTTCAAAATCAATCTAAATCTCCATTGCTCAGGGCATCCTGTTCCCATCTTATGTCCTCATCACTAGAGGCATCTTATTCCCCTCTATCGGGCATCATTCCTTACCTATCTCATCTTTTCATCAACTGATCACATCTTATAACAGTCTTTTTAGAGTTCAATGGACAAGTATTGGGATAGTCTAAACCTTGACTCCTAAGGATCAAGCCTTGTTCTAAGGATGATTCTATGACTCATGATTGAATCTTGTTATCTATTCAATTTAGGTATCTAGGTGTTCTATCTGAATCCCTTAGGATTAAACTCCACTTTAGAGACAATCCTTAAGAGCTTATCAATTTAGGTATCTAGGTGTTCTATCTGGATCCCTTAAGGTTAAGCTCTATTCTAGAGATAATCTTTAAAAGCTTATCAATTTAGGTATCTAGGTGTTCTATTTGGATTCATTAAGATTAAGCCCCATTCTAGAGATAATCTTTAAAAGATTATCAATTTTAGGTATCTAGGTGTTCTATCTGGATCCCTTAGGATTAAACTTTTCTTTGGAGACAATCCTTAAAAGCTTATCAATTTAGGTATCTAGGTGTTCTATCTGGATCCTTAAATATTAAGCTTCATTCTGGAGAAAACCTTTTGAAATGCTTATTAATTTAGGTATCTAGGTGTTCTACTTGGATTCCTTAAGATTAAACTTTGTTCTAGAGATAATCTTTAAAAGCTTATCAATTGGTCTATGTGTCATCAATTTTGAAACCAATCTTACTTATTGATCTTCACATCATGCTTTTTGATTTTCTTTGAATTGAATGTGTTTCTTGCACATTCATTCAAAGAGGGACAAAATGTAATACCCCAAAATAGGTTCATTTCCATGATCACATATTGTGATCTATTCTAACCAATTCTAAAGTCCTATGTTATTAGGCAACTTTTATTATGATTTTTGCTACTTGACTTAATTGTTAGATGCAAAAAACCCTAAATTTTCATTAATCGAACTACTTATTTAATTCCTAAGTATTGATTTGAATTAGTCACATTAAACCTATTTAATTAAGATTTAATTTAATTTGAAGTGTTTGTACTTTAATTAAATTAAATTATATCCTAAGGCTAATGTACTAAGGGATTAAAAATATTTAATTTAATAATTATGCTCACTTTAATTAATTGAATTAGATTATTTAATTAAATGAAATGGGCATTTATGAGGTCATATCTCACTTTATTAAATTAAGTAATATCTTCAAAATCCTCTTTTCAGTTCATAAATGGAAACTCTTTAGTTAACAAAAAATAGAAAAGGAATGAAATCAATTAATTCTTTGTTTCACTCATGAAAAGCTCAGATAACTCCCCTTTCTTAAGGAAGTTTCGATTTTAACTGATTCTTCTCCCTAATCTTAACCATCCATCCAAATTGATCTTGACCATTGATCAATTTCTGGATTCTATTTAAGGGACTCTCAATCCCTCATTACAGAGGTTGGAATTTTGAATTGTATTGAATTGCTATCAAAGTGATTACTCATTTAAGTCCTAGCTTTCATACTTGGCTTAGCATTTGATATCATTTTAGATTAAAGATGCATACATTTAGCTTAATATATTTTGTTTCCTAGATTAATTCTTGTACTTCATATAGATTAATTACATAATCATACTCTGGATAAAATCCTTCATTCTAGAGTGGTCTGGTTGCCTGCATCTTGGTCTAAGAGAAAATAGGAAAAATCCTTCTAGTTAGAAGGCAACAAGTCACATTGTTGGACCTCTTGGATGAACTATCCCATGTTGATTCTAGGATGAATCTGCATCTAATGACCATGTTGAAGTGTAGGTGAAAGATTCGAGGCCTCATTTTCATGTATACAATTTCCACTTGTCACACTACATTTATTCTAGGAGCTTTTAGGCTATGTTATAATGTCCCTAGATAGTGGTGACCTAGTTGTTACTAGTGTTCATGTTGCTACTTTGGATTGCCATGGCACCTCCTCAAAAAAAATTCCCTCATAAATAATTCTCGAAGGTTTTTCATGAGGTAATCCTGATATTATCCTTCCTTTACAAGAATTTGATGTTGCATGTGATTAGTTAGAATAGCACAATTTAATAGGGTATTTTGTGGGTGGGACTCCTCCTGAAGCTATGCTCTGAGAATGGGTTAACAAGAGTTGGAATCATCATGGAGTTTTCCTTGATGATGTGAAAAACCTTACCAAAGGTTTTTTCATTTCACATTGCTAACCCATCGCAAGAAGACACAATTTTTAACAACGGGCCCTAGTCTATGTGTTTGTCCCAGATTTTTTTTTAAAATGGTTGCAAGACATCATAGTCTCTAATGATAAAAAGCTTAGGGTTCCTCTGTGGGTCAAGTTCCTATGTTTACCCTTGCCATGTTGGCCTTTTATTGAGTCCATTACCAATACCCTTGGAAAAGTTATCACAAAGGAACATGAGAAATGTTTCAACACCCACCCTCAGAGACTCATTTGTGTCAATGTTGATCTTTCCAAGGATCTTAAGGATTTTATGGAAATCCAGATTGGGTCTCAAACCTTCTCTCAAAAGGTGCTCTATTTGAACCTTCCCAACACCTACTATAGGTGCCAGTCAACAAAACATAAGATCAAGGATTGCCCTTTGGCTATTCCCAGGGTTAAAGCCCCGCCTAAAGAAGCTCCTACCAAGCCATCCAAAGGGAAAAAAGAAGAATGGATTATTTTTGGCTGCAAGGGAAAGGTTCCCTTGACTCCCTTGGCTCCTAAACAATCTTATGTGGTGGTCATCGTAGTTCCTCCTATTTCAATAGGAGCACAAATGCCTACCAGCTTAGGGATGCAAGCGATTTCAAACCCTACTGGCTTGCAAGGCATTAAGGTATCTTCCAAGGCTACCACATTAGATATGGTTCATACACCTCTTGTTTCTTCTCCCATAATGCCACAAGTAGTGTGGAATTCTCTCAGTCCTCCCAGACATGCTGAGAAACCAAAGGTGAGACAACAAGCCATTAGTCTAGAAGATTTTCCTTCTAACTTTAACCAAGTTTCTACTTGCTTGCAGAATAGCTACTCCTCTCTTGAGGATGAGGAAGATATGAAAGAATTTTCATGAATTTTTTATCATGGAATGTTTAAGGTCTTACAGACCTCTCTAGAAAGTACTATGTCTGGGACACCCATCATAGACTTGGAAATCTAGATTTTCTCTATATGCAAGAAGTTAAGATTTCTAGTTTCACGCTTTTCTCTACATGTTGTGTGATTTGGTAGGATGGAATTATGTTTTCCTCTCAACATGAAGCTAGTAGAGGTGGTGTATTTACTCTCGTCACCTCATCTTTATTGTGCTATTATTTTGCACGATTCTAACCCCATGCATAGAATTATTTGGTTGTTGCTTTCCATTAACAATGATTATTTTGGAGTCATTAATGTCTATGCTTCCAATGATGCTATGGAAAGATCTCAAATGTGGGGCTGGTTGGCTGACAACATGTCTCCAACTACTTGGGTTATGTGTGGTGACTTCAATATGGTTGAAGTGGCCTCTAACAAAGATGGCATTTTTCCCTTTCACTAGACAATTGGAGAAAGGGAAGCCTGGTACTACATGTGCAATAAATTGGCCCTTTTTTATGCCAATACTAACCACTACCATCATAGTGGGGTTTGGTACACTTGGTCCAACTTTCAAGCTGGCTCTAACCACATTTTAAAGCGTCTTGATTATGCCATGATTACTACACAATCTTTTTTCCCTTTTCTAAGTATCATGATTTAACTATCATTCCCCTACCAGATGTGACATTATCTGACCACTATCCCATTTATTTTGTCATTTCATGGCAAAGAACTATCCAGAAAGTTGTCAAGTTGCAATTCTTCCTCAACATGTTTGTGTTGATGCATGCTTCCACCATTGCTCATATCCTATGTGTCTAGAGTCTAGAGCCACATCCAAATTCTCAGACAAGGTGGATCCAATGGTGGAATGATGTCATTACTAGAACTATTCACTTTCTATGCATCTATGGGAGGCAGTTGGTAGTTGTTAGAAAGTAGTCTTATGAATCCACTACTTTTTTTCTTAAAAAAGCTTCCAAGGCTCTCACTCTTAATCCCTTTGATTTGTATTTCCAAATTTATCTTGCTAAACTTCACCATGATAAACAAGTTGCTAATAATTATGATACTCAAGGAGCCCAAATCAAAGCTCATCTCCACTAGTTAGAGGTTGGCAATAAGGCTTTGAAGGAATTCTTCCAGGCTCTTCAAGCCTATCATACCAATCTTGGGATTAAAAAAATCAAACAAGGCACTTCTGTTCTCTCTAGTCTCCTTGACATCCTACAAGTATTTGTTCATCACTATGAGAACATTTTTTCTTCATAGGGAAATTTGGTTTCTTAGGAGGAAGCTCTCAGAAAGTGTATCTATGTTACTCCAAACTACCTAGCAATTGAGGAATGTGCTTTTTGTGAGCAACTTCTTACACTCTGAGACCTTAAGGAAGTAGTTTAGTCCATGGCTGATGATAAATCCCTATGAATTTTACAAACACCTCTACGAGCATATTGGTCCTAATTTGCACAATGTTTATCTTGAAGCCTATCATACTAAAAGCTTAGGAGCCATTATCAATAAAGGAAATATTAAATTCATACCTAAAGCTTGAGATCCTAAGGATATTTTCAATTGGAGGCCCATTACCCTTATGAACATGTCTTACAAGATTATTTTCCAAGGTAATCTCTCTCAAAATCTAGCACCTTCTATGTTTAATTGTGTAGCCTAAACAAACTGGCTTTATTAAGTCAAGATATATTCTTAACAACATTATTATTGTCTAGGAAGGAATGGAGTGGGCTCACAAATCCAAACAAGCTTTTTTTTTATTGAAGATTGATTTCTCCAAAGCCTATGATCACATTAAATGGCCTTTTATCTTGGCTATGCTCCAGGCTATTGGTTTTGGTCCCAATTTCCTATAGTCTATGGAAATGCTCTTTAGTGATGCTAATGCTTGCATTACCATCATTAATTCTCAATCTAATACCTTTGGGATTTTTTGTTCCATTAGGCAAGGTTTCCCTTTGGCATTGACACTTTATGTCCTTGGTGCTAAAGGGTTTGGCTATTTGCTAGATCACTCTATGTCCTTAGGACTATTTCATGGCATTTATTTGCTAGAATCATCTTCCCAGTTGGTTAATGATCATTTTTCTGATGATTACTTCCTCACTCTTTTGGAGGATGAAGAAAACATAAAAAATGCCTTAAATTTCCTAGACACTTTTTTTCAAGGCTCTGGATCTACTATTCAATGGTATAAAACACTTTTCTACTAATAGTCATTCTTGCCAACACCACGTTGGCTTAGCCAATTTGAATGGAAATAGGTTACTCATGGGGAGATATTCCACTTTCTTGGCATTCCATTTTCTTTTCAAGCTTCACCTATTGAACTATGGAATGTTGTACTTGCTAAGATCACCAAGAGACTTGATTATTAGCTTACGAAACCGCTCTCCCTTACAGCCAAATTCTAGATTTTTTTGAAAGTTCTTGTGGCCACTCATGTCTATTATTCTTCTTGTTGGGCTTCCTCTAAAGCCTCCAATCAAAAATTGGAAAGACTAGTTAGGGATTTTCTTTGGGCTTTTGGTTTCGATCATCATGGATTTCATAGAGTTGCTTGGGATTTTTGTTGTCTCCCAAAAGAGTCTAGTGGCCTTGGCTTGCTTTCCACATAGAAGCAGGGCCTTACTCTATGTGCCAAATGGATTATTCATGTCATCACTAGAGATGAAGCCTAGAATATTTTGGTTCAACATTGCATCTCTTTTGGCTTTCCCATCAATAGGCTAGCTTGGAAAGGGATTGGTTTCTACACCCTTCTAATAATGTGGGAGCTATTGATCATATAGGGATCTTTTTTTATCAAGAGCATATGGAAAGCTTGGGAAGCTATCAAGCCTTGGCTTTGCTGGTCTGGTGATGATTTTTGCAATGGCCTCTCTTTGAATCAACTAAATATTAGGTGGTCTCCCCTATTTTCCATTCAGGGTAATCCCCTTGCCAAGACTCAAGGTGCTAGTACTCTACATTTTTTCAAACAAGGAATTAGAGCTCCTAAAGATCTTTTCTCTAGGGTTTCCATGAGTTTCAGATCCTAGGAAGATATGCAAGTCCAGTACCATCTTGTTTGTTCAAATTGACAAACTTTTGACTTATTTCTCTCTTCAATTCTAGTACACTTAATTCATAAAGTGGGTATTTAGTCTATTTGACCTTGCTGGCATGATTGGAAGTGGTACCCTACCACTCCTTTCACCAATTACAAACCAAGTTTGGGTTATAGATGGCTTTCTCCCAATCTATTGATGGTGAATATTCTCAATCAGAGATGGCATTTGCAATCTTCTCTTTCTCAATGGAGAAATCACTTTGACACTACTTGGAGTGCTATTATAGAGCCCAAGATTGACCATTTTACTTGGTGTCTAGCTTTTCAATGTCTTCCCCTTCGGCCTTGTCTCAAGCATATTGGGGTTCCAGATCCTAGATGCCCTTTTTATGGACAACCAGAGTCTTTCTTGCATATTTTTTGGTTTTGTAGACATGCTCAAAATTATTAGCACTGGTTTCATGACTTCTTTAAGTTGTTTAGGCCTAAACCCTTTTCTTGGCACATGGTTATCTTGGCTGATTCCCCTAGAATCCCTCAAAAATTTACCTAGATTTGGCATACTTTCAAGATGGAGATTTTGTTCACTCTGTGGAAAGATAGAAATGTTTTTCTTTTCACTCACAATTTTCTTGATATCAATATTGCTATGTACACTAAGGTGTGCATTTGTAATAATGTAACTATACAAATTCAAGTTCAAGCTAACAAAGTGGCCTTAGAGGTGGCTCACTTGCAAGAGCTACTAAACCACTAGGGAAATGCCCCTTGTACTTTTTCCAAAGTTCCTCTAGATGCCTTAGCTAATTCCTTGATGCCTCAAGACCACTATCCATGATGCCACTCCTCAGGTCACCACTTGCACACCCCGCACTCCTAGGCTTCCTACATCGCTCTCCTAGTAGTGGTGATGGTGGATGGAGGTATCACTTAGCTTCCCCACCCCATGGTGGTACTAGCTGGTCCCTGGCTCCACCTCTTGGGGCTCATCAGGCACTTTCTAGAAAATGGCCTCACCTAGATCTAGCAATTTCTCCTCTACGACTAGAGATAAAAGATGCAAATGTTGCCACTGATCCTACTACTGCTACTGATGATGATGGATGGACTATCCCCAGCCCACCCCCCAATCCTAAAGATGATTGGGGTTTTCATGATCATGACAAACCACCTCCCTTGGTAGGCATTGCTTTGGCTCCCTAAGCTTTTTATTTATGTTTTTTTTTTTTATGAATAGTGTTTGATCCCAGCTTCGGACGTGTGAACTTTTTTGAGGTGATCTTGTATCCTCTGGCCCTTTTTTGTGAATTGTAATCTTAGTATATTAATTATTAATAGAAAAGGACTATTCATAAAAAAAAGAGCTAACCAAAAACTAAAATAGTCCTCTTCCTTCAACCACGCGATATTTTTAACTACACAAATATTGTATGATACTTTATTGTATTGTCAGACGATACTTTAGCCTCATGTGATACTCTATATTAAGACGAGCAATAGTTGTAAGAACTATTGTATGATGGTAACTTATACCATGTGTGATATTTTTAACTGGTAAAGTATCCCATGGATATAGACCAAAGTATTGCATGATAACTTTGTCAGCAAAAGAAAAAAAATAGACAAAAATTTGAATGAATAAGTGAAAAAAATGAACAAAGGGAGGAAAAATAGAGTTTTTCTTCCCCATGGTAGGCAAAAAAAAATGTACACACTAGAATGTAACCTTCTCTAATTCCTTCTACTTGAGATATCTCATGGATTGAGAGTCCCAGATATAGACCAAGATCTCCCTATTCATGGAGTGCAAAGGAATGCAAATAGGAATAATAGGGCTCTCAGCTAAGCCTAAGAAATGCAAACCCTTGTAAGTACACCATGAAATGGGAGATTCAAAGAAAAAAGAAAGAATGATAGTTTCCAAGAACTACCATGAACATGCTATGGAAGATGCAACTAGATTATATGAACTACAAAGAATGCAAACTAAGATAACAACATGAAATTATTACAATCCCTCTAATTAAATAAGTTTGTTATTCTAATGCATAAAGGAAACTATGCTAGTGCAATATGACACTAAACTAAAATGCTATGCAAGAATGAAGATGAATCCACAAAATTCTCCACAATCTCCTAGAGTACCTATAGAAAACCCTACACCATAACTCTAATCCAAAGAAGATGGATGTTAGATGAGGAGAGAGCTTTCAATTTTAAAGAAGTATAGGCGATGGAGATCATGAGGCAAGAAGATCTAATCAAGGGTGGAGGGTTGACTTTTGCATGATCCATGTGCAAGATCATTTTGACCAATAATAAAAGGTTGACCTTTACATCTCCATGTGAGACAAAAAGTCTTTTCTTTTATTTCTAAATTGGAGAAAATGCTTTATGGGTGTAACTTAGGGTAAGAGGTGAAAGGTGTCTTTCTATTTAATTAAAGGGGGGACATGCTCCTTTTAATTAAATATTAACTTTAGGATAGTGGTGAAACCATATAAGATAAAATAAAATAAATTGATTTTTAAAAATTTAATCTAGGTAAATGATTTCATAACTTAGCAAAAATGACGAGAAGGGGGATAATGGTCTAGATGAACATTTTTTGGGTGATTACAATAAGCATGCTAAGAAGGTTAGATTGCAGAATTGGATATGTTTATTTTAAGAAGATAAATGATGCAAGATGAATATGGAAGAAGTTATTTTGGTAGAATATCAAACATTTTTGCAGGAATTAAAGCTTGTGATGGAAAGAAGGATGAAGATGTAATTGTATTGAAGATCTTGAAAAATTTGACACCTACATATAAATAGATAGCATAGATGATTGAACAAGTTATACCTTGAACAAAAAATTTCAAATGAGAGACACTTCTTGGAAGATTAGAAGCATAAGAGATAAGCTTGAGACAAAGTGAAGATTTTTCCTAGATTGAGACTACATTCAATGCATTGAGTGTTAAACCTACATTAGCAAGAAGTGGAAGCACTAGTGGAGATTATGATAGTAGTAGTAGAGGAAAATCTAAAGAAGATAGAAATATTAATAAAGGAATTTCCTAACATATGAGAAGTGAACCTGAATCTAAGAAAATATTTAAATGTTGGACTTGTAATGAGTATGCTCATTTTTCTTCGAAATGCTTGATTATGAGAAATTTCAAGCCTAGAAGGCCTAGAGAATTTCTTTATACTAATGATGAAGATCTACAAGCTAGTGTAGAAACATTGTTGAGTGAAAGTGATAATAAATGTGATGAAATAGGATTTTTTGTAATCAAGGAAGAAAATCTTGAAAAATAAGTTAGGGAAGAAAAGGCATTAGTGTTACAAGTTGAAAAGAAGTTATCTAATTGGATCATATGTAGTGGTGGTTCACATCATATGACTTGTGATATGAATAAATTTGTTGAATTCAATAGTTGCGATGGACGAATTGTTAGAGTAGGAAACAATGCGGCCTATCACATGAAAGTAATAGGATATATTACTCTTGATAGAATGACTAACATTGATGATGTTTATTTTTTTGATAGTCTAAAACATAATCTTTTGAGTGTTGCATAGTTGGTTGACAAGGGATATCAATTACAATTCACAAAGAAGACATGTATTATCAAGGATAAATATGGTAAGTTGGTTGGTACTAGTAAAAGATCAAGAGGTAACATTTTTTAGCTAAATCTACTAAGATGACATGCTTGGTTGCTAAAGTTGATAACAACTAGTTATGGAGAAAAAGGTTTTATCACATAAACTTTGATAACACTGTGAAAGTAATAACTATACTTGTTATTAGAGATTTGTCTAAAATTGTGAAGCTATTAACATAATATGTAAGGAATGTGTAATGGAGAAACAAAAGAAAATTTATTTTCCAAGCAATAAGTTTACTACATCAGCGAGGTTGGAGATAATACACACAAACTTGAGTGGTCCTACAAAGACAAGAGCATTCTATGGTGAAATGTATTTCATGATTCTTGTTTTACTAGGATGATGTGGGTAGAATTTCTTAGAGAGAAATATGAAGCTTTTTAGAAGTTTAAGGTGTTTAAGAACATATTTGAAAATGAATTTGGATGGAAGATTAAATGTTTGAGATCTAATAGAGGTGGAAAGTTTACTTTGAATGGCTTTAACAATTTTTGTGAGGTAAATGACATTAAAAGATAGCTTTCAGCCCCTAAAACACATGAGCACAATGGTATAACAGAAAGAAGAAACACATTAGTAATAGAGGAAAATAAAGTTGTGATGTTTGAGAATAATGTCTTGAAGATATTTTGGAGGAAATAAAATAATACAATAATATATACAATGAACAAAGTTCAAATCAAACAAGGTATTGGTAAGACCCCTTATGAGCTTTGGTTTGGACATGCACCCTCCATTAAATATTTTAGAATCTTTGAAAGTAACGGTTACATTAAGAGAGAAGATGATATTAGTAAGTTTGATGCAAGAAGTGATGAAGGTATATTTTTGGTTATTCATTAAACAGAAAAGCATACATATGTTTTAATAAAAGAACTAAGGCTATTTTTGAGAGCATAAATGTCAAAGTTTATGGGAACTTTGAAATTTAGGAAAGAATACTTGATTATGATTCTGATGAAGAGAATAATCACTAGAATAAGTGAGAGAGTATTGATTTTTTTAATGAGATTGGCATAGATTTGTAGAGTGATATACAAATTGTGGAACAAAGAGAAGACTCGAGGAATGAACCTAGAGATGACATCAAAAATGAAATACTAACACCTAATTGGAGTTATCCTATTGATTGGATCACCAATAGTGGTATGTTGTGATGGTTAAGTTGTTAAGTTTTCATCCTTGCCATCAAGGTTCAAATCCAATGGGGATGAGGTCCCCTATTTATGGCCTCACTAGGTCATAGTTTTAGGTCAAAGCATTTACCCCTCTTTAAAAAAAAATCCTATTGATTAGATTATTTGTAGCAAGGAAAAAGGAGTGATGAAAAGGAAAAAGGTATAAAGAGAAGAACTATATTTTCTTTCCCAAGTTGAGCCTAAGAGTGTTGATGAAGCCAGTAAAGATGATTTTTGGATTTAAGCTATGAAGGAAGAATTAGATCAAAATAAGAAGAATGATACATGATAATTAGTATCTAGACCTAAGAACAAGAATGTTATAGAAACTAAGTGGGTTTTCAAAAACAAGATTAATGAACAAGGTGTGGTTGCAAGAAACAAAGAAATACTAGTATGTAAACGTTAGTCATAATAAGAAGGTATTGTTTTTGGCATATGAGGATAACAAGAAATTCAAAGTGTATCAATGGATGTGAAGTCGGCATTTTTGAATGGAGAACTTTAAGATGAATTTTACATTGAGTAGCTTGAAGCTCTTTCTTTTACAAAATAAGGAGATATGATCTATAAGTTGGAGAAAGCATTGAATGGATTGAGACAAGCACCCAGAACCTTGTATGCAAGGTTGGATAAATAATTGGCAAAATTGGGATTTGCCAAAGGTACTACAAAAAAAATCTATATTTGAAAGAAATTAAAAATGGTCTATGATTATTGAAGTATTTACATATGACATAATCTTTGGAGGAGATGATGAAGAGAGGAATTTTTTGGTGAAATGAAGAAGGAATTTTAGATGAGCATGATTGGTGAGATGAAATATTTCTTGGGATTGTAGATTTTGTAGAGTAATGATGGTATTTTCTTATCACAGACTATGTACTTGAAAGATTTATTAAAAAATATTTGGTTAGGAAAGTTGTAAATCTGTTGCTACATGATCTATGATAATTGATCATAAGATATATAGAAAAGATGAGATGTCTACTATTGATTAGAAGAAGTATAGATCTATGATTGTAGGTCTACAATATTTAACTCATACAAGACTAGATATAGCCAATGTAGTTTGTATAGTTGTGAGATTTCAAGCTCATCCTAAAGAATCACATTATATAGTAGTAAAAAAGATTTTCAAATATTTGAAGGGTACACCTAATTTTGAGTTATGGTATGATAGATGAAGTGACTTCACTTTATGTGTATATACTGATGCAAATTGGGAAGGCAATATGGATGAGAAAAAAGTACAAGTGGTAGAGCATTTTTCTTAGGAGAAAGATTGGTTTCTTGGAAAAGAAAGAAACAAGATTGTATTTTAAAAAGCATAGAAGAAGTAGAGTATGTAGCAACAACAAATATTTGAAATCAAATTATGTGGATAAAGTAGATGTTGAAAGATATAGGAGTTGAGTTTACTAAACCTATTATCATACATTGTGATAGCACAATTATAGTGAGTATTTCTAAGAATCATTTATTACAAATATACATACATACATACATAGACACACACACACACACACACACACACACACACACACACACACACACACACACACACACACACACACACACACACACACACACACATATCAAGTATCATGTTCGAAGAGAGAAAGTTGTAGAGAAAGAGATCAGATTAGAGTATATTAGTACAAAGGAGTAGATAGTAGATATATTCACAAATCACTTGCTAAAGGATACATTTGATTACCTGAGAGGTATGCTTGGGGTTATCCCCATGCCTAGTTCTAAGTAAATGATGCAGAGATTGCATTAATCCAATGGTATAATGAGCTATTATTTATCTAGACTAAATGTTTGATGCTTCCTCTATGGGGGAGTATTTGCATTTGAGTTGAGTCATGAAGGACTTTTGGTATCTAGTTTTAATAGTGTCTTTGAACACTTGATCTTGTAAAAGATATTATGTAGAAAAATGGCATTATGATGCCTTTGTCATTGATGCCAATGGGGGAGAACATGTACATGAAAAATATCCTATGATATTTATGTATATGGAGAAGAATTCATGAAATATATAACATTGGGGAAAAGAGTGTCTATAAAATTAGGGGAGAAGATTATAATCCATGAGATATCCACACCATTGTCAATCATAATTTAGGATGTGTTTTTCAAAGTGTTCAATATCATTCTTTATCCAGATCCTCTCCTTTATCATGTAACATATATTCTCTTATTAATCAAGAAATGGGTTTTCGTAAATATCTTTGTGCTAAGGCTATCACTAAACCTAAACATAGAAATAAACATAGTCAACAACTTATGAATCCTCAATTTTTTACGTATCACTATTATCATGATCACTCTAATAATGATTATCAAGATTTACACTATAATATTAAACAAATCATTAATAACTTGAGGTTATTCATGTATCTCCTTATGATGAGTTCAATTTTAGTCCTAATCTCATTAAATTATATCTATGTCCCTATTATGTTTCTCCACACCATGTAACATTGTTAGCTTGTCATTTAGGGGCTTATTTTCATACATGATCCACTTCGTCAGTAATAGAAAAGGTCCTACTTTTCCATTCTCCTACACTTAGGGAAAAGGGAACCCTATCAATTTTCCTCATTCTCTCGAGGATCTACTATGCATTTGGTTGTGTGTTATTTTTTTATCATGTGACATTGAACCTTACATAATTTTTGATTGAGTATACATGATAGATATTTCACTTACCTTGGAGCCTCACAATAATGTAAAGGATTTCCTCTTTCACTTCTTATATAGTGTCTAATTACATTCTTCCCTTCTATGACCTCATGAAAGTTGTGACCTTTTCGGTTTGGACTATGTTCCTTGTGGATACCATCCTTGTTGAGATTATGTGTGTTGGACCATTGCATAATATTTTTTATATTTTATTATTTTATTTATTATTTAATGTTGCACCTAGGAGAACCTAGATGGATGTGCAACATATAGATATTTCAGATTGGTCTCATGATGACATAGTTATTAGTGTTTGGTTTGAATATGTATGATGATTTATTAGGTCTAAAAGTTATACAATATTGTAAGTAGTCTATACTTCCAAGTTGCATTCATGGCTTGGATATGGGTTGTCTTTTCCAATTTATATTTCATTATTGATGCATATTCATATTGGTGAGTTGGATTTGTTTCCTTAGTCACATGACTTTCTAATTTATCTTCATGGAGAAGGGATGAGATGTTGCTATTAGGTACAATCATGGTGGATGATTGTGGATGACTATTTTATGTTGATAGGTTAGACACTTTGAGAGTTAGATGCTCGGTTCATGGACGTGATCATGGGGTCATATATTTTTGGCATGGAATAGTTGATATAAAAGTAATTTGTTGGTACTCATTGGTTTGAATTCTAATTTGGTTATGGTGGGATATATTTTCTTGGGTGAGAATCATGGTTATTTGGTTTCTTTTGAAGAGTTTGTGATGTGCCCTTTGATTTCTTTGATGTTTTTATGCCTTGATTGATTATTATGGTTGGAGGATGGTTTTCATCATGATGTCATAGATAGCTTAGATACATAGTTTAGTGGGAGCTTGTGATGGTGGCGATGTGATAGTGTAGGATTGGCTCCTAGTTTAGTTTGTATCTTCTTAGTCTTGAGATCTTGGTTTCACTCGGTACTAATGCTTTGGTTGTGTATGTATAACTAGAGGATCTTCATGTAGAAAATATGATTTTTTGATGTTATGGGTGACTCAACACCATAGTTGAGAGGGGTTTCTTTGCATTGATACATTTATTGAGTATTTGTAGATGTTGGATGATGTCTTAGATCCTATTGTTGTAGAAGCCTCTTTAACATTTGCATGGTGGAGTTTTTGGTGGTAGTATCTTCATGTTGTGTGGAGATGGTTTTATCTTGAGGACTTAGGGGGTTCTTGGTAGAGGTGTACTTTATGCTTTCATTTGATATGATCTCCTTGGTATTAGGATGGTTTCATTATTGTGTCATGGAATACTTTTGATACACATTTAGAGTTTTGACATGTTATGATATGTTCATACTGAGCATGTTGTCTCTTTGGTTAAAATGGTCAAATCAAATTTTCATGTTTATGTCCATGAAGCCATGGTTGGAAAGTTGACATTGATCTTGGTTTAGTTTCTTTGTATTGAGTACATTGATAATTTTTTGGATACTTCATGATATTGTTATGTCTCATTTGGAGTTGGAAAGTATTGATTGGTTACAAGTTCTCATGGATACTTAAAGATGGTGGTGATGTTGATTTTTCCTGGATTAGAGATATATTTGTTTGGATGGTTGATGGTTTTAGTAGGAAGTTTGAGTTTAATTCACCTAATATGTAGTTGAGAGGAGATTTTTCTTATATTATTCTTGGTTCAAGACTTTGATATCTAGATGAGAATTCTCATTATCCACTCTTGGTCTACTTGCCAATTTACTACTTGAGAGGTGTAGCCCATTATTTCTCTTAGGTGCATTATGTTTATGCATGTATCTCATTGATATGGATCTTGAACAATTGTAAATGAGTTAGTTCTTGAGGGTTCATTTGAAAGATGGTTTAGCATTGGTTATCTCCTTATGAATATGTTGTTATACCGGTTGAGTTTGTGAGACAATTTGTATTGGCCATATTCCTTGGATTAGGAATGGCTATTCCATGATTATTTTATGGTGTGGTTTGGGTGTTGTTGTGGATTCTTGGTTCAAGTTTTATGGTGGAGAATTAATTGGCACAATTTATTTCTAGAGGTGTGTGTAGAAGGACATGATCATGTTATCATTTTCATGGTTTCTCTTTGGTCTTGGTTATCTGGATGTTGAGTTTCACTTACATTGGATTTTGGATTGGCTAGAGCTTGTGATCACTATATTTTTATCATGTATGTCATGTGAGAGATGACATGGTCATTATTTTACCTTGTTCATTTATTGTTTGTGGAGAACATAGGAGAACATTGGATACCTTTTATGAGATTTATTCTCACAACTTATCACTTTATGTATTGTAGATGTCCTAGATACCAAATAGATTCACTTCTTTGAGATGTTGTAAATGGATTGGTTATAGATTTGACATCATCTTTTTCAATGAGAGGTTCTTGGTATATATGTGCCAAGTATTTCTCTTGAGGCTTGTGATTGCAACTTCTAAATTGGATATGTTGATGACGTGAGATTCACTATGTATATCTTTGGTGGTATGGATAGTTGGATGGGTTGGCACTTGTTGTGGGTGTTATTTCTGCTATGGATTTTGATAGCTATGGATGCATGTAATTACATCAGGATCAAGTGTCTATGTTTTTCATTTCAGTTAGTACCAGATTTCATGATTCTTATGTGATAGGTTGGGTGGATTTCCCTTAAGATAGTTGTTATGTATGTCTAGTGGCAATGTAATAATAAGAGGTGGGATCATTCATGATCGAGATTCTAGATACTTTGATTTTGTTGCAGGTACCAGGATGGAGCACATGGTGTACTTTGATCCATGGTGGTTGATGTTCTAGGAGAGATTATTTCCTTCTTTATTTATGTGTCTATGGATTAACTCTATGAAATGTATACAAAAAATAGGAGATTGATGATATTATGTGTGGTATACACATTGAATAATATTATTTATATTATTTTATTTTATTTTCTAATGTAATGTTTCACCTAGGAGCTCCTAGATGGATGTGCAACATGTAGAGATTCACATGGGATATACTTCATGAGTTTTATTGTAACATTGTGATAATATTTGATGTAATTATTTAATACAAGGGAGAAGAACCAAATGTTCAATATTAAATGTGGGGTCAATGTGTATGGTGTTAGAAAATATAGTCCACCAAGACAACTGGAGGGGGTGAATCAGTTATCCAATTAAAACATTTATCAGCCTTAATTAATCTTGACTAGGCAACCAAAGAAAATATCAACCATAACAAGATTCATATATACAATTACACCAAATTTTTTAACTAGGGAAACCCTTGATCAGAGGGAAAACCCTTGTGGGAATCATCCCCACAAAGATATACTAATATATATTCCTTGTTAGAGGATGGACCCTATTAGGAGACTATAAACACATTCAGTACATAATATTCTCTATTAGGAGACTTTGAATCCTTGTTAGAAGATTCAAACCCTATTAGGAGTTGTGCCAACCTTGTTAGGAGTTGTACAAGGTGAGAGGACCCACTATCCAAACAACTTCTGGAGCAAGACCACTGAACTTCATTATGCAACTGATCTCTCAACTATTCCTTGTAGAATATATTTTTTTACTTTACTTTATCCTCTTTCCTCTATCTAGTAAACCATACCCATCAATGTCAAACCTTGTAGACTAGGTCTGAGCCTCAAATCCAAATATCAAACCTCAGATCTCAAAATAAAACCTCAACAATGAAGTTTTCTTCAATTTCACTTCACTTTGCTTTTCTTATCTTTGTATTTACTCATCATTCATATCTTTTCTCCTCTTTTCCATCTTCTTGCTTGCTTTATACATTCATGTATAATAAATGAAAATGTCCTCCCTTTATACTGTGTCCATAAAAAACATCTCTTAAGTCAACTATTACACCTTCTCAATTAATTATTATAGGACCTCATTAAGAACATGTTAGTGATAACATTAATCTATCACCTTGTAACTTGAATAACTTTCCATACATGTAATATTATGAAAAGTGAGCTTAGCCACATCATCTCCAAAATATCTTTGACATGCCTAAAACCTTTATTCTCAAAATAATAACTTTGAAAGAGATATAACAAGTTTACAAGAACATGCTTCTGTAAAATCTATCTCTGAATAGTCTTCACCAAAACTTGCATAACTTCTTCCAAACTTAATATCTTTTGCACCCAAAGTTAGTTTCATATATTAGACACTTGATAGTGTGTCCAATTAACCTTTCTAGTGAAAATAATCAATGATCTATCCTTACCAACTTAATCTTTACCACTGTTCTTGTATCAGATACCACAGAAAACTACTATGTTGACATCAATGACAAACATAACCATGAATGTAACATATCATCATAATAATGATCTAATCATGTTTCTACAATACTCCCCCATATGAATATCATTAGTATTAATGCTTCCAACAATCTCTCCCTTTGGCATTGATGGCAACATAGATGAAAAACATCTAGCTCCAAGAATACCATTAGTTAAACTCTGTTATCTTTTCTTTTCAAATCCTCTTCATCAATCATATTGGCTTCCATTTTTCCTTAACCTTGTTACTAAAATGATTTTTTCACATGCTTCTCCCACATTGATATACCTCAATGTGCTCTATAACTTATCCCATGTATCAAAATGTTTTTCATGCTGTAATCTCTCCCCCATTGACATCAATGCCAAAGGTTTCAACAACCATCTATCATTGCATCCAGTTAATCTCTACAAAAATCGTCACTAACCTACTCAAGTGTCCAAAGAAACTATTTAAAACAACATCTATCAATATTCCTAGATGACTCTATCCATCACAAATACTCCCCCATATAGGAAGCATCATCATTTAGTCTAGAAAAATAATGGTTCTTTGTACCACTAGACTAGTGCACTCTTGCATCATCTACTTTGATGTAGGTAGGTTCATAACCCCTAGCATACCTCAAAAATACTCAAAAGTCTCTTTGGGAAGAGAATTAGTTAAAATATTTGCACTCTTCTCTTTGGTCCTTACATACTCTAGTCTGATTTCCTTTTCTGCAACTTTCTCTCTCAACATGTGATACTTGATAGAAATGTGCTTAGTCTTAGAATGCAACACTTGATTCTTAGACATATTCACTATGTTTGTGTTATCACAATGTATGACAAAAAGTTCACTAAATTCTATACTTATATCCTTCACCATCAGCTTCATCCAAACAACTTGATTACAATTGTTTGATGTTGTAATATATTTTTCTTTTTCTATACTATGTGAGATACAATCCTGCTTCTTGCTTAACTAAGAAACCAATCTTCCTCCAGGAAAGAATGCTCCACCACCGATGCTCTTTCTATCATCCATATTGTCTACCTAATCAGCATTAGTATAAGAATATAAAGTGAGATTATTAGATCTATCACACCATAATATGACCTCTGATATTCCCTTTAGATATCTAAATATCCTCTTAACTTCTGCATAGTGTGCTTCTCTAGGGTTAGCTTGAATTCTTGCAACAATTCCAACTACATTTTCTATATTTGGCCTTGTGTGAGTCAGATATTGCAACCCTCCAATCATAGATCTATACTTCTTCTTCTCTATAGTAGGTGTCTCATCCTTTGTAGATAACTTGTGTGCAATTCTCATAGGTGTTCCAATTGGTTTACATATTTCTAGACCAAACCTTTTCAATAGATCTTTCAAATACTTAATCTCAGAAATAAAGATTCCTTCTTTATCCTACACAATCTACAACCCTAAGAAGTATTTCATTTCCCCTATCATGCTCATTTCAAATTCCTTCTTCATTTCTTTTGCAAACTTGTCACTTTCACTATCATGTCCTCCAAATATGATATTGTTGGGTGTTCATTTTGCACGAGGTCAACGACAGGAATCCATAGTGTAATTCCTCTCTTGAAAAGAAAATCTTTTTAAGGATCCACTCCAAGGTTTAGGTCTGTCTTGCGACATACCAAAATCCACTTAGTAGAAGATAAATGTGAATGTTCATGAGAAGGCCTTTGCTGGTTCCAAAACTCTTTTACCTTGGAATCAAGTAAAATCTATTCCCTGTCTCAAAATATCACACCAAAAGAACAATGTTTCTGTATTTTCTATTTTTTCAATGAATGCAACTCTAATAATGCAGCTAGTATGAGGTCCTATTCTAATAGGGGGGTTAGCAAAGCAAATAAAAAATTTGAAAGAAAATAACATGAAATCAAATAACTTGAAATTGAAATTCCTAAACGGACATAAGTTACAGAATACAACACGCTGCAAGTTAAACCTTTGAAAAAATTGGTAGGAAACCAATGAAAACAGGAGCAGCGCTTCCTAGAATCCACTGATGCAATCGTCAGTGAGAATCTGTAAAAAATCGAATGATGTTTCACTCTTCATCAAATTGTAAGGCCACAAAAAGTGCACTCATGCAAGACAAAAGGCTATGTAGACACAATCGGGTGATCTCTTCTCAAGCTCGTTACGTCAACGAAATTCATATATCTATAGCAAACACTAGAACTAAAAGATCGCACAACCAGAAAAAATGCAATAAACCTTTGGCTCAATCACAGTCTCATGAATAAAATCCACAAAATAATGACACATTCAAGCGAGAATAACTACACTCCAAATGCGAGCACCAAAAGCATAAATTTATTGCATAATAACGACGACCTTTTTTACATTTTACAATGGGGTATTTATAAGAAATTGTCTCCTCAATTTGTGTTGAGAGTGAGAGATATCTTAATGCAATAAAAATGCCTTTAAAGCATTAAAACAAACTAAATATATACAAACTTGTAATCTAACTGGTGCTTGGAGGGACTCCATCCATCTTTTATTCATTAATTGGATGCATGAGCCCTTTACATGTTAAAAACAATGAAAGTATGAGAGAGAAAATAGGAGAAAGCCATCAATCAAAGTAGAAGTGCATGGAGACACCAAAAATAGAAGTTTTCCCTTCACTTGATGTGTGTCGAGGTTATCTTGCATCAAAATGTGTTTCCAATGCATGGAAAGTGCTATTTTTGGAATTGGCAGTTGACTGTCGGTGCACTTCTGAATTGTGGAGCCTCATGAAAATGCGGAGCTGCAGACCTATGGACCTACGAAGCTGCGGAGCTGCAGACCTACAGACCTATGAAGCTACGGAGCTGCAGACCTCGAATGAGTCAAAAACCTCAAAAACTTTCTAAGTGTCAAAATTGAAATTCTAGCATCTGGGTTTTGTTCATCTTCATCCTAAAGATATATTTGGATATTTGCTCTTGAATTTCTCTATAATCTCTATAATTTTAGCAGCATTGGGAAGATCCAAAGCCTCATACTTATCTTTGACCTTCTGTCTGTAGTTGTCCACCTCAATCCGAGTTTCTGCAAAATCCCCAAGTTTGGTATCAAACTCTAACAATGCTTCTTCTGTCCTGAAGGCTTGTCTAATATCTTCATCACTAGATGCTTCCTCTAAAGTTTTTCTAAAGTTTTCCACAACTACCTCAACTAGTAAAAGCTTCTCTCTTTCTTCATCTTCAAAAATATCCAAGCATGCATCACTATATAGCTTTTTTGCTTCCAAAATTTGCTCTCGAGCTTGGTCCTTGAGCCTATGTATCTCATCATGCAATGTTTCCATCACTTTATTTCCCTCTACAATCTTTTCTATCCAATCATCTATCATGTCTAGTTCTTCGCCAGTATATACATCAATCAAAATGTGGTACCTTTGTCCTTTTATGGCCTGTAGAATTTGCAAATCCTTGCCCCAAACTCGTACCTCATCCATAATGCTGAAGTCCTACCTCAAAATTGCCATGATCTTATCAACGTTTTCTTGTGTAGCATGCAATAATTTCAGACTTCCTGTAATTATAGTGATACCCCTATCCTCAAGGTTGTCTCACCAATCCTGACAAGCTCTCAAAAATGGATTGAGCCGTACACCTTCCCCTTCTTTCAGAATGGTAGTCAAAGTCTCCTCGAGGTATTCAGAGTCAAGAGGACCAATAACTTCAGCTAGATATCCTTTCAAGATCTCAACTTGCCTTCGAAGTGCTCTGATTTCAATCTTATCACATTCCATGTGGTTAAGAACCTCTTTGACCCCCATAGTCATCATTTGTCGAGAAGTATCCTATGTAGGTTTCCCTAATGTGATATCCTTTACCTCATAGTCTTGAAGGCTGACAACTTCTTCATCTGTACCTTTCGGGGGATGAGCCACTTGTGCAAATAGGTCCTGATTCTGAGTAGTGGTAATGAATGCAAATGGTGTTGCATCCTGTAATGGAGAGTCAGGCTTGCTCAAAATCTCTACAATGTCACAAATATCATCCTCTGAAGCAAGGAATTGATGCTTAGCACTTCTCATTATTTCCTTCTGGAACCATCTCGAGATATGTCTTTCTCCAACCTTAGCTCTAGATGATGAAGGGATGTGTTTAGCTACCTCCTTCCCTTTGTCATTTTTGCTTGGAGTTTCCTGTTGTGAGGGTTCTTCTTTCCAACAGTGTAAGCAGTTCTGTATTCGGAGGCCCGAGTCAAAAGTTATGACATCGACAAGTTGAAGATGTTATTTTTACCTACAAAAGAGGCAAACATTAGTCCGTAGAGCTAACAATGCATAGCAAAGACACACTAGTTACTCAAACAAAACTGGGGATGAATCTTGAAATCCGGCTAAATCTAAAATTTCGAAGCCCTGAAATTTGGCTAAGTCTAAAATCTTGAAGCCCTAAAATTTGGCTAAGTCTGGATTCCTGAAGCCCTAAAATTTGGCTAAGTCTAGATTTCTAAAGCCCTAAAATTTCCTAGAATCTTTACCTTATCTTGGGGAGGTCTAAAACCTATCTCAAAAGATTCATTGCATATATTAAAATATATCTTAAGTATAAGGAATTAGTCAACTTATACTTAAATGATATATTTTAAACCCCTTTATGGTTCTTCAGATAACAATGGAGGTGAAAGGACAGCTTACAAAGTGCACACGATGCCTTAGGAGCGTGGCAGCGCGAATGCACACGAGGCACCTTGGACATGAATGTACACTTAGGAATCACAATAGAGTGTGGCACGCATGAGGATGCTTAGAAAAGCGTGCACGCGCATAGGGCAGAGTGTGGCACGACAAAGCATGGCGTGCGCGGGTGGTGGAGCGTGGCGTGGTGTGGCAGCGTGCGCGCGAGCAAGGCAGAGTGTGGTGCGGCGGTGTGTGTGAACATGCGCGGTAGAGCGCGCGCACGTAGGGCAAAGTGTGGCGTGGCTAAGTGCAGCATGCACGCACATGGCAGAGTGCGCACGCATGGTGGAGCATGGTGTGGTAGAGCGCGGCGCGCGTGCGTGGCAAAGCACGGCGCGCACGCGTGGCAAAGCATGGCGCACACGCGAGTGGTGGAGCAGGGCATGGTGCGGCAGTGTGCGTGCACTGTGTGGTTATGTGCGTGCACATGGCAGAGTGTGGCACGTGCGCGTGTGGTGTGGTGGAGTGTGGCGCCCGCGCGCGTTGCGGCTCAAAATTTTTTTATTTTTTATTTTTTATTTTTATTTTATTTATTTATTTATTTATTTTTTATTTTTAAATTAATTTTTTTCAATTTTTCAATTTTTTGTGTTTTTTCAATTTTTTGATTTTTTGTGATTTTTCGTCTCAACTTTTAAACAAAAATTCTTCTCCTAACTCTTGAATTATGAATCCGGGAGTCAAAAAAAAGTAGAGGGTCCCCATTCCTAGTGAGGAATGGGGCGTGTGTTGTGGACACCACAACAGATATTATCAACAAATATTACCAAAATCAACAATCCATCACCTATTTCTTTCAAATATAGATTATCATTTTTTGTACCTCTACTAAATCCAAGTTTTGTCAAATGCTTTTCCAACCTTTCATACCAGGTTCAGGGTGCTTCTTTTAAGCCATACAATGCTTTTTTCAATCTACATACCATGTCCTTATCCTTTGTTAAAGGAAAACCTCAAGGCTATTCTATGTATACCTCTTCTTCAGGTTCTCTGTTCAGAAATGTTGACTTGACATCCATATAATACACAGTGAATCAGCTATCTATTAAAAATTGGATAATAGTGATATGTAATTGTTTTAATTTATGGAAACACATGATGTACATGTTCACAAAAAACCTTAGAAATAAAGATACTTAGTGTTTAGTAATCAAAAAATTGTCAAAGTATAGAATTTGGTTTAAAACACTGTATTTTTTTGTTTATAACATGTTGGTGACATCATATTATGACAAAAAAAGTTGCATGGAGATTGTATACGTGTTGATGATGATGTGTATAACCTCAAAAGTTTGTACAGACTATATAGAACATAGATAATCATGTTTTGATGAAGCAAGACAACGAAATTAAAGGAAAGAATTGTTTTGTTTACAAAACAATTACTTGTCCAATTAAGGCCTACCTCCTAGATGTTTACTCTAACTTGGAAAACTAAATTGTGGTCTTAGCTAATCTAATAGCAATTTTTGTAAAGGCATGGTATTTATGTGAAAAGAAGTATGCTTGGAACTGCTATCTTGTAAGATTATGTAATTGTGAATTGCAAATTATGATGATCAAACTTTTGTGAAAGTGATATGTGCAAAGTTTTTTATGAGATATTTGGTGATTCAAGATTGAGCTAAAGATCATAAATCATCCAAGGAAGGAAAATAATAGTAAATTACTTGTTTGAGCAGTGAACTCTTCTTGTAATTGAAATTTCATGTTTGGGCAGTGAACTCTTCTTGCATACATTATACCACAACTCCTAAAAGGGTTGGCACAACTCGTAACAGGGTTGGAATCTTGTAATAGGGATTCAAAGTCTCCTAACAGGGACTACTTATACTGAATTTTCTCATTGACTCTTAACAAGGTCCATCCTCTAACAAGGAACTTATATATCAATATATTATCTAGTGGGTATCATCCCCACCTGGGTTTTCCCTTGGCCATGGTTTCCCTATTTAGCAAAACATGGTGTTATGAGTTATCTTTTTGCATTGTTACTATTATTTTTCAGCATTACTTTATTTCTATTTTATGCATGGTTTAAAGTAAGTAATACTGTCTAGTTGGCGACTAA
This sequence comes from Cupressus sempervirens, assembly GCA_028749045.1. Classification (NCBI taxonomy): domain Eukaryota; kingdom Viridiplantae; phylum Streptophyta; class Pinopsida; order Cupressales; family Cupressaceae; genus Cupressus; species Cupressus sempervirens. Next base: position 686,874,773 of record CM053787.1, read on the forward strand.
AGTTTGTAGATTGTTGATCCAACCCCCCTCTCGGTAATCCCCATTTCTAACATTATCCAATTAAAACTTTTATCAACCTTAATTAATCTTAACCATGAAACCAAATTAAAAATAAACCATAACAAGATGCATGTGCACAATTACACTAGATTTTTTAACTAGCAAAACCTTTGATTAGATGGAAAACCCTAGTGGGAATGATGCCCACAAAGATATATTGATATATATTCCTTGTTAAAGGATGGATCATGTTAGGACTCCATAAATACATTTTGTACATAAGAGCCCTTGTTAGGAGACTTTGAATCTTGGTTAGAAGACTCCAACCTATTTGGAGTTGTGCCAACCCTATTAGCAATTATAGAAGGTAGAAGGGCCTACTATCCAAATAGCTTCTAGAGCTCAAGACCATTGAACTTCACTTTCCAATTGATCTCTCAACTATTCCTTGCAGAATAATTGTTTATATTATACTGTAAACTCTTTCCTCTATCTTATCACATAGACCAATCACTCTTAGACCTTGTAGACTAGGTCACAAACCTCATATCTGAATATCAAAACTTGGATCTCAAAATAAAACTTTGGCAATGAAGTTTTCTTCAACTTCACTCTGCTCTTCTTATCTTTGCATTTACTTAGCCTTCATATCATTTCTCCTCTTTTCTCACTTTTTTCTTGCTTCATACATTCATGTATAACAAAGGAAAATTTCCTTCCTTTATACTAATTCCATTAAAAAAAAATCCCTTGAGTCGGCTATTACACCTTTCCAATTAATTATTCTAGGACCTCATTAAGAACATGTTAACTATAACGTCAATCTGTCACCTTGTAACTTGAATAACTTTTTGTACATGTAATATTATGACAAGTGAGCTTAGCCACATCATCTCCAGAATGTCTTCTACATTCTTTTAACCTTGTTTCTCAAAATAACAACTCTGCTAAGAGATATAACAAGTTTACTAGAACATGCTTCTGTAAACTCTATCTCTAAATAGTCTTCACCAAAACTTGTACAACTTTTTCCAAACTTAATATCTTTTGCACCTGAGATTAGTTTTAGATGGTAGACACTTATTAGTATCTCCCATTAGCCTCATTAGTGAAAATACTCAACGATCCATCCATATCAACTTAATCTTTACTATTTTTCTTCTATCAAATGCCACAAAAAAATGCTATGTTGACATCAATGAAAAACATAGTCATGAATGTAAAATATCATTATGATAATGATCTAATCATGTTTCTACAATACTTCCCCATAGGAATATCATTAGAATTTATGCTTCCAACATATGGTAGTACTTTCTTTAGCACATGGTGGTTTTGAGGGAGCTTTCTACTATATAAGAACCACAAGGGTAGTTATAGAGACAAGGCAAAAAGGGAAGAAGGAAAAAGGAAAAGTTGAGAAAGATAAGGCTTGATAGGCTAGCTAAGGGAGCATTTGTGAAGGTTGGAAGAATGGCATGGTATGTGTGGATTCATTCTTGTTCACATTGATTACTTGGTTATGGCTATGGCTTTGAAGGATTCTATGGTTGTATTGCTATTTTTTTCACTAAATAATAAATGGTGATCGATGTTTTTGGAGGTTGGGCTTTTACCCTCAATGAAGGTTTCCTGGGATATATCTTGTGTCACATTTTCTGGGTATGTTATCTATTCTCTTGCATGTGGAATTTAATTGCTTATTTTTTTTAGATCTATTATGAGTAATTTAGAAACAAAAATAATAATTTGTTACAAGTTTCCTTATAATCTTGATGTTGGAATTTCTTTATCCTTCTTTAGCACTTCCTTTAGATGTCAAAATGAGCACTTATTTTTACATCTTAAGGTGGTGCTGGGTAGGTGGGGGTGTGGATTAAAGAAAAACATGTAGAGTACACTAGCATAACACAATTTTCTAGGGCCAATTACTTTATATATATATATATATATATATATATATATATATATATATATATATATATATATATATATATATATATATATATATATATATATATATATATATATATATATATATATATATATATGTAGCATAAGAACTCACTAGAGTATCCAATCCTATCTCTTTTGTGTGCTATGTAATAAGGAACACAAACCTTATTGGATAACTCTCTCTCTCTCACACACACACATTAGTGACATCTCTAATATTAATATTTTAGATATAATGAAGACTTTTGTCTCTTAGGGGCTTGGTATTTATTTCATCTCCTTATTCATGATGATATCAACTAGTGTAGGAGCACCTAGGCAAGGTATTGAAAACCCTAAGCCCCCTAGTCAATTTCAGCTTGTAGTGGTCCTAGCCAAGGAACTAATGAATAATGGGACACTTAGGGTCCTAAAAGTGTGAGTAGGTGATAGCAAGATCCAACAAACTGATAAATAGCACTTTGTCAACCTAGAATGCAAAATTGTTCAAAGTTGCAAAAAGTTGCTCTAGTGCCATTAGGGGGTCAACTTGGTCTTTCCAAGAAGATATAATATGGTCCATAGGTCTAATATAGGCATGAGGAAATGTTATAAAGGAAACTAGACAAGTGAGCTTGATAATTGCAATAAGTTGTCCAAGTTGTCAATGACAACATTGCAACTTTACAATGTTGTCATGACAAAATTTCTTGCATGATTTTCATTCTTGATCATAGGTAGTTATGGAAGTAAAAAAAAATATTGGATTATAAGTAGGAGGTATATCTAAGACCATCCACAATCTAATGTAGAGGTTGGTTGGTGTTTTGGAAAATTTTCAATATCAATGTATTGGTTGTCTTTGCACTTTTCATGTCACAACACATTTGCAACTTGAGAAAATTGTACTCAATGGATTGATTTTTTTATGTATAGATGTTTATTAGTTAGATTGGTCTATTTAATCACTCTATACAATATCTTAAAAGTTGAAGTTTTTATTTACATTAGTTATATAAAATCCTTTGGGAAGAACCAATTTACTAGTCAGGTTATGACTAAACATGGAAAAATTGCTCCTCTCATAAAATAAAACCATGGAATCATCAGGGCCCATAAGGACATGGGAAAGAAATAAATGTACAATCTAAGTATGAAATTTGAGGGCCGGAAAATTTGGATAGCTATTTTTAACTTCATGCCCTAGGCAAGATAGCAAGGTCTTGACAAGGTGCAATAAGCAGCATAGTAAGTGATTGTGAGCGTGGTTGGATTGGAGAGAATAAGAATGGAGTTGGAATTTTCTCAAGAGGGGTTTAGGAAGGAATTAGTAGAATTGGATTGATGGTGTTTGATCAAATCCATAAAAACCATAACCAAATCCACCAAGTTGTTGGTTTCCTTTGCAAATTGACCCAGTTAGGGTTTAAGGGTGTACAAATATGTTGGGAACCCTAAACTAAGAAAATTTGAAAGAATAGAAAAAAGGGTATTAGGATTAATGACTTGTTTAGGAGTGTTATTAAGGAAGTTTTCAAGTTAGAGTAAAACCCCTGCCTTTGGAGGGCTAATTGCCATTAGGTCTATTAGGCCTATTTTATAGGAATTATAAAGATCATATTGAAGCTTAAGGTTTTAATAGCTAGAAACTTGAAAGAAAAAAGTGTTATCACATTCTAACACCAGTCCATCCATGAGGGAAGTAGAGTTATAGTTTGAAGCCTCAAAATACATTGTGACCCTAGTGAGCTAGAGTGGAGTAGAGACCTTTTAATTGGTGGGGAAATTTCTTGTGGATGGGAGATAGTGAAGATCTCCTAAGGAATAGAGAAGTCTAGAGGACCCCTAGGGACAAAAGAAGTGGTCTTGAAGTAGGTCTAGAGGAAGGGCCTAAGAGAAAACACTAGTGATTAGGGATATCTTGGGATGCTTCCAATCAAATTTGTATCAAAACAGTAAAATTATTTGGGATACACATAGTATATGTCTAAATGAGTGGGTGAAACAAGAATGGTGAAAAATGTTGTGTTGAAAAAAGAGATGTCATAATAGGAGGAGGAGAATAGACTCCTTAAGGAATCTCTAGATGCTATGAAGAGAAAACTAGAGAAAGTTGAGGCGAAGGTTGATAAGGCTAGTGGGAAACTCAAAGATGATGAGGACAAGGGTAATTCCATAGTCCTTGAGGATGAATTTCCTAAACCAAACCCATTGTAGTAGGAAGAACCTTTCCTAAAGGTACTTAAGGCACTAGGAAGAAAGGCATTGGAAGGAGTTCCCTTACTATATGGAAACATTAACCCAGAATTGATCATGGAGTGGCTGGAAGGGATGGAGAACCATTTTGATTGTGAGGGCATTACAAAGGAACAAAAGGTGAAGGTGGCCATGTGTATAATGAGGGGATCAATGATTATTTGGTGAAAATTCTTATAGGTAGAAAAAGAAAAGGAAGGTAATATGCCTATAGTTTCATGGAAGGCCATGGAAAATATTGTGAGAGAAAACTAACTACCAGAGGACCATGAGGTATAATTATACAAGAAGAGATAGAGCTTGAGGCAAAAGGATCTTGGTGTCACTACCTATATAGAGGAGTTGTACACACTAAGCCTAAGATCTCAATTGCAAGAAGATGAGAGTCTCAAAGTAGAAAGGTACCAGAATGGTCTAAGACAAAACATACAAGAAGATCTTAGTCTCTTGAGTCCAAATACTTTCCACAAGTTCTTCCAATTATCCATTAAGGTGGAAGAAAAAGGAAAGAAGAAGCATGATACCAAATTATAGGGTATAGGAAGAGGAAAAGATAAAATATGCCACAAGGGTGGTTATTCTAGCAAAGGTAGTGATAGTAGGTCACAAGGGGACCCATAATTTTGCACCATAGCAATGATTCTAGTTCAAGAAGGGAATCAAATAGATGTAGAAATTTCAATGGAAATAGAGGATGAGGAGGAATAGGTTCTCACTTCACAAACATGAAGTGTTATAATTGTGGGAAACTTGGGAACCCTATGCATAGATGTTTAGAGAAGGGATCCATCTCACAATCAGAGAAAGGGTGAGTTATATCCAAGAGGATATATGAAGTGAAAAGTCTCTTGAAGTCAACTTGGATTCAAAGTGTCAAGAGAACTTGGTGTCTAGGAGGGTCCTCATCAAAAATCCTATTAAGAAAGAACATAAATAGAGGAGAGCCCTATTCAAGATCAAATGCAAGATCTTGGATAAGGTGTGCAAAATGATCATTGATTTAGGGTCCACTGACAACATCATTTTAGAGGAGGTAGTTAGAAAGTTTAGATTGAAGATGATCACCCACACTCAGCCTTATAGAGTCACTTGGTTGAACAAGGGACATAGTGTCTTGGTGAATGAGAAATCTTATGTGGACTTAACTTTATGATAATACAAGGATAGAGTTTAATGTGACATATTGTCTATGTATTCTTGTCATATACTCTTGGGAAGACGAAGGCAATATGGAAGGAAAGCCATGCATAATGGAGAGACAAACTCCTATTCCTACAAGAAAAAGGGAGATACCTATTACTAATAATCACTAACATATGATGAATAAGTAGAATATTAACACCTAATGTATTGGTTTCAGTAGAAAATAATTCTTGAGTGACCTCAAAAAGGAGAAAGATGAGATCAAGTTTTCCAATATGGTGAAACCCAAAGAGGAGGACAAACCTAAGATGGAACCCATAACCGTGGAGGTGAATTAGTTGCTTGATAAGTTCAAGGAGATACTCAGTGATCATAGCCCATCTACCTTACCACCTGAGAGATCCATAATTCATCAAATTGACTTCATACTAGGAGCTTATTTTCCAAACAAAATTGCTTACAAAATTACCCCAGAGAAAAATAAGGAGATTGCAAGACAAGTGTAAGAGTTTCTTGACCAATGGTAGATAAGAAAGAGCATTAGCCCATGTGTAGTACCAATGGTTCTCACCCCTAAAAAGGGAGGTAAGTGGAGATTATCCACTAATTGTAGAGAAATAAATAGGATAACTATTAGATATAGATTTCCTATTCCTAGAATTGATGACCTTAGGAATTTTGTAGGATGTGAAAGGTACTTTACAAAGATAGAAGATATCACAAAATTATAATTAAGGAGGGTGATGAGTAGAAAGAAACCTTCATATTCATAGAGTTCCTATATGAATTTTTGGTCATGTCCTTCAGGCTTAGTAATGCACCTAGCACATTCATGAGATTAATGAATGAAGTGCTTAAGGATTACATAGGTGACTTGGTAGTAGTATACTTACATGACATACTCATCTTTAATATGACCAAGGAGGAACTCCTAAAGAACTTAGAAATTGTATTGGAAAGGTTACATGAAGAAAAGTTGGATACTAACCTTGAAAAGTGTGAATTTATGAGGCATGAATTGGTGTATATAGGAATTAGTCTCAAAGGGAAGCCTAAAGATGGATCCAAGAGAAGTTGAATCTATTTTGAACCTAGCCCACTCCCAAAATAGGAACTTAAGTGAGAAGTTTCCAAGGATTGGCTCAATTTTATAAGAATTTCATAAGGGGGTTTAGTGAGATATGTGCACCTATTCTATACACCATAAAAGGTGGGTTAAATAATAGGTTTAAGTGGACTCATGAAGCCAATATGGGGTTTAAAGTCCTCAAGAAAAAGGTATCCACTAAACCTATTCTTGTTTTACTAGGCTTTTCCAAGTTATTCATAGTATAATGTTATGCTAGTAATGTGGTAGTAGATTAGTGCTCACTCAAGATGGTACACCAGTAGCCTTATTCATTGAAAAGTTAAATGAAGCTAAGAAGAAATACTCCACATATGAATTGGAGTTGAATGATTGAGTACAAGACCTTAAGAAATGTAGGCATTACCTTTTACCTAAGGAGTTTGTAATCTTTACTGACAACTAGGATTTTAAGCTTCATTGACACATAAGATAAGTTGGGTCATAGGAATATTAAGTGGGTAGAATTTCTATAATAATACACTTTACCATCAAGCATAAGAAGGTTCAAGACAATAAGGTTGAAGATGTCGTCAGTAGGAGGTTGTTGACACTGAATGAAGTGTAATTATAGAGTATAGGATTGGAGAGTTTCAAGAACCTATACAATGATAATGAATACTTTGCAAAAGTATATAAGGTTTGTGTGGCTTTTAACAACCATTTTCACTATGAGTATGCAGATTATGACATAAAAATGGGTTTCTCTTCAAAGGGGGATAGTTATGTGTATGTAGGGGATCCATGAGAGAAAATTTAATATAGGAGAAGCACAATGGATGTCTTAGTTGACACTTTGTCCTAAAAAAAACAATGGAGTTAGTCCAAAGGATCTACCTTTGGCCTAAAATACAAAGGGGTGTGAGGAAGTATGTGGAAGAGTGTGGTTCTTTTTAGAGAGAAAAAGGGATCACCACCAATGTAGGGTTATACCAACCGCTTCCAATACCAAATAGGCCATGAGAATGCATCAACATGGACTTTATAGTCAGAGTACCTAGAACTAACTTTGGTTTTAAAAATCTATTTGTGGTTGTAGATAGGTTTAACAAGATGATCCACTTCATTCCATGCAAGAAAATGCATGATGTCTGTCACATTGCTCAACTCTTCTTCAAGGAGGTGGTGAGAATGCATGGGTTGCCACCAAGTATTGTCTCAGACAAAGATGTCAAATTCAAGGGATATTTTTGAAAGACCTATGGAAGAAATTGAGTACCAATATTTCCTTTGGATTAGCTTACCATCCACAAATAGATGGCCAAATAGAGGTCATAAATAGGGTCCTAGGAAACTTTCTAAGGTGTTTTACCAAGGATTATGGAAAAGTATGGGACCAAGTCTTAGTTTAAGTAGACTTTTCTTTTAATGACCTAGTGTGAACAAGACCACACAGAAGAGTGGATTTGAAGTAATCTATGGGATTCATCCAAGGTGTGTATGTGAGCTAAGGGATCTTGGAGACATGGTAGGAAAAAGTGATCATGTAGAGGATTTTTCTTATTCCATGAAAGAGGTCCATGAGAAAGTTAAGAAAATATTGGTGGAGGCCAACCACGAATTGAAATCCAAGGTAGATGAAAGAAAGGACTTTTAGTTCATAGTAGGAGACTTGGTAATGACACATCTCAACAAGGCTAAGTTGTAGAAGGGAGTTCCAAGAAAGATTTAAATGAGGATGATAGGTCCATTGAAAATATTAACTAGGTATGCCCAAAATGCATACAAAGTGGAATTACCCATAGAATAGTTGTGTCACCAATATTTTATGTGCAAGGCCCTGTTAAATACAAGGGACCAAATGTAGGAAAGGAATATCATACTATAAATATGGATAAGAACCTGATTGAGGTACCTATACCATAAAGGAAATAATCCAAGGAAGAAAAAGTGTTTGATTCCAGAGTGAAAAAGAAGACAAGGCATGGGGTGTAGATGGAGAACCTAATCAAGTGTGGAAACTTATAAGAGTCACAAGAAACTTGGGTTTCACCTAGTGAATTCAATAAATTGGGCATGAGAGAATACCTATTACCCTCATAGGTAACATGATTTCCTTTGTGGGGGAAAATAATACAAGAGGACCTTGGTAAGGCATTGAAAACCCTAGGTCTCCTAGTCAATTTTGGCTTGAAGTGGCCCCAACTAAGCCACTAGTGAATAATGGGAAACTTAGGGTCCTAAAAGTGTAAGTAGGTGATAGGAAAATCCAACAAAGTGATAAGTTGTACTTTCTCAACCTTGAATGAAAAATTCTTCAAAGTTGCAAAAAGTTGCTCTAGTGCTATTAGGTGGTCAACTTGATCTTGACTCCCAAATGGAAGGAGATATAATGTGGTCCATATTTATAATATAGGCATGAGGAAAAATTAGAAAGGAAAATGAACAAGTGAGCTTGACAATTGTGAAAACTTGTCAAAGTTGTCAATGACAACATTGCAACTTTACAATCTTGTCATGACAACATTTCCTAGCAATTTTCATTATTCAGCATGGGTAGTTATGGAACTACCAAAACTATTGGATCATAAGGAGGAGTATATAATCTCATCCACAAACTATTGTAGAGATTGGCCTGTGTTTAAGAAAAATTTCAATAGAAAGTTATTGGTTGTGTTTGCACTTTTCCTGTCACAGATCATTTACAACTCGAAAAACTTGTGCTCAATAGATTGATTATGGTATCTATTCATATTTTTTAGTTAAATTGGTGTGTTTATTCTTTACAATATCTTAAGAGATGATTTTTTTATTTACATTAGTTTTATAAACCTTTTGGGAAGAACCAATTTATTGGTTAGGTTCTGATTAAACATGAAAAAATTTCTCCTCCCATAAAATCCCACCATGGAATCATCATGGCCTACTGTTACATAGGAGAGAAATTAATGTACAATGTAAATACTCAATTAAAGGGGAAGTAGATTTGGATAGCTATTTTAACTTCTTCTCATAAGTAAGACAACAGGGTCTCGACAAGGTGCAAGAAGCATCATAGTAAGTTATTATGAGCATGGTTGGATTGGAGAGCATAATAATGAAGTTGGAATGTTATTAATAGGGGTTTTGGATGGATTTAGAAGCATTCGGTTGATGGAGTGTGATCAAGTCTAGGAAATTTGCATCTAAAACCACTAAGTTGTTAATTTCCCTTATAAATTGAGCTAGTTAGGGTTTAATGGTGTATGTGTTAGATACAATCATTCAATTATATGTTGTCTTTGATTTTACACAAATGTCAAGTATATACCAAGAAATTTTTGTATGCTGAGATCACTTGGGAATCAAAGGAAGTTGTAGTGTATGATGAGCATCTCAGTGTTAACCAAGTTCAGAGTGGGTTCTAACCGAGCTCACTCAGTTACCAAAGGTAGTTTGCAAAAAAATAGTATCTAGTGAGCTCACTCGACAGTCAAAAAAAAGTTGGCATGGAACCAATATTAACCCAACTCACTCAGTTACCAAAGGAAATATGAGGAAAAATCATTTCTAATTTAGTGTTGACCAAGTTGGGTTGGCTAATGAAGGATGTTCCTATATCAATTTTGTTGGTTAGTTCTAATCGAATCATGAGAGGAATTTCATTTATTTGGAATTGTATTCAATATGACTTGACAAGGTAAAACATAAATTATAAGGTCAAGTTGAGGATTGAATTGAGAATGTGAAGAGGATTAAAAGGATAAATCAAGGAAGCAAATTAGGAGTTGACTGAGCTACAACAAATATTCTGATCAAGGAGGATCAAGTATTCAACCTAGAACAAAGATTTGAAATTAGAAAATATAGTTTTCATTAGTAATCAGGTCATATCATTGTTACTCTCTAATAATTGTAGTAGTGAATCAAATCTCCTAATTGAATTAACTTAATAGCTATTTTCCAAATCATCTAACAAGGTGGTATTTCTAGATTGAAGTTTCTAAAGACCTCTAACAAGGCCACTCCTAATAGAGTGATCCTTTAATAGGGTTATATCTAATAGTGTGTTTTGTAACATTTATTAGGGTTGGCTCCTAACATAGCTCACTTGAGAAGAGTAAAAAATAGAAACTATTTTTAATTGGTGGTTTTTTCCAAATTGGGTTTCCATGTTAAATCCTAGTGTCTCTTGTGTTATTTACTTTATGATTCTGCAATTATGTTTATTAAGGTTAATCAAACTTAATATCATAAGATTTACATGATTCACTATTAACAAAGTAATAGTGCATATATTTAGTATTAACCAAGTGTTTACCTAGTGACAATCATTCTTAAGGTAAACTAAGTTATTGTGTTAACTGAGTGTTGAATTGTAACAAAGTAACAGTGCATATATTTAGTATTAACCAAGTGTTTACCTAGTGACAATCATTCTTAAGGTAAACTAAGTTATTGTGTTAACTGAGTGTTTATTGTGTTAACCAATTGTTTACCTAGTGACAATAATTCTTAAGGTAAACAAAGACTTTGGTTTTGAATTGTATTGACATCTTAAGGGATCTTGGATTTGTTTTTGTGGAAACTAATTCACCCCTCCCCTCTCAGTTACTCCACTTATATTTCCAACAATTGGTATCAGATATTTTTCTTCTTGTAAAGAAGGTTTCAAGGACCTAAGATAAATATCAAGATGTCTTACAAAAGGGAGATTCCCAAGCTAAACAGAGATAACTTCTAAGCATGGTAGGAACTTATGAAGTTACATTTGGAAACCATTAGAGACTCAAGGCTAAAGTATTTAAAAACCAAGTATTTGGCACCTACTGAAACTATGATTGTGGAAGAAATTGTAGAAGAGAAGAACCATAACATTATGGTGATTGATGTTTCTCCAAATCTCAACTATGCTGAATTTGATGAGATAAAAGATTGTGCTATTGCTTACAAAATTTGGATCAAACTATAAGCTATCTATGGAGGTGATGATAATTTAAGGAGAGTTAAGGAAAAAAGTCTTAGAGGTCAAATTGATCAGATGAAGATGAGAACATTTCCTAGTCTTGAGTCTCTTATGGTTTCCAAATGCAAATTCACAAGTTCCTTCCATGCTTGGAAGTTATCTCTGTTTAGCTTAGGAATCTCCCTTCTATAAGACATCTTGATATTTAACTTAGGTCCTTGAAACCTTCTCTGCAAGCACCAAAATATCTAATACCAATTGTTGGAAATATAAGTGGAGTAACTGAGAGGGGAGGGGTGAATTAGTTTCCACAAAAACAAATTGAAGATCCCTTAAGATGTTAATACAATTCAAAACCAAACTCTATTGATACTGAAATACTATTGTAACTTGGTTAACATAACAATACTTGGTTAACATAGTAACTTAGTTAACCCTAAGAATGATTGTTATGAAGTTTCATTTGGAAACCCTTAGAGACTCAGGCCTAAATTATCTAAACACCAAGTATGTGCCACCTACTAGAACTATGATTGTGGAAGAAATCGTAGAAGAGAAGAACCATAACATAATGATGATATACATTGCTTCAAATCTCAACTCTGCTAAATTTGTAGAGGTAAAAGATTGTGATACTACTTATGAAATGTGGATCAAACTGAAAGCTATCTATGGAGGTGATGGTAATGTAAGGAGAGTTAAGGTAGAAAGTCTTAGAGATCAATTTGATCAGATGAAGATGAAAGAAGATGAGAACATTTCACAATATAGTGAAAGAATCAAAGCTAGTATGTGTGCAATTAGATCCTAAAGTGGGAAAATTGATGATGTAATAGTGGTAAGAAAGGTTCTCACAACACTTCCTCCTATTTATGCAATCAGAGTGTCAGCTATTCAAGAAATGAGATATGATCCTAAGAATGATACAACCTTGGATGCACTGGTTGACAAAATTTGAGTTAGATAATTTTGATAATTATGTTCCTAACTCTAGTAACCTTGAGTCTACATTCCAAGCCAAGCTATTGCTCAAGAAGAAAGATGCAAAGTCCAAAAGCAAGAAGTCTGATAGTGAAGATGAAGATGGTTCTGATAGTGATTTGGAAGTTATTGAAGCATTTCTTGCAAGAAGATTTCCTAAAGGCAAAGGAAAGTACAAGGGCAAGATTCCTTTGATCTTCTTTTCTTACAAAGAAGTTGGCAAGGTGTCGAAATAGAGAAGGCAAAGAAGAAAAGAAGCATGGAAAGTACAAAGGTAATAATTATTTCAAAAGCTACAAAGACTACAAAGACAAAGGTAAGAAATATTGTTACATGGCTAAAGATTCTAATTGTAGTGAAGAAGATGAAATAGTTTACATTGTTGTTAAAATTGAATCAGATGATGAGAATGATAAAATGGCCCTAATTTCTCATGTTAGTAAGAATGATATATAGATTACTGATAGTGGTTATTCTCACCACATGATTGGTGATAAGTCTTAGTTTGAGCGCTTGGAACACTATGATGGTGGAAATGTCAGATTTGGAAATGATGAACCATGTTATGTGAAGGGAAAAGGTTATATTGCACTAACCAATGATCTCAAATGTGACAATGCTTATTAGGTTGAAGGACTAAAGAATAATATTCTTTGTGTGGCACAATCGAATAACATTGGATTCAAGGTAGAATTTATGAATAGAAAAGCCAAGCTACTGGATGGAAATGGAAATCTAGTTGGGATTGGTAATCAAATAAGAGGTAATCTATTCTGCCTAGATCTAACTATCAATTCATGTATCATAGCTCAAGTAGAAGAAACTTGGTTATGGCATAAAATATTACCTCATGTAAATTTTGATAACCTAGTCAACATAAGAAATAACAAAAGAGTTAGAGGCATTCAAAGCCTAAAGAAACCTGATATGGGCATGTGTAAGACCTGTCAAGTTGGAAAGATGGAAATTACAAGTTTTAAAAGAAAAAACTATCACTTAGAAGAAGTATTGGACCTGGTTCATACAGACCTTTGTGGACCCATTGGCATACAAAGTTACCCTGGAGATAAGTACTTTATTTTTTTTGTTGATGAATATTCTAGAATGATGGTAGTTATGTATTTAAATAATAAATTAGAAGCTTTTCAAAAGTTCAAATGGTATTTGGCTAGAGTTGAGAAGGAACTAGGAAAGAAAGTGAAATGTTTAAGATTGGACAAAGAGGTGAATTCATCTCAAATGAATTTAATGAATTCTACACTGAAAGAGCAATCAAAAGACAAGTATCTGCACCTACTAAACCTCAGAAAAATGACATTGCTAAAAGAAGTAATAGATCAATCATGGATTGTGCAAGGACACTAATCATAGAGAACAACATTGCTATCAAATACTGAGAAGAAGAAATCAGCACTGCAGTTCATACCTTGAACTAAGTTTAGTTGAAGAAGGACTCAAATCAAACCCTTTTTGAATTATGGTATGGCTATAAACCTAATGTGTGTTATTTCAAAGTATTTGGAATTAAATATTATATTCTAAAGGATTCAAAGGAAAGAAAATTTTATGTTAAAAGTGATGAAAGCATATTCTTTGGATATTCCAATAAGAGAAAAGCATACAAATGTCTAAATCTATCTACTCACAAAGTTATAGAAAATGCACATGTAAAGATTGATGAGTTTGTAGAAGAGTCTGAATAACAATGCAAGAAAGAACCTAGAGACTACTAAATTTTTTTTTACTATGAGCCTAATACATTACCTAAAGTTCAAGAAAATGGAAGTCAAAAGTCTTCACCACCCAAGTCCCTAAAATCCCCACTTCAACCCGAGTTACAACTAGTGCAACCTGAGTCATAGTCTAAAGGACCTGAGTTATAGTCAAAAGGACCCAAGTTTCAACTAGTTCAAAGCGAGTCATCTAATGGACCTGATTCACAAACAGTGGGATGCAAACATGATTCAAAAGATCATGGCGAAGCTAGTGGATTCAGAAGGAAGGAGCCCAAACTTGCTAGATATGTCAAAAGGAATCATGCACCAAGAAAATAATATGAGATTAGTTAGTCAGTACAATGATAAGGAAAAAATTAAAAGGTACATTTTTGCTTATTGAATTTGAACCTAGAATTGTCAAAGATGCATTAGACAATGAAATTTGGATAGAGGCAATGAATGAAGAGATTGATCAAATAGAAAGGAATAAAACTTGAACTCTTGTTCCTAGACCCAGAGATAAGAATGTAATTTGCACAAAATGGGTATTCATAAATAAGCTAAATGAGAGTGGAGAATTTTCAAGAAAAAAAGCAAGGTTAGGTTGCAAGGGTTATACTCAAGAGGAAAGTTTGACTATGGAGAAACTTTTGCTCCTATTGCTAAATTAGAAGGTGTTAGAACACTCCTTGCATATGCAACACATAAAGGATTCAAAGCATATCAAATGGATGTGAAATCAACATTCTTGAATGGAATCTTAGAAGAGGAAGTCTACATTGAGCATCCAAAAGGTTTCAATGCTCCAAGAAAAAGGGACATGGTTTATAGACTACAAAAAGCTTTATATGGTCTCAAACAAGCCCCCAAAGCATGGCATGTAAGGTTACATAATTATCTCATAAAGATTATTTTTTAAAGAACTAAAAATAACAACAACCTATATATCAATGAAGGTCCAAATAAGAAGATTATGTTAGCAAAAATCTTTGTGGATGATACATTATTTACTAGAAATCATGACTTTTGAAAACTATTTCTATGGAAATGAGTAAGGAATTTGAAATGTCAATATTTGGAGGGATCAAATTCTTTGTTGGCTTAGAAATTCAATGAATGAAGGATGGTATCTATATTACTCAATCAAAATACATCAAGGAGATACTAAAAAAATTTGGAATGGAGGATTCTAGACTAGTTGGAACACCTATGTCTACTAGACATAAGATTTCCAAAGATAATGATTCCAAAGAGGTAGATCAAGATACATACAAATCAATGATTGGAAAACTTTAATATGTGGTATACACAAGACTTGATATAGCATTAATAGTTGGTATGGTGGCTAGAATCTCTGCTAATACCAAAGAACATCATATGATGGCAATCAAAAGAATCATGAGGTATCTAAAAGGTACTAAAGATTATGGTTTGTGGTATAAGAAAGGAAGAAACTTTTATTTGAAGGTATTCATTGATACAGATTGTGAAGGAAATATTGATGATAGAAAGAGCACTAGTGATGGAGCACTTTTTTCTGGAAAGAGGCTAGTATCTTGGACAAGCAAGAAGAAAAACTATATCTCTCAGTCTACAATAGAAGTAGAATATGTTGCTATAGTAGTCAATTGTTCCAACATTATGTGGTTCAAGCTACTATTGTTAGGTATATAGGAGGAAATCAAGGACCTAGTTATTATCTTCTATGATAACACCTATGCAATCAACATATCCAAGAATCTAATGATGCATACCAAGACCAAGCACATTGCAATAAAATATCATTTCTTAAGAGAATTGGTGCAAAACAAAGAGGTGAGATTGGAATATGTGAATACAAAAGAGCATATTGAAGACATATTTACCAAGCCATTACCTAAGGATGCATTTTTTGTATCTATGAGGTAAGCTAGAGGTCATTCCCTTGTCTGAAGCTCACTAATCAAATTTTAGTGATGCATCAACTAAGCATGTTGAAGATTAGACAAGTTGATGTAGTACAGTGAGATAAAATCGCATATGAATCTATACATTAAGGTACATGGAAACTAAAATGGTTATTGCCTTTAGCATGAGATCTCAAAGAGGGAGAGTTTTTTTTCATATATTAAATAAATTAGAGAAATTTTTATATATATCAAAGATGTCAAAGAGGGAAAATGAACTTGAATTGATATCAAAGAGGGAGACTTTGATATTGCAGTCATTACATTCAAATTTGATGAAACAGGGAGTTCTCATGGATGAGAATTAGAATGCAACTAAGGATATTATCCTTACTTCCATTTTTCTATAAAATTTCTATGTATCACAACATGTTGTGTTTCCATCAATGCCAAAGAAAAAGATTGTTGGATACAATCATTCAATTGTTTGTTGTCTTTGATGTTACACAAATGTCAAGTATATACTGAGAAATTAGTATATGTCAATCTCACTCAGTAGTCAAAGGAAGTTGTAGTGTATGACAAGCATCTCAATGTTAACCAAGTTCAAAGTGCATGTTAATTGAGATCACTCAATTACCAAAGGAAGTTTGTAGAAATATAGTGTCTACTGAGCTCACTTAGTAGTCAAAGAAAAGTTGGCATGGAACTAGTGTTCACCACGCTCACTGAGTTACCAAAGGAAGTCTAGGGGAAAATCATTTCTGAGTTAGTGTTGACCAAGTTGGGTCAACTAATGAAGGATTTTCCTATAACAATTTTGTTGGTTAGTTCTAGCTGACTCATGAGAGGAATTTAATTTATTTAAAATTGTATTCAAGCTGACTTGAAAAGGTAAAACATACAAGTACAAGGTTAGGTTGAGAATTTAATTGAGAATGTGAAGAGAAGAAGAATAAGATTGAAAAGATAAATCAAGGAAGTGAATTAGGAGTTGACTGAGCTATAAAGAACACTCAGATCAAGGAGAATCAAGTATTCAATCTAGAACAAAGAGCTAAAATCAGAAAATACTATTTACATTAGCAATCAAGTCGTATCATTGTTACCCTCTAATAATTGTAGTGGTGAATCAAATCTCTTAATAGAGTTAGCTTAACAACTATTTGCCAAATTCTCTAAAAAGGCGGCATTTCTAGATTGAAGTGTCTAAAGATCTTTAAGAAGGCCACTCCTAGTAGGGTGAACTAAATCCTTTAATAGGGTCACACATAACAGTGTGTTTTGTAACCTTTAATAGGGTTGGCTCCTAATAGGGCTCACTTCAAAAGAGTGAAAAATAGAAACTATTTGCAATTTGTGGTTTTCCCCAAATTGGGTTTCCACATTAAATCCTAGTGTCTCTTGTGTTGTTTGCTTTATGATTTTACAACTAAGTTAATTAAGGTTAATCACACTTAATATCATAAGATTTGGATGATTCAAAGTTAACAAGGTAACAATACATATATTCAGTATTAACCAAGTGTTTAATGAGTGATAGTCATTCTTAGTGTAAACTGAGTTATTGTGTAAACTTAATGTTCCTATGTTAACTGAGTTATAATAGTATTTCAATTTCAACAAAGTTTTCTTTTGAATTGTATTGACATATTAAGGGATCTTGGATTTGTTTTTGTGGTAATTGATTCACCCCTCACCTCTCAGTTACTCCTCTTATATTTTGAATAATATGGATAGGTTGGGAACCTTAGACCAATAAAATTTACAAGAATGGAAAAAAGGGTATCATGATTGGTGACTTTTTTGGGGTGTTGTTAAGAAATTTTTTAAGTTAGAGTAAAAACCCTAGTTTTGGAGAGCTAATTGCCATTAGGTCTATTAGGCCTATTTTATAGGAATTGAAGAGATCATATTGAATTTAAAGTTTGTGATAGCTAGCACCTTTAAATAATGAATTTTTGTCACATTCTAAGACCCATCGATCCATGAGGGAAGCCAATTTATAGTTTGAAGCTTTAAAATGCATTGTGACCCTAGTGAGCTAGAGTGGAGTTGAGACCTTTGTATTGGTGGAGATATTTCCTATGGAGGGCAAATAGCAGATATCTCCTAAGGGATAGGAAAGTCTATAGAACCCCTAGGGACCAACTAAGTGGTCTTGAAGTAGACCTATTGGAAGGGCCTAAGAGAAAACCCTAGTGATTAGGGGTATCTTGGAAAGCTCCCCATCATCAACTCTTTCCTTTGATCTACTTTATCGTAAGTATGAGGTAGCTCATACTCTCTCTAAAGTGTAATGTCTTAAAATGGAAGAAACCATATTTTAAGACCTTTTATCTCTCTTTGATTAGTGATATTATGGAACATGGATGGACTTTTTCTCAATAATCTATTTCTCCTATTAAATTTCCTCTTTTCCAGTTCTTCAACTACAATTAACGAGTCCCTAAAACTCTCTTTCTTTGAGATGACCTGGGAATAAGTTGGCTCAGATGAATAGGTCTATTTGAGAGAAAGAGGTCAAACTAATTCATCCTATTGTGGATAGGCTGACCCATGTCAATATGGTTCCAAATATTTTGAGTCCCAAGGACAGTTTTGTCTGAGTTGACCTCGTCTACTTGCTTCATTTTTAATCTTGAAAACTAGTACATAAAAGAAATCTTGGGAACCTCATTTTCACATCACAACACATATAATGGCATCATTGTACACATAAGGATCCTCAAGCTATCAAATTAAGGTATTTTAAGCATTCATCAAGCATTCAAGATTCAAATATCCTGTCATCATTTCATCTTCAAGAAATATTACTTTATTGACCATCAAGGGAGGAGATATAAATTGATGAATTCATCATTAGTATTTATTTATGCACCCTTTCATCCATAAATTCATTATGTATCTTTTCGATATCCATTACATTTGTTGAGATTTCCTACATCCTTTAAAATTCAACATCAAGAAAACTCAAGTATTATAAATCCTTATTGACAAGGGTTTCTACAAGTGAGGTTAATAATTACATTTGTCTTTCTTTCCTTAGATATTTTACATTTCAATTATTCCCCTACCTAGGGCTTGACCAAGAAAATCCCTCATCCACCCAAACTAAAAACCAAGTTTCACTATGTACAAGAACATGATAGTCGAATTGCAACCATATATCTAGAAACTACTCACTAAAACATATTTGCAGAGTTTGGATAGACTACATCTAGATAAAATAGTGAATTTATTTTAGAGTTTCCAAAAACATGATGACCATTTTGATGTCTTCCTAGATACTTGAGAAAAATAATATTTTCTGGGGTTTTCTATTGTGAAAGAAAAAATTTAATTATACATTTCAAGATGTTTACTTTATCATTTATTTTAGTTTGTATTCTAGACCATTTTTTATATCTTAAATGGGTTGATTGTGTATATTTATTAGCTAGATCTATCTTACTCTTCTCACTAAATCTAATAGTTCACTTTTACACTTACATATATCCATGTTTAATCAAACTTTACTTTTCATTAAACAAGACTTTCTTTCATATTTCCTTGATATAATTTGTGTTTAGTATTGGCATCCCTTTATCTCTTAAGGTTTTTCAAATCAAACTTGGGTTATATTAAGAGTTATGTTTGGAAGCCCCTTTTTCTCTTATATTGAATGTTAGTGTGAAAGTGGGAGCCTTATATTTGCACATCTTATTAAGAACACCTATTTTTACCACTAAATCATTGGTATGAATAGAAAATATCCCCTCCATTATTTACAGCCAAAGAAATCTACTAGAAGCTCCTTCACCTTCATTTTCTATAATACCTATTAACTTGTATTATGATAAAATGCATGATATATTTACTGATTTTAATGGAAAAAGGTTAGACCTATCACACAAGCCATACTTCATTTGACATAACCTCTAATTATGCAAAGGGGAAGTGTCATGATACCATGGGATTTCTATAGATAAAATTTTGGATTACTTTGTGGGGGGGGGGGGGGGAGGGGGTGTTCAATTATCCTCAGTCCCTTTAAATAATTCACCAACTTTTACCAACATATACTTATCAAAAAATCAACTTGGTAAATATATTAACTTAATTTACTGAATTACAATAGTAAATAATTATTTTTACATGTAAATAAAAAATAGCATGTAAAACATTTATGGACATACTAACGTAGGGTTTTTTAATGTGGAAACCTTGTTAGAGTTAAAAATACTTGGGAAATGTCAACCATAAAAAAATCACTCTTTAGAAGTGATTTGGATTAAGAGCCAACCTTATCAAAGTTTACATACACATTTGCAAGATGTGAACCTATTAGGGAATTTTCACTAAAGATCATCTAGACCTTATAACCCTTCAATGAGTGGCCTATCTAAAGGACTTATAAACATTCAATGGAATGTCACCTTACAAAAGTATTAAAAAATAGAATTGTTAAGTCTACTCAATTAATTGTTTTTTTCCTACAATAGTTAGAGATTAATAGTGAAATGATCTGATAAATATATAAATATGTCTTTCTTATTTAGATCTCCATTTCACTCAAATCATTCATTGTTGACTTTCCATCACACTAACTCTTTCACACATGTTTACTTCACACTTTAAATCTTCTTGATATCAATTCCTTCAAATAGTTTTCCACCAACTTGACTAGAAAATAGACCAACAATGTTTCCCTTCTTGTCTCTTCCTTATATAGATTTTTTATTTCCACTTCATCTCATTCTTTAGGATTTCCATGAATTCCTCTTATCCACACAATCAATAACCAAGTCATATTCATTGAATCTAGTGTGAGGTAAACTATTTTTTGAATCTTATCATTTGTATCTTCACCTTGAACTTTTCTTGGATTACAAAACACGTCTCAATTATTCACCATTACATTTTACCTTGTTGATTCAAGTTGTTGATCTTACTAACTAATTTTTTCCTTATCTTAGAATCTTCTAGAATAGTCCATATCTTTTCTTTATGTCATCCTTGATTCAGTAAGCACCTCCATCACTCAGTTAATACTAAGCTCACTTACTAATCATCATGTCTTAGTTGCATCTCTTGCTTGGTAACACTTGACTTTCTTAACCTTCCTTTCTCTTCATTTATTTACCACCATTTATAGCTTGTTTTAACTCACTAATTTTATACCTTTTTTCACTTTACAACTTCATTACTTTGTTTGCCAACCAAAATATATTTCTTTTGCATCATCATAATACTTCATCAAAACATGTAAAATAATCAAATGAGTATTATCTTTCCATAGACTAGTTCATCAGTCACCAAATTAAGTTTGCATACTTAACATAACTTCTACGTCTTATCTTCTAACTTTACCATCCACTTCTCTATTTAACACTACATCATTTAGATGATTGACAACTTACATGAATCAATAATATCAATCAACTTGACATCAATGACAACATAGCAATTGATCTAACTTGTCTACATATAATTCATAGCTCAGTTATGTCCTTGTCCCCCATTAGCATCAATTATGTCCAATAATATCCTCCTTTGGCATTAATGGCTACACATTATGAAATATACCATCTAATACTAAAATTCATCATATTCTTAGCAATACATATCACTTTTCAGATTTTTCATTAAGTATCCCTCTTTGATTATGCTTCCTTCTACTTTTTCATCTCTTCTCATTCTCGTATTCTTATTTTTCTCTTCTCTTCTACAACTCATGTAGTTCCTTAAATTGCATTCTCTCCCATTCAATTCTTCAAAAATATATGTTCCCTTTGAAAATAATCATAAATGAATCCCTCCATAGCTTTGTGAACCATATTTTCTACTCTTTTCCCATTTACATCATCTTTACTCTTTCTCTCCCTTGGTTCATCAACATATTCCCTTATATCATTCCTCTTCCCCTTTGCCAAAGGTGTCCTTAAACCTTTTCTAAAATTTTAATTTCCATGTACTTGTACCTTGTAACTTACCTATGATGGTCACTTATACCTCTTTACATCATTTTTACAACTTTAGATAGATTCTAATTAGTGAATTTATGCATCAACTCACAAAATAGATATTCTAATGAAGCATGAATTGATGCAATCATGCATCTTCCTCTAGTGAAAATTATATAGGGGAATGAACCCTAGTTTACCTCTCAAATATTCAAAGATATCCTTAGGTAATGATTTGGTAAATATATCTTCAAATTTTTCATTTGACTTCACATGCTCAAGCCCTACTTATTTATCCTAGGTTTTCTCTCTCAAATAGTGATACTTGAATCATATATGCTTTGTTTTCGCATGCATCACTAGATTCTTTGAAATTTTTTTACTAATCATGTTGTCACCATAGATTGATATAGGATAAGTCACCTCCTCTTGCATTCCTTCCAATAATTGCTTGGTCCACACAATATTAGAGCAACTGATTATAGTTTCTACATATTATGTCTCCGTAGTAGATTGTGAAATGCAACTTTTTGTCTTTCTTATCCATATCACCAATTTTTCTCCTAAAAAAAGATCCACCACTGGTTCATTTTCTATCATCCACATTTCTTGTCAAATCAACATTAGTATAGACTCTTATCTTTAAATCTCCATCTTTCTTGTACCATAAACCAAGGTCATTTGTTCCTTTCACATATCTAAAGATTCTTCTCACACTAGTCATATGTGTTTCCTTAGAATTAGAAGAAAAACTTGCCACAATACCTAAAACATGCATTGTATCTAGTCTTCTATGAATAACATATTGTATCTCACCAATCATAGGTTTTTAAAGTGTTTCATTTACCTCAATAATATCATCTTCCTTTGATAGTTTACATCATGTGATCATTGGTGTACCAATTGGTATTGATTCTACTAGCGCTAATGGATACTGAGAGGGGGGTGAATTAGTATAGTTTGTAAAATTGGTTACTTTCACTATTTCTATAAATATAATAACTAATAGACATTTACTAACTAAAAGAGATATGAAGACAAAAAAGTAAAATGAAATAAACTCATACACTAAGGCATTCATCAAGCTAACATAGATGTTTTGTACATGGAAACCCTTGATAAGAGAATGAGAACCATTTTGGAGATAATATACCCAATAGCCTTTTAAAGAAGATAAAAGGTTACCCTATTATGAGCTACAATGTTTTCCTTCTAAAAACTCATTTTTTAAAGAATGTTAGTAACCTATTAGGATTACCATTAGCCTATTAAGACTACCTAGTTATAGGATTTAGCATTCCTTCTGGGAGGAACCTTATTAGTCTTAGTTTGTGGTGATTGATCAGGGAAGTACTGTACATACTTCATAAATTCTTTGTGGCCGACATATGGCCGACATATTTTAACCCTAAAGTGGCATAAAAATACTTGTATAAAAAGGCTTAGGGTTAGGGATTATTTCATTGTGAGTGATGCAAAAATATGTTCTTGTAATGGTATTTAGTTGTAAGGGATTACATATTGTAATCAGGTTATAATCACTGGATCATAATAATATTGGACTTGCTATTTGGTGGACATAGCCCAAGGATTGGGTGAACCACGTTAAATCTTGGCATCTTGTGTTCTTTTTTGTGATCTATTATTTTTTGATATTGTTTATATTTGCATGTAATTGTTATTTCTATTTGGGGTTTAATCCTAACAAGTAGTATCAGAGCCAGGTTTTTCTTAGTTATCATCTATAGGAAAGTCTCACGGCTGAGCAGGAGTCTCATGGTTGAGTGGGAGCAATGGTAGAAAATGGTAAGATGAGGCTTGACAAGTTTAATGGGCAGAACTTTTAGTTATGAAAGATGCAAATGGAAGACTATCTTTATTAGAAGGACTTATGGAAGCCATTGGAAGGAAAATCCAAGAAATAGGGAACTAAGTCAGATGAGGACTAGGAGATTTTAGATAGAAAGGCACTTGGAAGCATTTGATTATGCTTGGCACCATTAGTGACATTTAACATTACAGCATCGAAGACAAAAGAAGAGTTGATGCTAACCCTAACGAAACTATATGAAAATCCCTCTGCTTCATATAAGGTATTTCTCATGAAGTGTTTATTTAATATGAAAAATGGAAGAAGGTGGATCTATTGTAGATCATTTAAATAATTTTAATACTATTACTAGTTAGTTATCTTCTATGGGTATGAATTTTGATGAAAAAATTAGGGCTCTCTTGATTTTGTGTTCTTTCCTTAAAAGTTGGAATAACTTGGTAACTGTTGTGAGTAATTTTGTTCCTAGATCTAGTACCCTAAACTATGATGATGTGATCGGTGTTATTTTGAGTGAGGAAACTCATAGGAAGTCCTCATGTGGATCTACATTAGGAAGTTCTTTGAATG
Organism: Cupressus sempervirens; assembly: GCA_028749045.1. Taxonomy (NCBI): domain Eukaryota; kingdom Viridiplantae; phylum Streptophyta; class Pinopsida; order Cupressales; family Cupressaceae; genus Cupressus; species Cupressus sempervirens. Next base: position 686,899,049 of record CM053787.1, read on the forward strand.
CAAAAAGCAGAGGCAAAATGACTGAAAGAGGAAATAATTTCAAAAATCATGGGAAATCAAGAGGAAAGTCAAAAGGGAGGAGGTCTCAATTGAGAGGACCAAACAACTGCTGGTACTCTAGGAAACTAGGGCATAAAAGGAAAGATTGTTGGAGTCAAAAGAAAAATGAAGGAGATAAACCAAATGGAGATAAGGAGGAAAATGTGGTAAGTAAAAAATTTGAATAGGATGATTTTCTTCTATCTTTAGAAAGTGTTGATGATTCATGGGTTTTAGATTCTAGTGCTTCATTGCATGCTACACCTCATAGAGGTTATTTCATTGATTATGTCCAAGGGGATTTTGGACGTGTTTTTTTTGGGGTTAATGAACCCTATTAGATTTTTGGAAAGGAAAATGTTAAGATTAAGTTGAAGAATGAGAATCATTGGCTACTACATGAGGTAAGACATGTTCCAAAGCTGAGCAGGAATTTAATTTTAGTAGGGCAACTCGGTGATGAGGGTTGTGTAGTTACTTTTAATGAAAAAATTTGGAAGGTTTCAAAAGGTTCCCTTGTAGTAGCAAAAGGTGTGGAAGTAGGCACCTTATATCTTTGTATAGGTCATATTCTTCCTTCTATTTTAATTGTTTCAAAAAAAAAAATGAATGTTTAGGAATACTTGTTGCAGTTGACTAGGGAGAACAAATAGCTACTGTAGATTTTGATATAATGTTGTGGCACAATAGACTTGGGCACATAAGTGAGAAAGGTATGAAAGTACTTCATCTAAAAAAAGTTTTACCAAGTCTAAAATGTGTTAATATGGATTTCTGTGAAAGTTGTGTGTATGGAAAATGAAAGAGAGTGAGTTTTGTAAAGACTAGGAAGGAAAATAAAAAGGAGAAATTAGAGCTTGTGCATATAGATGTATGAGGACTAGCTCAGGTATCTTCCCTTGGTGACTCTCATTATTATGTTAGATTTATTGATGATGCAACTAGAAAAGTATGGATTTATTTCCTTAGATAGAAATCTGATGTATTTCAAACTTTTAAGAAATGGAAATGCTTGGTTGAAAATGAAATTGGCAAGAAATTAAAATGTCTCAAATCTGATAATGGTGGTAAGTATTGTAGTCATGAATTTGAAGATTATTTCTCTACTAATAGTATTCATAGATAGAAAACTATTCCAAGGACTCCATAGGAAAATGGAGTGGTTGAATGCATGAATAAGACTATAATGGAGCATGCAAGGAGCATGAAATTGCATGCTAGGTTGCCCTTACACATGTGGGAAGAGGCTATCAAAAATACTATATATTTGATTAATAGAGGTCCCTTTACTCCTTTGGGTTGTGGTATTCCAAAGGAAGCATGAACTGGTAAGAAGGTGAGTTATTCTTTTCTCAAAACCTTCGGTTCTGAAGCATTTGCTCATATAGAGTCTAAAAATAGAACCAAGTTGGAAGCTAAGTCAAAGAAATGTGTTTTTTTGGATATGGCATTGATGAATTTGGTTATAGACTTTCAGAATTTGAAAATTGTAAAATTTTAAGAAGCACAGATGTTATATTCAATGAGAATGTGTTGTACAAAGATCTATTGTAGCAACATGAGAAGAAAGAAGATGACTATGTAGTGCTAGATGATACTCCAAAAGATGATGTTCCAACAATTCCTCATGATGTGCAACAACTGCAATAACAAATACTACCCACACCAGTGAATGTTAGATGGTCAACAAGGCTAATTAGACCTCTAGAAATATTTTCTCCCTCTTTGTATTCAATTTTACTAATAGATGCTGTTGAACCTGACTGTTATCATGAAGCTATGTAGGTGGATACTAAAATTCAGTGGGAGTCTGCCATGAAAGACAAAATGAACTCTTTGCTAAAAAATAAGACTTGAGATTTATGCAAGTTGCCTACAGGTAAATGATCTTTACAGAATAAGTGGGTTTACATGTTGAAAGAAGAGGATAGAGGTAAGAAAAGATTTAAAGCTAGGTTCATGGTAAAAGGATTTGCACAGATAAAGGGCATTTATTTTGATGAGATATTTTCTCCTGTTGTTAAAATGACTTCTATCAATACTATTTTAAGTATTGTGGCAACTGAAGATTTGCATTTAGAGTAGCTTGATGTTAAAATAGCCTTCCTTCATGGTGATTTGGATGAAGAGATATATATGGCATAGCCATAGGGATTTGAGGTCAAAGGTAAGGACAACTTAGTGTGTAGACTTAAGAAAAGTTTATATGGCTTGAAACAAGCACCTCGGCAACGGTATCTAAAATTTGATAGTTTTATGCATGAGCATGGATATAGTAGGTGCCATTTAGATCATTTTGTTTATTTTAAGAGGTTGGAGGATGACAACTACATTATTTTATGTTTATATGTTGATGATATGCTTGTAGTTGGGTCTAACATGGATCACATTAAGGGGCTAAAATGCTAGTTAGCACATGTATTTGCTATGAAGGATTTGTGGGTAGAAAAACAAATCCTTGGTATGAAGATTTGTAGAGATAGGAAGAATAGGAAATTGATGCTATCTGAGGATGATTATGTTGAGAAGGTGTTGTAGCATTTCTCTATGGAGAATGCTAAAGTTGTTAGCACACCTTCACCTGGTCATTTGAAGTTGACTAAGGAGATGTGTCCAAAGAAACAAGAAGAGGAGGATAAGATGTCCAAGGTAACCTATGCTTCATCTGTAGGAAGCTTGATGTATGTTATGGTATGTACAAGGCCATATATTGTACATGTAGTGGGAGTCATTAGTAGGTATATGAGTCATCCAAGAATTGAGCATTGGAATGCAGTAAAATGGATTCTTAGATATTTGAGAGGAACATCCAATAAGTGTTTAAATTTTGGGGGCTCTACTACTAATTTATAGGGATATGTTGACTCAAATTTGGTAGGGGATATTGATACAAGGTGGAGTACTATAGGTTATGTATTTATTGTTGGTGGGGAAGCAGTGAGCTGGGTTTCTAGGTTATAGAAGGTTAATGTCTTATCCACTACAAAGGTAGAGTATGTTGCTACTACAGAGGCAACCAAGAAGATGATATGGCTTTAATTTTTGTTGGAATAATTGAGACACCCTCAATAGGATAATTATTTTTTTACAAATAGCCAGAGTGTCATTCATCTTGCAAAGAATTTAGCTCTGCATTCAAAGACTAAACACATTCAATTGTGGTACCATTTCATTTGGTCAATTTTGGATGATGGATAGTTAAAGCTGGATAAGATACATATAGATGAAAATCTAGTAGATAGGTCATGACAAGGGAGAAGTTGAATTTCTCTTTAGCTTTGGTTGGTCTTCTAGACTGAACATGAATAAAAGAACAATAGCGTCTAGGGTGGTTTGATCTAGTGGGAGCCCCATGTGGTAACAGTATTGCTACATGATCAATCTTAAAGTGGGAGATTGTTGTCGAGTGTGGACTCTAATTAGTCCCCAAGTGGGAGATTTTTAGTTTGTGGTGACTAATCAAGGAAGTATTGTACATACTTCATAAATTATTTGTGGCCGACATATGGCTGACATATCATAACCCTAAAGTGACATAAAAATACTTGTATAAAAGGGCTTGGGGTTAGGGATTGTTTCATTGTGAGTGATGCAAAAATTGGTTCTTGAGGCAGTATTGAGTTTTAAGGGATTAGAGGTTGTAATCAGGTTGTAATGACTGGATCATAATAATATTGGACTTGTTGTTTGGTGGATGTAGCCGAGGGATTGGGTGAACCACATTAAATCTTGGTTCTTGTGTTTTTTTCTATGATCTATTATTTTTTGATATTGTTTATATTTGCATCTAATTGTTATTTCTATTTGAGGTTTAATCCTAACAATTAAAAGATTTAACAAATGGCTACTATTGAAGAATTATTTGGTAAGAGCTTACAAAGTGATTACAGTTATTAGAAAGAAATTAAAATGTGATCTAAGATATATAGCACTCTCTTTCCTATAAGATATTTTTTGTCTACTTTATGAGATGAAGTGATCTATTTTCTATTCAAAGTCACCAAGTGATGCCTTGCACTATCACTATTGGCTCTAATAGGACTCAAGATTGAAGCCTTGATTTTGAGTACCATTGAAAAATCAAGTTCTATAAACGCTTTTTGATGCATGTGTACCCATTTGTCCATTTGAGGCCTATGAGGTGTTCTAATGTTTCTAACACCTTGTATTCATTTTATTCACTCACCTATGAAGATAAATTTCCATTTTGAGCCATTCCATAAAATCCTGTTTTGAGCAATATCCAATTCTACATTTTTGCCTAAGTGTCAAACAATGACAAAAGGCCTAGTTTGCATTTGAATATATTGCACCCAATAATGTTTCATGACTTGCCACTTTGGGAGTGTTTAGTGTCCATAAAAAAGAACCTATGTTTCAAATTTTGAGTCATTTCAATATGTTTTGACTAGGTTTTGAATCCCTCAAAGTTGGTTTGTTATTGATTTCATGCTGATGTGAATTGTTTTGAATTATGGAAAGCCCTATTTGATTTGTTATAACTTTGACCCAGTTGACCAAAATGCTAAAATTCCTATTGCATTTCATTCTAGAGGTTAGAGGATTTCTATATTTCAATTTTAAGCTTATGAAGAATTTGTTTCATCAGTTTTTGAATGCAATTTGTAACTTTTTAGAGGTGTCAGTAAATGCAGATTGGTTAGTACCCTTGTTCGTGAGGTCATATCTATGAATCCATGATAGGTGAGATTGAATGGATTGTAACATTTTGTTCTCCTCTAAAAATAATTTTAAGTGCACAAGTTTTGATGAATCCATCTACACACTTTTCCAAGTCAATTCCATTTGCAAAAAATGCTTTTCTGCCAGTGCTTCCAGTCTACAAATTCTAAGTAGCCCACTTTGACCACTTGCCAAATGTGTCTTGTTATTCACCATGAGTCCTAATTATAGATTTATGTTTTCCTCATGACAATGAACTAATGCCCTAGTTTTTGTGCCCCCAAGCATTAGTCTGACCTATTTTCGAAGCCAAATCCGAATAAGTTTTATGGTTTTTTGACATCTTTTGTTGCAAAAAATTATGAGAGGGAAACTTTGGCAGTCAATATATTTTGACTGAGAAATATTTATGAGACGAGATTCAACATGGTATAATAATGTAGAATAGAGAATTAGTATTGTTGATTTCAGAGCCTGGTCAGTTTTTTTTGTCAATTTTTAAAGCTGGTCAAGAGACCTCCTGGCATGAAGTTCATAGTTTGTAGAAAGATGTAAAGTGGGTTGCAAATTTGTTTCTGGTTGATTCTATTTGAAATCAGTGCTAGATGGTGAATGGGCTAGTTTAAAAGTTTAGATGTTTGAAAATAATTTTTTTTTAGCCAAACCCACTTTGGAGCCCGACTGAATGTCTATCAGGTTACTAAACATGGTTCACTACCAAATGTAGATCCTAGATAAAGAAATTATTGCTAGGAGAGAAGCTTGTGTCTCAAGAAGGCTAGGAGCAATATAAAGATCCCCATCTATGCAAACAAGAAGCTCAGTAGTCATCACAATCAGAATGCAAGCAAGGAAACAAGCTACATAAGACACAATGTCAAGTTGAGGTTATTAAGTCAAGTACACGAGTAATTTCAACAACCAATTCTCAAAATGCATGTTAAGTTAGGTGATACTCTCAAAATAATCATATGTCATGAAAAGGGTAAAGTTGGTGATGTTACAAAAAATATATACACACAACAATACAATTATTGTGAAGGACCTTAATCTTAAGACCAAACATATGAAAGGTAGGCAAGAAGGTGAGGTAGGAAAAAGTATTGAGATTAAGGGACCTATCCATAGTTAAAATGTAATGATGTACTCCAAGACATAGAATTTGGCAACCCAAGTGTAGCATAAACTTTTGGAAGATGGGAGGAAGGTCTGATATCTACTTAAAAAAAGGAAATACATGACAGTTCCAAACAATGGAAAAATATTTTTTTAGGAGAAGGAAGATAGAGATAGAAGCTAGTAGGGAGACACAACAATGAAGCAAGTGGAGAGGACATTTCTAGCATTACTAAAAAGGTAGAAGCAAAAAAAATTTTTAATATGACTAAATATGACAAGAGTGAATAGAGATGTTATGGGTCACTACGAATGGGATGGGTGGCATGTGATGACTATCAAAAGTTGGATTGCATACCTGTAGAGCTAATTGATGCAATTGGTGAAACTAATTATAAATGAACTTGTTAGGATAATCCAAATAAAGAATTTTTTGATTATTCCATACCTCAAGAAAAGTCAAATGAAGAAATCAATGCAGATTTGAATATATGAGATGCCTCTTATGAAGAGGGGGATTGCATTGGAGCACAAGGGATATTAAAGTATTTAGCATCCTTGTAAGCCCAAGCTATAATGTGAGATTGTCATCAAGCTTTTTGGATGCTTATCAAGAACAACAAGATTCTACATCATAGTCATAAATCTTAGGCTATTGATGAAATTATGCTTTGCCATTGCAAACCACCTGAAGATGGTACCTATGGCTATGGAGATGAATGACCAAATTGACTACTTAATATTGAATGTGTCAGAGAAGCATGTCCATATGGGGATCTATTTTCAAATCAGCAATTCCAAAAAAGACTATATGCTAAAGTGAGGTTGTTGCCCTATGGGAAGAAAGGTTTTGGATTACAAGCTCTGCAAGAAGCTCAATGAAATAATTTCCACTCTCAAAAGGAAAGGAATAGGTAGGGTCAATCAAGTTGAACGACTCACATATTTAACAAGGGTGGCAAAGACCCCTGCACAAAAATTAGAGGAGATATTCGCACCATGGAAGAAAGGGATTAGCAAGGTAAAAAACCATGCAAAATGTTTATCCCACATTGCCAATGTGGGGGTCTTTCTCTGTGTTTAAATACAAAAGTGCTCACATGGTAACTGTCTTAAGACACAAGCCTTTTGAAAGGTAGCAAAGCATGAAGAGGGGCCCACTTGGCTAGCTGGTGAAATGGCAAGTGTTTTTGGCAAAAAAATGTGTCAAAATTAGGTGGTCACCATGTTTCCACTAGAAAATGGGAGGATCTCACTAGTGATGACATGGTGACCTCCTAAAAAACCTTAGAAATTTGGTAGAAGTTGTGGGTCCTGCCTAGATACAACTGGTGAATTAGAATCTGACAAGTGGCAGCACATGGTGACAAATTGATGAACTGAGTAGTGACATGGTAGCCTGATTTCAATGATGCACCAGATTGTGTGACATGGCTGATATGACAATGGTCATTATGTTGCTAAGGTGAAGTTGCTTGATAGTTAACCATGCAAAATGGTGACATGGTTGAGTTAGTCAACTAGGTTTGATCCAAAATGAAAATAAGGGGAAAAATCAAAAGTCATAAAAATTAATTTTTTATGTTTTTATCTTGGCTAAGCATGTAGGTCAAATTTTAAATAAATTTGATTTTTTCTCCTATAGTGCAAACTTTAGGAAAGATCAATTTTTTGCAATAATGTTGTGTAAAGCCATAATTGGAATCAATTTTTGCCTAAAATATGGACTCCAATATACCATTGGAATAGGGAGGAGATTAATTTTCTGAATATGGGGTTAGACATTGCATAGATGTTTAGCATTTTAGTCTAAAAGTATATTTTTAATTTTTGGGACATTCTCATCATAACAAGCAGAATTCATCATTGGGCATCAAAATTGGTTAGAGGGTAGATATTAAAACTTGTTGAAGCCTGAATGCAAAAAAAATTATTTTCAAAATTTTATCTTGCCTCTAGAGGCCATTTAATTGATTTTTTCCTTTGCCTTGATCTCAGATCTAGCATAAAAATTAGTTATGTTTTCCATCAAATATCTATGATATTTTATGCTTTTGGTAGGCAAAATGATTAAGGATTTGTTTTACAAGTTACAGAGAGAGAGTACAAAGATGTTTTGCATCTGTACATGGAAGTTTTCCAAGTGGACACATGTTAGACACAAAATAGACTCCAGAATTCATCCTCTTCTATATCATTCTTTTTCTTTCTCAATTGAGGTTGTTGGAAGTTTTCTCTATGATACTAGTAGGGTTCTAGTTTTACTATGAGACCAGGTTGTTGTTGGTTTTACTTCCTATCTAATTGGGCATAGCTCTAAAAGTGAAGGTCACACATCCATTCTTGTGCAAGTTTCTAGCTTCATTTCATGTATTATTTCTCTGAAATAATGAAGATTGATGATAGATCATATCACATATCTTGAGTTTCATTAAGTGTTACTAGTTAATGTATTCAATATTTCCAAGGATGACTACAAAAGGGATTTACAATGAACTATTTATGTTCTCTTATTTTGTTTCCTTATTAACTTTGTGATTGAATGAATAAGGTTCATTCAACTTAAGACAACTTGGATGAGTTGTATGTCAGATCTATTGTTTCTTTTAATTCAAGGAGTTAAGTAAATTCTTCAATGATTTGATAGGGCTTCTGGGTGTGTAGAGGGGATTCTAGTAAGAATGGAGTTTAGGGATTCTAGTTGATAAACTTAATTGTAAGGTAATCAAGTTAGGTCATCACACTGGTAATGACTCTATGGTGCAATGGACAAGGCACTGATCACTAAATCAGATGCAAACTCATATGAAGGTTATTTCCACAAATCTTTTTAATCAAGATCATTTCAATTCTTTCATGTTTTGTAGTGGGTTGAAAGGAATTAACCCTCACTTAGCTTATGGTTTAATAGTGTATGATTTGTAGCTATTTCATTCCTATATTATTTCATAAGTATCAGAAGACATAAGGGTTTCACCTACTATTAATAGGTTTAGATTTTATGTTTATGCACTGGTACCATATATCAAAAACTCAAGGATTACCTACTTAGGTCTTGTAGAGCCTAAAGTGAAGAAGGAGTTGTGCCTTATAGTTGGCCCAAGATTGCAATTGAGTGCATCCATCATAAGAATTTTTTGTACTTAGATGTATTGGTTTGGTTTCTTGGTTAATTTTAAAACAGTTAAATTAGGAGCCAACAAAATGGTGACTTTGTTTGGGATGTATTGAATCTATATGATAGAAAAACCTTGAGAATTTCAAAAAGATTCAATACAATAGTGAGGAATTGTGGTGTTCTTTTCATATGCTTGTTGAAGTTGTGTTCCCCAATTGAGGTTTATTCATGGACAACAATATGTTGTGAGAATTGGATGTAAATTGTGTTCTATGACTATAATAACTCTATCTTCAATCAGTTCAATTTTTGTAAGTGTTGTTGAAAAAGTTCAGAGTTAAGAATTGATTTATGAAGTGTATTCTCTTTTCAAGGTGTTAACTATTTTCAAGTTTCTCCTATCTTGAAAGTTCGGTTCAAAATTTACAAGTGGTAAATTATTTCAAATATTTTCTCACTAAGTGTGAGGGGTGAATCTAGTCTAAATCTTTGTACTAGTGCATGGCTTATTTTAATATCAAAGGATTTCAGTATTTAGGAGCAAATCTAGTTTGTTGGGAAAGAGGAAGTATGAGTTTCTTGATTGACAATTTATGTGGTTGTCTGAATTTGCTAAAGTAATTGATTTCAAAAGGTGAACCACTATTTTCATTTGATTTTCCTCTTTAAGGAAGTGGTGGCTCTACAAAGATTTTATCCATAGTGTGAAGGTTTTCATGTTTACATAGTGCCAATCAGTAGATCGAAGTTTTCGTGCAGCAACACATAAAGATATTTCTAGCTTTCATCTATTTATCTTCCATGAAAGTTGAATGGTAGAAATGATTTCCTCCATCTAGTGTTTCAGCACTAAGAAAATAGAGGTAGGATTTTAATATTTTACAAGATGGATTCAAAATCTAGGTCTGAAAATGATGTACGAAGTCTTGAAAGTATTCATGCAAATATTTCTTGGCTGAAAAGATAGATTCATAATAAGACTATCATTGGCATAAGAAATACAATTGGTAATATTAAAGGTCTTAGTGGATTTAAAATTTACATGAAGTTCAAATTAGTAGTTGTGAATCTTGATGAGTCTTTCAGACCTAAGAAGTCTTCATGGCCAATGATACTATAAGAAGTTTTTATGCCACATTCAATTGAATTATCAGAAAAGTCAAGGTTAGATAAGATTTTTGAGTTCTAAGATTTTATCATGGAGACTGAAAGTACTTTGAATGATAATTAAAATGAATATGTTTCAAATGATGATGAATGAAATGAATCTGTTGAAAATAATGGTTAAGATGAAGAGTCTCAGCTTTATGAATCAAAGGACAGTAATCAGCAATTTGATGACAGGCATAATGTGGATTCATCTTGTTATGATGATGATTGTAAAGAAGAGAAAAAGTGTAATAGAAATAAGAATCTTTCTTCTAGTGATGAATATGAATGTGCTAAGATATTGGTTGTTGAGGTATTGTCTAAAGAAGAAGATGTATGTGATGATCAAAGTTCCTAGGTTTTTAGAATGTATTACTAATGAGTCTATTGTTGTAAATGTGTCAAGCTATCTAGATAATAATCATGGCCAAGGAAAAGAAACTAGTGATAATAATCATAGAGCCATTGTTGGGACTCAAAATTGAAGCCCCAATTTTGAGTACCATTCAAAAATCAAGTCCTATGATGCATGTGTACCAGGTTGTCTATTTGAGGCATATGAGGTTTTTTAATGTTACTAAAACCTTGCATTCAATTTATTCACTCACCTCATGAAGATAAATTTCCATTCCAAGCCATTTCGTGATATCCCATTTTGAGCAATTTCCAATTTTGCATTTTTTCCTAAGTGTCAAACAGAGACAAGAGGCCTAGTTTTCATTTGAATACCTTACACCCAATGACGTTTCATGATGCACCACTTTGGGAGTGTTGAATGTCCATACCAAAGAACCAATGTTTTAGATTTTGAGTTTTTTTGATATGTTTTGACTAGGTTTTGAATCCCTCAAAGTTAGTCTATTATTGATGTCATGCTAATGTGAATTGTTCTAGAATATTAGGAAGCCCTATTTGATTTGTTATAACTTTGACCCAATTGACTAGAATGCTCAAATTCCTATTTCATTGCATTCTAGAGGTCATAGACTTTCTATGTTTCATTTTGAGCTTATCACTAATCAATTTGATCAGTTTTTGAACATGATTCCAACTGCAATTTGTAACTTTTTAATACTGTCAGTAAATACAGATTGGTCAGTACACTTGTTCATGAGGTCATATCTTTGAATATATGATAGGTGAGATCAAATGGATTGCACCGCTATGTTCTCCTTTGAAAATACTTTTAAGTTTTCCAGTGCGCAAGTTTTGATGAATCCGTCTACATAGTTTCCTAGGTCAATTCCATTTGCCAAAAATTATTTTCTTCTAATGCTTCCAATTAGCAAATTCTAAGTAGCCCACTTTGACCACTCACCAAATTCATCCTATCATTTTTCATGAGTCCTAATCATAGATTTATGTTTTCTTCATGACAATGAACCAATGCCCCAGTTTATGTGCCCCCAAGGGTCAGTATGACCTACTTTCAAAGCCAAATCCAAACGTGTTTTATGGTTTTTTGACATGTTTTCTTATAGGCAATTATGAGAGGCCAGCTTTGGTGGTCAATATCTTTTGATTGAGAATTCTTCATGAGACAAGATTCAACATGGTGCAAGAATGTAGAATAGAGAATTAGTAATGTTGATTTCAGAGCCTAGTTAGTTTTTTTGTCAGTTTTTAAAGTCGATCAAGGGACCTCCTAGCATGAAGTTCACAGTTTGTAGAAAGATGTAAAGTGAGTTGAAAATTTGTTTCTAGTGGTTAATTTTTTTTCAAATCAATGCTAGATGGTGAATGGGCTAGATTAAAATTTTAAATGTTTGAAAATGAATTTTTTTTTTAGCAAAACCCACTTTGGAGCCCAACTGAATGGCTATCAAGTTACTAAACCATGGTTCACTACCAAACATAGATCCTAGATAAAGAAATTATTGCTAGGAGAGAATCTCATGTCTCAACAAGGCCAAGAGCAATAGAGAGATCCCCATCTATGCAAAAAAGAAGCTCAATGGTCATCAGAATGAAAATGGGAGCAAGAAAATTAGTTACATAAGACACAATGTGAAGTTGAGGTTATTAAGTCAAGTACAAGAGTAACTTCAATAGCCAATTCTCAAAATACATGTTAAGTTAGGTGATACTATCAAAGTAATCATAGGCCATGAAAAGGGTAAGATTGGTGAGGTTATAAAAAATCTATACACACAACAGTAAAATTATTATGAAGGACCTTAATCTTAAGACCAAACATATAAAAGGCAGGAAAGAAGGAGAGGTAGGACAAATTATTGAGATTGAGGGACCTATCTATTACCACATTTTGTTTGCCCCACCAAGTTTCAAAATTTGAATGTTACCCCGCCCAACGGTCACCTCCCTAATTACTAATATTTTAATACCCACGAAGATATCAAAATTACCTAAGTTTCGAACCTTATGATATTTTTACGCCTTGCAAGTTCTCTGTCGTCAGATCAGGGCCAATCAATGGTCATTTCCATCTCACTATGATAAAGTTGTGTGAGGGTTACGATGGTGACATAGCAGCTGGTCGACGGGTGTCTGGTGGGTCCAGCTTGCAAGGCAGAGGATGGCGTAGGTCAGAAAAGTTTTATCGCAGATCAAAAATGTTCTACGGCATCGTAGGCACTATGTCGCTATCACGCGTTGGCCCAAAAATTTCTATGGCAACATAGCGCCCGTCAAAAAAGGTGTGTCGATGACGGTGAGTCAGCATGTTTGACGGCAAGGTTTGGCAGGCTGGAGAAGATAGCAGCGAGGTTTCAGGCAAGTAGTTGGGTTACGTTAGGTACTTCATCTGCCTAGTTGGCAGAGTCTGGTGTCACGATGGAAAATTAGAGGGAACCACGTGCACCAGATCTTTAGTTCAGCCAACACAGAGGCGAGTCTTCACGATCGTCAGATCTGCAAAGATCTACGGCTAGCGCTATCTCACCATTAGAAACTGCTTGAGAGATAACATTGGTGATGTAGTGACAGATCGTCATGTGTCAGTGGGGCTAGGTCTCGCTAGGGTGCAGTCACTGAGGTATTGCCAGGTGTTGGTTGGATACGAAAAGGTTGCAGAGGTGTCACCAATTATGATGGGCCCGAGCTAGGGACAGCGTGCAGTATGACAAGTCTTCACGATCATCGGATCTAGGCCGATCGATGGTCATCGCCACCTCACTATGGGTAAGTCGCTTGAGATTTATGTTGGTGACACAACGCCTTGTTGACACGTGTCTTGCTGGTCTGGTTAGAAAGGACGGTCGATGGCTGGCGATTAATGTAATCGTCATAGTTAATATGAATATCTGCAAGGGTGGCATGGTTAGTTCGATGATGAAAGTTCAACCCTGAAAGACTTCCCCAGGTGGTACAGCGAAGAAGGGTGATTGGCCCGCATGACCCAGCTGGCTCGTATAGCCTATTTGACTTGCTTTAACCCTGTTGATTCACAAACCAGGGAGAAAAAAATGATCAAGGTTATCTTGTGATCTGATCTTCGTGATCAATTTTGACCTACCTGAAATGAATGCAAGGCATAGGGAAACACTCCATCATCTCAGTCAACCCATCTACTGTGTCAGGATCATTCATTGGTGCCACTTCTGTCTACTCAAAGTGTTCTTTTAGTTGAATATCTAATTTTGTACTTCAGAACCATGCTCTAGTGTGATCTTTGATCAGATATTTTGGGGTTCAATGGCAGTAGTTGAGCAGTTAATGCAGAATCATTTCCCTCAGTTATGCCTGAACTATAAAGGCAATTTTGTAATCTTTTCCAAGGGTCGACTCTTTCTAATTTCTCTGATATTGCTCTGCAACTCTTAGTGTAACATTCCCTATGCCTTTGAACTGAATGATTCTTTGTTTTATCTCCCTCAGCCATTAATGTGTATGTGCATCCCTTTTGCCTCTCATTGGTGTATTGTCGAGATCTGTAGCCTGTATACTGTATCACTGAGGTATTGCCAGTGTCAGTTGGATATGACAAGGTTGCAAAGGTGGTGCCAATTATGATGGGCCTAAAGTAGGGACAGCATGGAGTATGACGAGTCTTCACGATCGTTGAATCTAGGCCGATCAATGGTCATCGCCACCTCGCTATGGGTAAGTCACTCGAGGTTTATGTTGGTGACACAGCACCTTGTTGACACGTGTCTCGCTAGTTCGATCAGAAAGGATGGTCGGTGGCTGACGGTTAATGTAATCATCACAATTAATATGAATATCTGCAAGGGTGGCGCAGTTAGTTTGATGATAGAAGTTCAACCATGAAAGACTTCCCTAGGTGGTGGAGCGAAGAAGGGTGATTGGACCGCATGACCCAGCTAGCTCATATAGCCTGTTTGACTTGCTTCAACCTTGTTGATTCACGAACCAGGGAGCAAAAAATGATCAAGGTTATCTTGCGATCTGATCTTCGCAATCAATTCTAACCTACCTGAAATGAATGCAAGGCATAGGGAAACACTCCACCATCTCAATCGACCCATCTACTGTGTCAGGATCATTCATTAGTGCCACTTCTGTCTACTCGAGGCATTCTTTCAGTTGAATATCTAATTTTGTACTTTAGAACCATGCTCGAGTGTGATCTTTGATCAGATATTTTGGGGTTCAATGGTAGTAGTTGAGCAGTTAATGCAGAATCATTTCCCTTAGTTATGCCTGAACTATAAAGGCAATTTTGTAATCTTTTCCAAGGGTCGACTCTTTCTGATTTCTCTGATATTGCTCTACAACTCTTAGTGTAACATTCCATGTGCCTTTGAACTAAATGATTCTCTATTTTATCTCCCTCAGCCATTAATGTATATGTGCATCCCTTTTGCCTCTCATTGGTGTATTGTCGAGATTTGTAGCCTGTATACTGTATCTATTTTTGCTTACTGGATAATATATAAGTGAGATTCCTCTTTCCTTATGTTATTCAGTTGTGCTTCTTGATCTGCATGAGGTTATTAGATCAAAACAAGCCTGTATGTATATATCCTTAGTTTCATTCTGGTTCAATAGTGCATATATGGGCAGAAATGGGTCTGGACACTCTATTTTGGTGCATCACCTCCGTAGTTTAGGTAGGGTAGAGTTATTTTCTGCATCCCCTTCTTCCCCTTTTCCTTTCAAGAGTAGTTAGGTGCACCCTGATAGTAAGAGGAAGTCGGCCTTCTCCAGAGACTCAACCTCGCAGTTCAAGTCCCACAGCTTGGAGGTTGTTTCCATGTTTCACTAGGTTGTCCTCGTGCATAGGCCTTGGACAAGGGTGCAAACCTAAGTGACAACACTATCCATAGTTCAAATGTAATGTTGTACTCCAAGACATAGAATGTGGCAAGCTGAGTGAGGCATAAAGTTTTGGAAGATGGGAGGAAGGTCCCATATCTACTTAAAATAGGGGAAATACTTGACAGTCTTAAACAATGGAAAAAAAATTTTAAGGAGAAGGAAGATAGCAACAGAAGTTGGCAAGGAGATGCAACAATGAAGCAAGTGGAGATGATGTTTCTAGTATTACTAAAAAGGTAGAAGAAAATAGAACTTTAAAGAAGATTAAATATGATTAGAGTGTAGAGAGATGATGTGGGTTGCCACGAATTGGATTGGTGACATGTGAAGATTGTCAGTAGTGGTGTTGCATACCTATGGAGCTAATCAATGCTATTGGTGAAACCAATTGTAAATGGACTTTTTAGGATAATCCAAATAAAGAATTTTTCAATTGTTCCATACCTCAAGAAAAGTCAAATGCATAAATCAATGTAGATTTGAATATATGAGATGCCTCTTGTGAAGAGGTGGATTGCATTAGAGCACAAGGGATATTATAGTATTTAGGATCCTTGCAAGACCAAGCTAGAAAGCGAGATTCTCCTCAAGCTTTTTGGATGCTTATCAAGCACAATAGGATTCTACATCATAGCTATAAATCTTGGGCTATTGTTGAAATTATGGTTTTCCATTGCAAACCACCTAAAGATGGTAGTTGTGGCTATGGAGATGAATTCTTGAATCGACTACTTAATATTGAATGTGTTAGAGAGGTATATCCATGTGGGGATCTGTGTTCAAATCAACAATTCCAAAAAAGACTATATGTTGAAGTAAGGTTGTTGCGATGTGGGAAGAAAGGTTTTGGATTACAAGTTCTGCAAGAAGCTCAAAGAAATAATTGTCGCTCATAGAAGGAAATGAATAGGTAGGGTCGAGCACATTGAACAACTCACATATTTAACAAGGGTAGAAAAGACCCCTACTTAAAAATTAGAGGAGATATTCACACAATGGAAGAAAGGGATGAGCAGGGGAAAAAACCATGAAAAATGTTTATCACACATTGCCAAGACAGGCGTCTTTTTCTATGTTTAAATACAAAAGTTCTCACATGGTAAGTTTCTTAAGACATGAGTCTTTTGAAAGGCAACAAAGCATGAAGAGGGCCCCACTTGGTCAGCTAGTGAAATGGCAAATGTTTTGGCCAAAAAAATAGACCAAAATCTGGTGGTTGCCATGTCATCATCAAAAAATGGGAGGATCTTATTGGTGATGACATGGAAACCTCATGAAAAAACTTAGAAATCTAAAATAAGTTGTGGGTCCTACCTGGATATAGCTGGCAAATCAAAATCTGACAAGTGGTAGTACATGGTGAGAAATTGATGAACTAAGTAGTCACATGGTAGTCTAATTTCAATGATAAACAAAATTGTGTGATGTGGCAGATCTGACAATGGTCATTATGTCACTAAGGCAAATTTGCTAAATAGTTAACCATGCAACATGGCGACCAACCAACTGGCAGTGAGGTGGAATGATGATGTGGCAAAAATATGAACAAACAAATGATGACACATGGCAGGATTGATCAACTAGGTTTGACCCAAAATGAAAACAAGGGGAAAAATCAAAGGTCATAATTTTTTTTTTTAATGTTTTTCTCTTGGCTAAGTGTGTAGGTTAGATTTTAAATAAATTTGATTTTGTATCCTATAGTGAAAAATTTAGGAAAGATTACTTTTTTGCAATAATGTTGTGTAAAGACACAATTAGACTCAGTTTTTCAAATGGCTACTACAGGCACAATTTTTTCCTAAAATATGGACTCCAATATAGCATTGGAATCAAGAGGAGATGAATTTTCTAAGTATGGGATTAGAATTTGCATAGATGTTTAGTGTTTTAGTCTATAAGAAGATTTTTAATTTTTGGGGCATTCTCAGTAGAATGGGCAAAATTCATCATTGATCATAAAAATTTGTTAGAGGGCAGATATGAAAGCTTGTTGGAGCCTGAATGTGGAAAAAATGATTTTGAAATGTTTATCTTGCCTCTAGAGGCCATTTAACTAATTTTTTCCATTGCCTTGATCTTAGATTTGGCATCAAAATTAGTTATGTTTTATATCGAATATCTAAGATATTTTATGCTTTTGGGAGGAAAAATGATTAAGGAATTGATTTACCAGCTATAGAGGGAGAGAGAGAGAGAGAGAGAGAGAGAGAGAGAGAGAGAGAGAGAGAGAGAGAGAGAGAGAGAGAGAGAGATGTTTTGCATCTGTACATGGAAGTTTTCCAAGTGGAGACATGTTAGACACAGAACAAATCTAGGAATTCATTCTCTTCTATATTATTCTTTTAATTTCTCAATTGAGGTTGTTGGCAGTTTTCTCTGTGATACCAGCAGGGTTCTAGTTTTGCTATGAGACCAAGTTATAGTTGGATTTACTTCCTGTCTAATTGAGTAGAGCTCTAGCTATGAAGGCCACACATCCACTCTTGTGTAGGTTTCTAGTTTCATTTCATGTATTTTTTCTTTGAGATAATGGAAATTGATGATAGATTATGTAACATATCTTGAGTTTCATTGGGTGTTACTAGTTAATGTATTTAGTATTTCCCAAGATGAATACAAAAGGGGATTTACAATGAACTATCTATTTTCTCTTATTATATCTCTTAATTCTTCATATGCTATTAAATTTGTGATTGAATGAATAAGGTTCATTCAATTTTAGACAACTTGGATGATTTGTATGTTAGATCTATTGCTACTTTTAATTCAAGGAGTTAAGTAGATGCTTCAATAATTTGATAGGGTTTTTGGGTGTGTACAGGGGATGCTAGTAAGAATGGAGTTTGGGGATTTTAATTGATAAACTTAATTGTAAGGCAATCAAGTTAGGTCATCCTATTGGTAAAGATTCGATGGTACAATGGATAAGGCACTAATCACTAAATCTAATACAAGCTGATATGAATGTTATTTGCACAAATATTTTTAATCAAAATCATTTCAGTTCTTTAATGTTTTGTAGTGGGCTGAAAGGAATTAATCCTCACTTAGCTTATGGGTTCATAGTGTATGATTTGTAGCTATTTCATTCCTATGTTATTGCATAAGTATTAGAAGACATAAGGGTTTGATTTGCTATTAACAGATTCAAATTTTATGTTTTTGCACTGGTACCATAGATCAGAACCTCAAGGTTTACCCATCTAGGTCTTGCAAAGCCTGAAGTGAAGAATGAGTTGTGCCTTATAGTTGGCCCAAGATTGTAGTCGAGTGCATCCATCATATGAATTTTCTAGCCTTAGATGTACTGGTCTGGTTTCTTGGTTAATTTTAGAACTATTAAATTAGGAGCCAACAAAATGGTGACTCTACTAGGGATGTATTGACTGTGTATGATAGAAAAACCTTGAGAATTTGGAAAAGATTCAATACAATAGTGAGGAATTGTGGTGTTCTTTTCATATCCTTGCTGAGGTTTTGTGTTCCCCATTTAAGCTTTATTCATGAACAACAATATGTTGTGAGAATTGGATGTAAATTGTGTTCTATGATTATTATAAGTCTATCTTCATTTAGTTTAGTTTTTGTAGGTTTTTTTGAGAAAGTTTAGAGTCAAGAATTGATTTATGAAATTGTGTATTCTCTTTTAAAGGTGTTAATGATCTGGAAGTTTCTCCTATCTTGAAATTTTGGTTCAAAATTTACAAGTGGTAAATTGTTTCAAATCTTTTCTCACTAAGTGTGAGTGGCGACTCTAGTCTAAATATTTGTACCAGTGCATGGTTTATTTTAATATTTGAGGCTTTTAGTATTTAGGGGAAGATCTAGTTTGTTGGGAAAGAGGAAGTATGAGTTTCTTGATTGGTAATTTATGTGGTTGTTTGAATCTACTGAAGTAATTGATTTCAAAAGGTGAATCATTGTTGTGATTTCATTTTCACCTTTAAGGAGGTGGGATCCCGACAAAGACTTCATCCATAGTGTGAAGGTTTTCATTTTTACAAAATGCTAATTAGTAGATCAAAGTTTTCATATAGCAACACATTAAGGTATTTCTAGCTTTCATGTATTTTTCTTTCATGAAAGTTGAATGGTAGAAATGGTTTCCTCCATCTAGTGTTTCAGCACTAAGAAAACAGAGGTAGGAATTTAATATTTTATAATATGGATTTAGAATCTAGGTCTAAAAATGATGTACAAACTCTTGAAAGCATTCGTGCAAATATTGCTTCACTGAAAAGAGAGATTCATAATAAGACTATCATTTGCATAAGAAATACAATTGCTAATATTAAGGGTCTTAGTGGATTTCAAATTTACATGAAGTTTAAATCAGTAGTTATGAATCTTGATGAGTCTTTTAAACCTAAGAGTTCTTCATCGCCAATGATACTCTTAGAAGTTTTTATGCCACATTCAATTGATTGGTTAGCAAAGTCAAGGTTAGATAATATTTTTGAATTCCAACATTATATCATGGAGATTGAAAGTACTTTGAATGATAATAAAAATGAATATGCTGCAAATGATGATGAATGCAATGAATCCATTGAAAATAATGTTGAAGATGAAGATTCTTAGCTTTATGAATCAGAGTACAGTAATTAGTAATTTGATGATAGGCATAATGTGGATTAATCTTGTTATGATGATGATTGTAAAGAAGAGAAAAAGTGTAACAATAGTAAGAGTCTTTCTTCTAGTGATGAATATGACTATGCTAAAATATTGGTTGTTGAGGTATTGTTTAAAGATAAAGATTTATGTGATGATTAGAGTTCTAGTTTTTCATAATATATTACTAATGAGTCTGTTGTTGTAAATGTGCCAAGCTATCTAGATAATAATTATAGACAAGCAAAAGAAACTAGTGATGAAGTCTTGTTAAGATTTTTTGAGATTTCAGATTTGTTGGCTCGTGATTTTGAAAGGTATGAAAATTTATCCAAGGATGTTTGTGCTTTACCATGTTTTTCCTTTTCATATGGTGAAGTCATTCCCCTAAATTTGATGTTGAAGAAGATATAGTTTTAGAATGTGCTATGTCAGGTTTTGGAGATGTATGTGATCGTAGTTCATACATCACTACACATGATGACTTCTATGTTGAGAATGAAGATGTAGAGATAAGGTCTATTACTGGTTCATTTTCTTCTTGTTTTAATGAGGCTTAGATATATTTTGATTGTTCATATGATGAGGAAAGTAAGAGTAATGAAGTGGTTCATCCTAATGAATTATTTGAAGAAAACATTGATATGAATCAACATATTGTGAAAATGCAATTTCATGATGATTATTGTGATTTGGTGATTAATTAGTAGTTTTAGTGTGAAGAGGTTGCAGCGAATGTTCAATTTAATTCATGGAGTATTAATGTTACTAATGAGGAGAAATCAGATTTTACATTCCCTTCATATCTGAATGCACAAGGTGAGTTACAAATTGATTCATGTAACTCGTTGAAAAAAATAGAATACCAAACTTTTGTCTTTCCAGTTGAAGGTGTCCTTGAGTTAGTTAATGATGATTAGTTTTAGTTTGATATCAATAGTTATGATCATGCTGATTCATATTTTCATATTGAGTGAGATGAAGAAAGTAATGCTGATTTTTATATGCACTATGAAAGTGATGATGATAGTTTTGTTTTGCCTAATGAAGTGATTGAAAGTATTGATGTGTTGGGTGGAAAAAAGGAGAATGAGATTTTTAGTTTACCTCAAGAAGATTTTAATGAGAATTAGGTATATGATAGAGGTAAGAATTTTTGAAAACTTTTCAGTGGCCCGGGGCCATCATTTGTACATCGTAGGAGTAGATTTCTTGCTTTCAATAAAGCTATGAAAGAGGAAGTTTTTTTCTATCAAATGTATGGTTTTCTTCTTCTAGAGATCTAAATCATTTCCATGCCCACAAGGGATATGCATCCCTAGATACAGCCACTGGTGGGACTCAAAATTGAAGCCTTGATTTTGAGTACCACTGAAAAATCAAGTCCTATAAGCACTTTTTTATGCATGTGTACCAAATTGTCCATTTGAGGCCTATGAGGTGTTTTAATGTTTCTAACACCTTGCATTTAGTGTATTCACTCACCTCGTGAAGATAAATTTCCATTCCAAGCCATTCTGTGAAATCCTGTTTTAAGGAATGTACAATTCTGCATTTTTGCCAAAGTGTCAAATAGTGATAGGAGGCCTAGTTTGCATTTGAATATCTTACACCTAGTAACATTCCATGACTCACCACTTTGGGAGTGTTTATTTCCCATACTAGGGAACCTATGTTTCATATTTTGAGTCATTTTGATATGTTTTGACTAGGATTTGAATCCCTCAAAGTTGCTATGTTATTGATGTCATGCTGATGTAAATTGTTCTAAATTTTGGGAAGCCCTATTTGATTTGTTATAACTTTGACCCAACTGACCTAAATGCTAAAATTCCTATTGCATTGCATTCTAAGGGTCAGAGACTTTCTACGTTTCAATTTTGAGCTTGTGATGAATTCATTTGATCAATTTTCAAACATGATTCCAAATGTAATTTGTAACTTTTTAACACTTTCCTAGGTCAATTCCATTTGCAAAAAATGCTTTTCTGCCAGTGCTTCCAGTATGCAAATTTTGAGTAGCCCACTTTGACAACTCACCAAATGCGTCCTATTATTTTTCATGAGTCCTAATCACAAATTTATGTTGTCCTCATGATAATGAACCAATGCCCTAGTTTTTGTTCCCCCAAGCATTAGTCTGACCTATTTTCGAAGTGAAATCCAAACATGTTTTATGGTTTTTTGACATGTTTTCTTGTAGGCAATTCTAAGAGGGCAAGTTTGGTTGTCAATATATTTTAACTGAGAATTCATCATGAGATGAGATTCAACATGGTACAAGAATGTAGAATAGAGAATTAGTATTGTTGATTTTAGAGCTTGGTCAATTGTTTTTATCAGTTTTTAAAGCAGGTCAAGGAACCTCCTGGCATGAAGTTCATAGTTTATAGAAAGATGTAAAGTGAGTTGCAATTTTTTTTCCAATGGTTGATTTTGTTTTAAATCAGTGGTAGATGGTGAATGGGCTAGTTTAAAAGTTCACATGTTTGAAAATAATTTTTTTTTTACCTAGACACACTTTGGGGCCCAACTGAATGGCTATCAGGTTACTAAACCATGGTTCACTACCAAATGTAGATCCTAGATAAAGAAATTATTGCTAGGAGAAAAGATCATATGTCAACAAGGCTAGAAGTAATAGAAAGATCCCCATCTTGCAAACAAGAAGCTCAATGGTCATCACAATTAGAATGTTATCAAGAAAAGTAGCTACATAAGACACAATATGAAGCTAAGATTATTAAGTCAAGTGCATGAGTAACTTCAATAGCCAATTCTCAAAATGCATTTTAATTTAGGTGATACTGTCAAAGTAATCACAGGCCATGAAAAGGGTAAATTTTGTGAGGTTACAAAAAATCTATACACACAACAGTACAATTATTGTGAAGGACCTTAATCTTAAGACCAACCATATGAAAGGTAGGAAAAAAGGTGAGGCAAGACAAATTATTGAGATTGAGGGACCTATCCACAATTCAAATGTAATGATCTACTCCAAGAGAGAGAATGTGGCAAGCCAAGTGGGGCATAATGTTCTAGAAGATGGGAGGAAGGTCTGATATCTACTTAAAATAGGGGAAGTACTTAACAGTCCCAAATAATGGAAAAAAAAAATTAGGAGAAGGAAGATAATAACAGAAGTTGGTAGGGAGATGCAACAATGAAGCAAGTGGAGAGGACATTTCTAGTATTACTAAAAAGGTAGGAGCAAACAAAACACTAAACATTATTCAATATGATGAGAGTGCAAAGAGATGCTGTGGGTCACCGTGAATGGGATGGGTGGAATGTGATGATTGTTAGAAGTGGCATTACATACCTACAGAGCTAATCGATGCTATTGGAAAAACCAATTGTAAATGGACTTGTCAGGATAATCCAAATAAAGATTTTGTTGATTGTTTCATACCTCAAGAAAAGTTGTATGCAAAAATTAATGCAAATTTAAATATATCAGATGCCTCTTGCGAAGAGGGGGATTGCATTGGAGCATAAGGGATATTAAAGTATTCAGTATCCTTACAAGCCCAAGCTAGAATGTGAGATTCTCATTAAGCTTTTTGGATGCTTATCAAGCACAATAGGATTCTACATCATAGCTATAAATCGAGCTATTGATGAAATTATGGTTTTCCATTATAAACCACCTGAAGATGGTAGCTATGGCTATCGAGATGAATGCCTGAATTGATTAATTCATATTGAATGTTCTAGAGAGGCATGTCCATGTGGGGATCTGTGTTCAAATCAATAGTTCCAAAAAAGACTATATGCTGAAGTGAGATTTTCGTGATGTGGGAAGAAATGTTTTGGATTACAAGTTTTGCAAGAAGCTCAAAGAAATAATTGCTGCTCATGGAAGGAAAAGAATAGGGAGTGTCGAGAAAGTTGAATGACTCACATATTTAACAAGGGTAGCAAAGACCCCTAGACAAAAATTAGAGGAGATATTCACACCATGGAAGAAAGGGATGAGCAAGGGAAAAAACCATGAAAAATGTTTATCCTACATTGCCAAGGTGGAGGTCTTTTTCTATGTTTAAATAAAAAAGTGCTCACATGGTAAGTGTCTTAATACACAAGCCTTTTGAAAGGAAGTGAAGCATGAAGAGGGGACCACTTGATCGGCCAATGAAATGACAAGTGTTTTGGCCAGAAAAATGTGCTAGAATCTTGTGGTCACCATGTTGCCACCAAAAAATGGGAGGATCTCACCGATGATGACATGGAAACCTCCTAAAAAACCTTAGAAATTTGATAGAAGTTGTGGATCCCACCTAGATACAACTAGTGAATTAGAATCTAACAAGTGGTAGTACATGGTGACAGATTGATGAACTGAGCAGTGACATGGCAGGATGATTTCAATGATGCACCAGATCATGCCACAAGGAAGATCTAACGATCATTGTTATGTCACTATGGAAAAGTTTCTCAATAGTTAACCATGTAACATGGTGACCAACCAGTTGGCAGTGAGGTGGATTGAAGATGTGGCAAAAATCCAACAAATCAAACGATGACACATAGCAAGGTCGATCAACTAGGTTTGACCCAAAATGAAAACAAGGGGAAAAATCAAAAGTCATAAAAATTAATTCTTTATGTTTTTCTCTTGGTTAAGTATGTAGGTCAGATTTTAAATAAATTTGATATTGTATCCTATATTGCAGACTTTAAGAAAGATCAAATTTTTGCAATAATGTTTTGTAAATCCATAGTTGGAGTCAGTTTTTCAAATGGTTGCCAGAGGCACAATTTTTGCCCAAAAAATGGACTCCAATATACCATTGGAACCAGGAGGAGATGAATTTTTTGAATATGTGGTCAAAATTTGCATAGATGTTTAGTATTTCAGTCTATAAGTAGATTTTTAATTTCTAGGTTATTCTCAATAGAATGGGTATAATTCATCATTAAGCATCAGAACTGGTTAGTGGGCAGATATGAAAGCTTGTTGAACCCTGAATGTGGAAAAAATGATTTTGAAAAGTTTATTTTGCCTCTAGAGGCCATTTAACTAATTTTTGCCTTTGTCTTGATATTAGATCTGGCATCAAAATTAGTTATGTTTTCCATTAAATATCTAAGATATTTTATGCTTTTGGGAGGCAAAATGATTAAGGATTTTCTTTACCAGTTAAAGAGAGAGAGTAGAAAGATATTTTAAATCTATAGATAGAAGTTCTCCAAGTGGACACATGTCAGACATAGAACAAATCCAAGAATTCATCCTCTTCTATATCATTCTTTTTCTTTCTCAATTGAGGTTGTTGTTGTTTGAATTAATTTAGAATAACTAAGAGGAGGGGTGAATTAGTTATCCAAGGTCCATAGGTACAAATAAAACTTTTCATAGCTTAGTGAATCCATAAAACATTCATACTCATGCATATATCCAAATGAATATGCAATCATTCAAAACTTGTAGATTACTATTAAATCAATTTGCAGAAATGTAAAGAATGAATCATAACATATTCATCAACACAAATAACACAATGTTTTACGTGGAAACCCAATTTGGGAAAAACCAATAGTAATATGCTACTCTTTTTTCACTCTTCTAATGTGATGCCCTATGAAAGGCCAATCCTATTAAAGGTTACAATACACACTGTTAAATGTGACCCTGTTAAAGGATTTCAATCACCTTGTTAGAACTAAACCTTGTTAGAGTACTTTAGGCCATTCATTTGGAATGCCACCTTGTTAAAGGATTTACTAATGACTATTAGGTAAACCTTAATACAAAGGATTTACCCTAGACTTATACAATTTTTGGAGAGTAACAGTAGAGCTTTGATCTTATACAACTTACAACTTCTTTTGTAGATTATAGATCTCTATTCAATCCTCCATTCTACTTGGCTTCCATACTTTGTAGCTCTAATAGCTTGTTCACCCTTCAAGAATACATCTCCTTAAGCCTTCTTGCTTATCATGCCACTATAGAATCTTCTCTTAGGTCACTTGATGAAGCCTAACCTTATGACCTCTTTGTCTCCCTTGGGTTCTCGCACATTACAACCTTGCTTCATGACCAGACATTCCTATAAATAGGAAATTAAGATATTTTTCTTATCATTCTCAATTGTCAAAATTAAATTTAAGATGGGTTAGGTAGGATAAAATGTATCTACCCCATATTACATATCTATTCTAGAAACTTCCTCTAGAATCCACTTTGAATTCATCTCAAAATATTTTACATAGAATTCTGTGCCACCAGATCATCATCCTTATCTTCCACTTGGTTCAAAAGATCCATGAAACAAACTTGTTAGATCAACTTCATCAAATTGACAATCTTTGAAATAATGTAGGAACTTAGCCTTATCAATCTTATAATGCTCAGCACACACTGTGTTACTCAAAATCCTCTATGAAATCACTCAGCATCAACTAAAGTTTACTAGTGCTCAACACCTACTAAACTTTACTCAGCATCAACTATCTTGCTTGGCATCCACTAGAATTTGCATTTACTTGGCTCCAACCGATTTTCTATTCAACTTGCATTGACTTCTTCACTCGACATCTACAATCCACTCGGTCAAGCTTAGTAGAAAAACTTTGTATCATATGTTCTTCTATTCTTTCTAAGTGTAGACAACATTTGTAACCTCAAGTAGATAATCAATGCATCATTTTACCACTATCTTAACTGATCCTTGTACTTCATTACATAAGCATAGCTCAACCTTTCATCTAGGTGCTATTGTTACATCTTATTGATCAAATCCTCTTCATCAATCAACTAAGTGATATTACTTGAATCTATAGGCAATTATCTTACAAACAAATAATAGGTTTGATATCAATGACAAAAAAATTATTGAAACACATAACAATCTCCCTCATAACAATATTTCTCATAACAATTGAGCCTTTTAGTCAGATTTCAACAATCTCCCTCTTTGGCATTGATGGAAAACCAAATTGATTAACCAAGTCAATCAAATGATAAACATCTTGTTCAACTAAACTAACTCAGTTAAAATAGTAAGACAATACCAAAAAGAAAAACTTGTATTAGCATTGCTCCCTCTATCAGCAACTTCCATCTTCTAATTAGGTTACAAAAAATTCATTCTTATAACTTCCACTGAGTTTCTTCTTGTATCTCTCTCTTACTAGGTAGATCATCATTTCTCCCATATCTCTTGTATTCTTCTCTATCTTCCTCATCATACTTGTTTCCTTATCTGATCAACAACATCAACATATCATCAATCTCTTTGTCAATAATCTCTAGATGTCTCCCTCTTGATGATGATCAATTTAATGTACTTTCTCCCACTTTAGTAATACTATTGATTAGCAAAATTATCTCCCTCTTTGACAACAATGCCAAAGACATATACCTAAGAACTTTTTCATTGTTAAGACGTGCAGATATAGGCTTTTATAGTTTCTTCAGTTTCTTCTTTTGTCACCTTTCTTGTGACTAATTAGAAGTTTCAACTCTATGAATACTTTAGGTAGCTCCTAAAGTAAGAACCTCTACATCAACTTGTAATTTTGAACAATCAGCTTGTTTTATGTAGGGCAGTCCTCTTGTTTCTTATGTAGCCTTTGATAATGGTATCACCCCTAGTTTACCTCTTAGATACTCATAAGCATCCTTAGGTAATACTTTTGTGAAGATATCAGCAATTTTCTCCTTTGTGTTAACATATTCCATCTTCATCACTTTATCTTGAACTAGCTCTCTCACATAATGATACTTGATTGCAATGTACTTAATCTTTGTATGCATTACTAGATTCTATGATATATTGATAGCACTTGAACTATCACAATAAAGTATCACTAGTTCTATGATTTTTTCCTTCATTCCTTTGAGTAGCTATTTGATCCATACAATGTTTGTGCAGTTGATAGCAGCAACAACATATTCTGCTTTAGCAGTAGAATGGGAAGTACAATTTTGTTTCTTACTAGTCCATGTAACTAGTCTTTTACCTAAGAAAAATGCTCCTACACTAGTGCTCTTTCTATCATCAATGTTTTCAGCCCAATCATCATCAATGTAGGCTCTCAATTCAAACTTTTCATTCTTCTTGTAGTATAGACCAAACTCTTCTATTCCTTAAAGATATCTCATTATTCTCTTCACAACCATTAAATGATTCTCCCTAGGATTAGCAGAGAATCTTGCAAATATCCCTATAGATAATGCAATATTAGGTCTATTATGTACTACATATTGCAATTTGCCAATTATAGACCTATATAATTTTTCATTCACCTTAGCTAAATCATCATTCTTTGATAACTTGTATGCTATCACAATAGGAGTACTTACTATTTTGGAATCCTCTAGTCTAAATGTCTTCAATATCTCTCTAACATACTTTGATTGGGTGATGTATATACCATATTTCATCTAGTATACTTGCAATCCCAAAAGAAAATTGATCTCTCCAAACATAAACATTTCAAATTTTTGCTTCATCTAATTTCCAAAATCCTTACATAAAGAATATTGTCCTCCAAATATGATATCATGAACAAATATTTCAGATAACAAGATACCTTTGCCTTTCTCTATCTTCATGTATAGATTGTTTTTGTCATCAGTCCTTTCAAATCCAATCTTCACAAGATAAGTATGAAGTCTTTCATACCATGCTCTTGGTGCTTGCTTTAAACCATATAGAGCTTTTTGAAGTCTACATGCCATGTTCTTATTGTTAACATCAACAAAACCTTTTGGTTGTTCTATGTAAACTTCTTCTTCTAATATGCCATTCAAAAATGTAGATTTAACATCCATCTAATAAACTTTGAAACCTTTTTATGTAGAATAAGCAAGTAGAGTTCTTACTCCTTCCACTCTTGCAATAGGGGAAAATGTCTCTCCATAGTCAATTCCTTCTTCTTGTGTATATCCCTTGCAAACTAATCTTACTTTGTTTCTTGTCACTTCACCATTCTCATCTAGCTTGTTTCTAAAGACCCACTTGCTACCAATAACATTTTTGTCTTTTGGTTTAGGAACTAGACTCCATGTTTTGTTCTTCTATATCTATTCAATTTCTTCTTCCATCACCTTGTACCAGTTATCATCTTCTAATGCATCTTTTACTATTTTAGGTTCTTTCATGCTTAACAAACATGATTCACTTCTCAATCTATTTCTTGTCATTGGCCTACCATCTTTGTTACCAATGATTTTATCTATAGGATGATGTCTCTTGACATATTTAGACAATCTTGGCTTAGTCTTTTTTCTTCATTTTGTCTCTTAGCTCTAGAATCACTATGTGTATCTTTGACAGGTATCTCACCATTTCTTTCATGTCCACCAACTTCAGAATTAGAATGTCCATTCACTTCATTCTATAACTTGGCATCTGAATGTGGCTTAGTTCCTAAATGTAACTCGACATTCACAGGATATGACTCAACAGTCACTGAAACTTGCTATTGGTTTCCAACTTGATTTATAACATCTTCTTCAATAGGAATTCCTTTGTAAAAGTATAAAAATGATTTTTATTCTTTTGGTTCTTTCATAGGTTTATCCTCATGTACTTCTACATATTCATCAAAGTTCACATTTGCACTTTCCACAACTTTGTTAGTGTTAGTATTTAAATACTCATAAGCTTTACTTCTTGTGGAGTAACCAATGAATATTCCTTCCTCACTTTTAGCATCAAGCTTTCCATTCCTAACATCTTTAATAATGTAACATTTACTTCCAAATACCTTAAAGTATTTCACATTGGGTGAGTGTCCATACCATAGTTCAAAAGGTGTAGAATGGGTACTTTTCTTCACTTGCACATGATTCAAAGTATAGATAGCTATACTTAAAACTTCTCTCCAGTATTTCAAAGAAACATTCTTCTCCATCATGAGTATTCTAGCACAATCCATTATAGACCTATTTCTTCTTTCAACAATTCCATTTTGTGGACGGGTTTGTAAACTTTAAGTATATCTTCTCTTTGGTGTAAATCTCTATTTCTATATATGATATGAAAGACTTTATATTCTGAAAATAGATATGATCACAGTATAATATCTTAATATTAATATTTGAATTTATCAAATAATTAATATATGAATAATTATATATATAATAATTATTCTTTTCAATGTATAAAGAAGGAAGTATTATAACTGATATGCGATGGGAATAGACACATTTTCCTTGGTGATTGATCGATCTATCCATCACATTCATATATATATATGATTTACCTGGGCATCAAATAAAGATGCATCCCATCAAAATTTTGTCTCGTCAATTAGGACAATAGTGATGTCAATAATAAGGTGTGGGGCCAATAGACAGCCAAAGGTCACATTAAAATATTAACGCTGACTTCAACCAACCGGATACAAGTTATAATGAAGGATGACAAGAAGTTTACTACAAGGTATTTAAAGTTGTTCAACTTACTTTAGTAATACATATATATACACACACATTATTATCTTATATATTTATATATAAGATAATAATGTGTATATATATAATATTATATATATATATAATATTATATATATATATATATATAATATATATATATGTATGTATGTATATGATATATATACAATTAATGAACAATACTATAATAAAGTATAGACACACATAATATATCTATAGGTACAAATTATTTAATTTCAATTTCTCACATGGCTAACATATTTAACACTCCCTCTTTAGCAAGAGGGAAATTGAAAGAAAATAAAACAAGTTACACAATAAGGTGTAATCATCATAGTGTTTGGTAAGGTTTAACCCAAGAATAAAAAACACAATGAATTTTCATGGTGTTCGAAAAAATCTAGACTAAAGAACCATGAAGGATATCAATGTGTCTGACAAAATTTGGCCCAAAGAACAAAGATAACCCTAACTTCAAAATTTTTTTACTGAAGATAGATCAACTATAAATAAAGTCATCACTTTATAATAGGATCATAACACAAGAAATGTCATCACCTTTCACAAGAAAAGTCATCACTTTTCACAACACAAGCTTGCAAGCACAAAAATTATATTCATGAATATATTATTTAATAAATATATTTACAACAATGTCATATCAAGTTTACCTTTGAAGTACACAATTTTCAACTTTGCAAGAGGTTTGGTAAAAATATCAACATTCTGCTCATTTGTACTGATGTAACTTAATTTAATAACATTACTACCAACCATATCTCTTATATAGTGATAAGGAGTTTCGATATGCTTCAATCGATTGTTGAAAACTGGATTTGTAGAAAGTTTGATACAACTCTTATTATTACAATGAATCACTATAGGATTTAGAGGTCTTCCAAATAACCCAAATAGGAGTTTCCTTAGCCAAACTACTTCACATGCTCCCATGGAGGAAGCTACATACTCAACTTCAGTAGAAATTAAGGTGACAACTAGTTGTATTCTACTGAACTAAGATATCATAGCTGACCTAATATTGAAACAACAAACTATAGTGCTTTTATGATTTTAGGAACAACCTACCCAATCTAAGTTAGTATACCCTTCAAGATTTATCTCAAAATTTTTATATTTTAAGCCGAAACCAATAGTTCCTCGTAAGTATCTCAAGATGTGTTCGACAATCATTAAGTGATTCTTCTTTGGTTTGCACATGAAATGACTCAAGACATTGGTAGCATAGTATATGTCTAGTCTAGTATTTACAAGATACATAAGAGATATAATAATCTATTTGAGGAGAGTAGGATTGATGTCCTTAGAGTTTATGGCTTCTTCTTTTAGCTTGTGCAAGTTTCTTTCCATCGGAGTAGATAAGGGCTTACTATTCATCATTTTGAATCTAGTCAAAATATCTTAAGTATACTTCCCTTGATCTAAGAAGATGTAGTCCTTTTTTTGAATAACTTCTAGTCCCAAGAAGTAGTGTAGTAAGCCTGGATCTTTCATCTCAAATTTGGCTATGAGGTCTTGTCTGCATTTTTCAATCAATTTATCATCTCCTATTATAAGTAAATCATCAACATATAGAACAAGTATTAACATCTCATCCTTTGAATTTTTGGAGTATATGTTTGAGTTGACTTCATTCTTTGAGTATCCAAGTTTGGAAATATAGTTGTCTATCCTTTCATACCAAGCTCAAGGAGCTTGTTTGAGACTGTAGAGTGCTTTCTTGAGTTTACATACATATAACTTTTTATCTTTCACGGTGAACCCTTTAGGTTGCTTTATGTAGAATTCTTCACTAATGATCCCATTTAGGACTGCAATTTTTACATCCATCTGATGAATCTTCCATCCTTTGGATGTTGTAATTGCAATGATTATTCTTACAGAAGTGTAACGGGCTACCAAAGAAAAAGTTTCTTCATAGTTAATGCTAGCTTTCTGAGAAAACCCTAGAGTAACAAATCTAGCTTTGTGCTCTTCAGTACTTCCATTTGTGGTGTATTTTATTTTATATAACCATTCTTTAATATACAACTAATTTTTCTTTAGGTCTAGGTACAATATTCTAGACATCATTTTGAAGTATGGAATTTTATTCTTCTACCATGGCATCTTTCCACTCTAGTGAATTTAGAGCTTCTTAAGTTGTAGATGGTCCAATTTTATTTACCTCAGTTCTCAAAGCAGTGTAACATGATTAATTTTGAATTTTCTTTCTTTCTTTTGAGATCTCATCTAGTTCTACATTGTTTTCTTCAATCATCTTCCTTTCCCATAATGGTCTTTTCTTCCCATTAGTAATTTCCTCATTAGCTATATCTAATTCTCTTCCTTCAAATGTGTTCTCCCTATGAGTCTTAGTTTGTCTAGATCCTTCATCATCTAAGTTTGGTTCATCTTCTATGCTGGTTGAAATTTTTTAAGCAGAGTGTTCTTCAAAAATTACATCTCTACTTATTTCAACTGATCTTTGTCTGAGAATATAAATTCTATAACCCTTGTAATTTTCACTATATCCTATAAATATACCTCTCTTTCCAGAAGGTTTGAGTTTAGTCCTTTTTTCTTTGGGTATGTGTATGTAGATTGGACATCTGAATATTTTGAGATGACTTAAATTTTGTTTAGTCCCTGAGAAAATTTCTTCTAGTGTGGTATTTTTTAGAATTGAATCTGGACAACTATTTTGAATGTATACAGCAGTCTTGGAGACTTCTACCCAAAATGAAGCGTGCATATTTTGATCATGTAACATAGCTTTTGAGAGTTCAATGATGGTTCTAATTTTTCTTTTTATGACTCCATTTTGTTAAGGATTATAAGGTACTGTATACTCCCTCTTAATCCCAACTAAATTGCAAAAGCTTTTGAAGATTTTAGATGTATATTCACCTCCACTATTAGATCTTAATATTTCGATCTTTTTATCGGTTTGATTTTCTACTAATGCTTTGGAAGTTTTAAATTTTGATAGTACTTCATTAGATTCTTTGACTTTCAAAAAATAGATCCAAGTCTTCCTAGAGAAGTCATCAATGAAAGATATATAACAAAGGAATCCCCCTAGAGATGGTGTGGGCATGGGTCTACATAGGTCTGAGTGGACTAGTTCCAAAACTGATTCTAACTTGTATTCATTAGAGGAGAATGGTCCTTTTATGATTTTCCCTAGAGCACACCCTTTGCAAGTTCCTATATGGGTTGAGTCTAGTTTAGGGGTTCCAGAAGTGATCTTTTCTAAATTTGGAAGTGAACTAAACCCAATATGCCCAAGTTTTCTATGCCATAATTCATTAACATTTGATGTTTCATAACTAAGGGCTTGCTTTTGAATATTTCATAATCTATATAATGTTCCAAATCTAGACCGTATGATAATAGCTCTTTTTAGATTTGGGTTATTAGGCTAGTATATTACTTTGTCCTTGTTGAAGGTGACTTGATATCCATCATCAATTAGACTTGAGATTGAAATTAGATTTCTCTTTATACCTAGTACAAATAAGACATCTTTGAAATTTAGTATAGATCCATTTTCTAATTTGATAGAATAGGTCCCAATGCCTTTGACATGATAGGTGGAGTTGTCTCCAATTGTGACCCCTTCAGTAATATAAGTTCCAAAAGTATAAAACATATCTTTGAATCTAGAGATGTGATGAGAAGAACTACTATCCATGATCCATGCTTCCTTATTTTAATTCACTTCACTTGAGAATGTAGAATAGTAAAGTTTATTTTCATCTTCCTTTGTTTCAGCTAGGGAAGCTAGTATTTTTTTCTCTCTCAGGACAGTTTCTGAAAGTGTGTTCCATCTTCTCACATTTGTAACACTTAGCTTTGGAGTAATCATTATTTCTAAAATTATTTTTCTTATTATTGAATCTCCTTCTATTGAATTTTCTCTTTCATTTATTTGAGACAGTGTGAAGAGCTTGATTTTCTCCTTCTTGATTTGATGTGATTCCCCTGGAGATTAACTTTGACTCTTCTGATATGCATTCATTTTTTAGCTGATCAAATGTAGGAATAGAAGGTCTACTAACCACTTGTATGAAATTATCCCAAGACATTGGTAGTCCTCTAAGAGCTATTAATGAGAGCTCTTGATCTTCTATTTTGTTTCTAATAGATGATAAGTGTTTCTTGGTTTCAAAAATTTTCTCAAAATAAGATTGAATGGAGCCTCCTTTTTCCATTTTAGTATTTAGTAGTTGAGTTTTTAAGGAGATCAGTCTACTTGAGTTATTTATCTCAAATGTATCTTTTATGGTCTTAAATACTTCATATGCACTTTTAAATTCTAATATAGATGGAAGAATGTGATCCTTTATTGAGTCGACAATAATTTTCCTTGCTTTATTGTTTCACCTTTTCCAGGTGAGTCCTTCTGATTCATTTTGAGGTATTGGAATATCCTTTTCAATGAATGTTTCTAGTTTCAATTCTTCAAGAATCATAATGATATGTGTTTTGGAAGAGAAAAAATTTCATGCACCTTCAAGTCTATCTTCCACTCTGACATTGTTTATCATTATGTCTTTCCCTTTTTTAATTGAAATGAAATTCAAGATTTCTCTACCAATTTGGCTATAATACCACGTGAACTTTAAATATATCTTCTCTTTGGTGTAAATCTCTATTTCTATATATGATATGAAAGACTTTATATTCTAGAAATAGATATGATCAAAGTATAATATCTTAATATTAATCTTTGAATTTATCAAATAATTAATATAAAAATAATTATATATAATAATTATTGTTTTTCAATGTATAAAGAAGGAAGTATTATAACTGATATGTGATGGGAATGGACATGATTTCCTTGGTGATTGATTAGTCTATTCATTGCATTCAAATATATATGATTTACTTGGGTATCAAATAAAGACATGTCCCATCAAAACATTGTCTCGTCAATTAGTACGATGGTGATGTTAGTAATAAGGTGCAAGGTTGAAAAACAACCAAAGGTCACATTAAAATATAAATGCTGACATCAACCAACCTGATATAAGGTATAATGAAGGATATATATATATATATATAAAATTAATAAACCACATTGTAATAAAGTATAAACACACATAATAGATCTATAGGCACAAATTATTTAATTTCAATTTCTCACATAGCAAACATATTTAATAGGGTCCTAGGTGCAGATGTCTATCTTTTGATTCTTCTATCATTACAGAATATCTCAAACTCATTTGATGTGAATTCTCCTCCTCTATTTGATCTAAAACATTTTAGACTCTTACGTATTTCTTTCTCAACTCTTGCCAAGTACCACTTAAACATTTGAAAACCATCAAATTTTTGTTTCAGAAACATAACTGTCATCATTCTAGAATAATCATCAACAAACAACATAATGTACTTGTCTCCTTTGTAAATTTTCACATCAATTGGTCCACACAAGTTAGTATGAACAATTTCATGTATATCTTTAGAGGTATAAGCTTTACTCTTAAAACTTGGCTTTACCATTTTGCCTAATTGACATTGTTTGCATATTATGTTGTCAGGTTTCTTCATTTTAGGAAAACCTCTCACTTTCTTCATGTTACTAATACTAACCAAGTTATCAAAATTAACATGACATAACCTCTTGTGCCATAGTCATACATCATCAAATCTTACAACAAGAAAAGTAGCATCCTCTATATCCAGATAGAATAGATTACTTCTAGTTTGATCACCTTTTCCATTTAGCTTTCCATCAGCATCATATATCTTAGCAATCTTATTTTCAAATTCAACCTTACATACCAAATTATTTAGTTGTGACACACTCAACAAGCTATAATTTAATCATTCAACATTGTAAGCATTGTCACATGAAATCTTGTCTATGAGTTTGATAGAGCCTTTTCCTTTTATCAAACATGGTGCATCATTACCAAATCTTACACTATTTCCTTCATAATAGTTTAAGGTAATGAACTTACTTTTGTCTCCAACCATATGATATGAGAATCCACTATTAAGGATCCATCTATAATTTTTGTTCACACAAGTCACAAATGCAATTGCCTCATCTTCATTAGATTCATGCTTCATTGCAACATTCATCACTTCATCATCATTTACATCAGAATCATCCTTGCCTTCTTCTTCAACAATGTAGCATTGTTAGGATAAACCATGGACAGAAATAAAAACTACATGCAAATATAACCAATAACAAAAAATAATAGAACACACAGAAATGAACACAAGGCACCAAGATTTAACGTGGTTCACCCAATCCCTAGGCTACGTCCACCAAATAGCAAGTCCAATCTTATTACAATCCAATGATTACAACCTGATTACAATCCGTAATCCCTTACAGCTCAATACCGCCGCAAGAACCAATTTCGTATCACCACATATATAAAATACCCAACCCTAAGCCCTTTTTATACAAGTATTAAACCGCTTTAGGGTTATAACATGTCGTCCATATGTCATCCATAATATGTCGGCTACCATGTCGGCTACTTCCCAAAAAAAAAAAATTTTGGGGCGATGCCCCGAACCCCACTATTTATGAAGTATGTACAGTACTTTCTTGATCAGTCACCACAATCTAAGAAGCATGACTTCTTTCCTTTGTCTTTGTAATCTCTACTATCATCTTCACTTCTATCTTTGTATTTGTCACCACCTTTGTAGTTCTTCTTCTATCTACATCTTGTAGCAATATGGCCAACTTTATTGCAATTGAAACAAATGATGGTTGACTTACGTTTGAACTTGCCTTTTCCTCTATGGAATCTTCTTGCTCGGAGTGCTTCCAATTGTTCAACATCTTGCTCATATGTATCACTGTCACTAGACACATACTTTATATTTCTCCTTTTCTTCTACTTATGCTCTTCAGAGTCCTTCAATAATAGCTTAGTTTTGAAAGTAGATTCAAGAATTTCAAGTTTATAGTTATCAAAGTTAGATAGCTCAAAAGTAGTGAGTCTACCTACCATACCTTCAAGGGTTAGATCATTTCCTGCAATACATCTCAATTCTTGAATTGCAGAAACTCTAGTACCATAAATAGGCAGCAATGTCCTCAAGACTTTTCTTAACATAGTATCATCATCTATCTGACTAGTAGCACCTTTTATTACACTGATAACTTCTTTTATCCTAGCAACATATTGAGCAATATTCTCACCTTCTTCCATTCTCATATCATCAAACTTACCTATGAGACTCCTAGATTTGGCTCTTTGTACATTCTTGTCTCCTCCATAGATAGTGGTTAGGGCATCCCACATTTTCTTGGCAGTGTCACAGCATTTGATTTCATAAAAATTAGCATAGCTTAGGGCAAAGGCAATCTCCAACATTGCCTGATTGTGTTCTTTATTTTTCTTCATATCCTTAGCAATTAGGGCTGCTATTGGATCCACATGTTCCACTTCAATGGTAGTTTGTGCATGATATCCAATTCCTCCAAGGTATAGCTCCATCAAACTTTTCCATGTCAGAAAGTTATCTCTATTGAGCTTGGGTACATCTCTTTTTGACATCTTGATCTTTGTGCTTCTAGTACCCACAAACTAGTCCTCTTAATAAAATGGCTCTAATACCAATTGTTGGAATTACTCTAGAACAACTAAGAGGGGGGCATGAATTAGTTATCCAACGTCTAGATGTACAAATAAAAATTTTCACAGCTTAGTGAACCCATAAAATATTCAAACTCATGCATACATCCAAATGAATATACAATCATTCAAAACTTGTAAATTACTATTAAATCAATTTACAAAAATGTAAAGCATGAAACAATACACACATAACACAATGATTTATATGGAAACCTAATTTGGGAAAAGCCACCAACAACATGCTACTCCTTTTTCACTCTTCTGAAGTGATGCCTTATGAAAGCCCAACCCTATTAAAGGTTACAATACACACTATTAAATGTGACCATGTTAAAAGATTTCAATCACCCTGTTAGAAGTGAGCCTTGTTAGAGGACTTTAGGCCATTCACTTGGAATGCCACCATATTAAAGGATTTACTAATGACTATTAGGTCAACCTTAATCCAAAGGATTTACCCTAGACTAATACAATTGTTGTAGAGTAACAACAAAGCTTTGATCTGATACAACTTACAACTTCTTTTGTAGATTACAGATCTCTATTCAATCCTCCATTCTACTTCACTTTCATACTTTATAGCTTTTATAGCTTGTTTAGGCATCAAGCATACATCTCCTTAAGCCTTCTTTCTTATCATGCCATTTCAGACTCTTCTCTTAGGTCACTTGATGAAGCAAAACCCTATGACCTCTTTCTCTCCCTTGGGTTCTTGCACATGAAAAACTTGCTTCATGACTAGACATTCCTATAAATAGGAAATTAAGATGTTTTGCCACTTATTCTCCATCATTAAAATTAGTGTTAATATGGGTTAGGTAAGATAAATGTATCTACCCCATATTACATATCTATTCTAGAAACTTCCTCTAGAATCCACTTTGAATTTGCCTCAAAAGAATTTACCTAGAATTCTATGCCACCAACTCATCATCCTTACCTTCTACCTAGTACACAAAATTCAAGAAAAAAAAATTGTCAGCTCAATTTCATTGAATTCACAATCTTTGAACTAATGCAATAACTCAACATTATCAATCTTTTGATGCTCTACACACACTATGTTAGTTGGCATCCTCTATGAAATCTCTTGGCATCAAATAAAATTTACTAGTGCTCAAAACCTACTAAAATTTACTTAGCATCAACTATCTTGCTCGACATCCACTAGAATTTGCATTTACTTAGCTCCAACTAATTTTCTATTTGGCTTGCACTAACTTCACTCGGCACCT
This sequence comes from Cupressus sempervirens, assembly GCA_028749045.1. Classification (NCBI taxonomy): domain Eukaryota; kingdom Viridiplantae; phylum Streptophyta; class Pinopsida; order Cupressales; family Cupressaceae; genus Cupressus; species Cupressus sempervirens. Next base: position 686,938,283 of record CM053787.1, read on the forward strand.
ACAGTCCACTCGGTCAAGCTTGGCAGACAAACTTTGTATCATATGTTCTTCTAGTCTTTCTAAGTATAGCCAACATTTGTAACCTCAAGTAGATAATCAATGCATCATGTTACCACTGTTGGTCTTAGATTGGTTTTTACAATTGAGTGTCAATAAACTTAACCAATTCTCAAAGATGATGTTGAGTATAATATAGATGCCAAGCTACAATGTGTGTCGAGCCAAAAATTTAATAGGTGTAGACTGAACCTCAGGTGCTGAGCAAGATTCAAGTGCTGAGTGATAAGTGATGCTGAGTCATTATAGGTGTTGATAAAAAGTATAGATGTTGAGATAAATAGAGTTGCTATAGGAATCGAGTGAGACAGAATTCCTATATGTGTCGAGCATCACTAAGTAGTAAGTGCTAAGTAACACGGAATCTGCATATGAGTTTATGCCTTTACAAACATAGATGTAAACCATTTTTGAAGTCAACTTAAGATGAATCTTAAAGGATCTTGAAGATAAGATCAAACCTTTTGCATTTCCTATGATGGGAGAATGCTAGCAAAGTGTAGAGCAGTGTAAAGACTTAGAAAGAGAAGAACAACTTTGTACAATTTAGTTGATCAAGAATAGAGTATTAGAATTTTGACGAGAGATATATCAAATCAAGGAATGATCAAAAAAGATAGAGCATAATAAGGATCTGGAATCAGTAATTGAAGATTGAAAGTCATCAAGTCAAGACTTTCTAATACTCTCTAGCCATTGTATTAGAAATTAAAATCCTATGATGATAGGTTGGTTTAATAGCCATGTTGTAAGTCTTTAAACAAGGTGCTAGATCCTTTAACAAGGTAATATTCCAAGTGAGTGTTTGTAAATCCTTTAACTAGGTCACTTTTAACAGGGTGTAAAGTCTTTAATAGGACAAGCCTTTCACAAGGCAGACCATTGGAAGTGGTCAAACTTTGTAAACTTAAACAGTTACATATTGCTACAATGATACTTTGTGGGTGTCATCCCAACCCCAGTTTTACCTTCTCATTTTTGGAGGGTTTTTGGGTTACCAAATCTTGTGTTATCTATTTTCGTGCATGTCTTTATTTCTCATGTTAAGTAGATATGTTAGATGCATGTGAATGATTTCAACTATACGGTTTTAAAAGGTTAAATTTAGTTACTTCTAATTCACCCCCCCTCCTTTCAAAAGTAAATTTTCCACTTTTAAATTCCAACAATTGGTATTAGAGCCTAGTTCTCATAAGAAGGAGCCTTATAGCTTGAAGAAAAGATCTAGAAATGGAATTCTACAAACTTGGGTAGATCATAGAGAATCAGGAAATTGATGTACAACTTTCTATACACACTTTGGAAGAAGCTAGAGAAGAATTGAGAAAATCCTTAAAGAGAAGAAGAGAGATTTCCATAGCTGAGAATGATACACAATACAAGGAGATTGACACCTCAAAGTTTTGTCAAAATAGAGATTCCAATGAGTTTGATGCAGCAAAAGTAGACTTGATGGAGAAGAACATAGCCCAAGCAGAAGAAATCAGAACACTCAAGATTGAATAAGAATCACAAGCCATGATGCTTTATGAGGTGACTAAGTAGAAGAAAAGAGCCATTGAAGATAAGGCTATGCTAGAAGAAGACAAGAGAAACCTTGCCAATAGATTGGAAGAAAAGTCAATTGAGCTTGCAAGAATTTCAAACATGTAACTAGATACCCTAAGCTAGATGATTAATGCACATCATGAACTAAATATCAAGGACATTGAGATCTCTACACTGAAGATGCAAAATGAGCAATTGTGAAATGACCTAAAAAGAGAGAAAGAAATTGTAGAGAGCTTTAACAAACCAAACAAGGCCATCAAGTACTTTGAGAAGCTACTAAAATCACCAAGGGCTAGCAATGATACTTTAGGACTAGGATATACCAGCATTGAACAAAGAGAATCATCCAGGACTGTAGAAGAAAGAAGTAACAAAGGTAAGATAACTAAACCTACTTGTCATTTCTGTGGTAAAAAAGGACATACCTCTAATGTATGCAAGAGCAAGAATGCCCATCAACGTGACAAACCTAAGAATGTGAGTCATTGTCATAAGTGCACGAGCAAGGACATCAAGCACATGACTATAGGGCTAGGACTATCAGAACACCAAGATTTGAAGGTCACTACTACAATTGCAAGAATTATGGACATATAGCTTTTGAGTGTAGATCAAAGCCTACATGGACACCTAATTAGCCAACAAGGGGAAATAACCATGGACATCACTACAATTGGGATTACAACACTAGGTATAGCTGTCATTATTGTCAAGAATATGGACACATCTTTGAAAACTACATAAGAACACATCCTACTGGAAACTATAGCAGATGGTTAAGCCAAACTACATGCTTTAGTTGTTTGAAGACTAGTCATATTAGTAGGAATTTCTCAACAAGGTCAAAGGCATTCAACTCAGGTATCAACAAAGGAAAAGAGAAGATGGATGTTGAACACATAAGAGGAGAAATGAATAAGACATGGAAGAAGAAAGAAGGGAGTAGCAAATCAAATGAAGGGATCACTTCACTTAAAAGGTCAAGTGGTCACACTTCATCAAACTAAGCAAAGAGAAGGATTGTGGGACTGATATACAAAGCTTTATCATACATTAGTTTCTAAACAAGCAAGTACTGAAAAAAGAGATCAACATGAATAGAGATGCAAAGTTAAAACTTCAAGATTTCATAAGTATTGTTGAGTTTCCCTCAGATGCCGAGTTGATTGCCAAAGATAGTAGAAGTTGAATGACTAGCTACTGCCAAGCTGGTAGTGGAAGCTAAGTGAAGAGAAATTTTAGTTAAAGCTAAATAAGGGATACTTCTATGGATGCCAAGTGGTGAAAAGACAATGGAAGCTGAGTAATGCAAAAATGTTTAAGAAGTTGAGTGGACAATGTAAATGCACTAAGCATTAAATGCTACAAAATTAGGGTACATTATCACATTTTGAATCATTTTTCTTCATTACAAATGAAGAGAAAAGAAAAAGAAGAGTACAAAATGACTTCAAAGTAGAGAATCCAACATTTGAGCCAATTTTAATATCAATTCAACACAGTTTCATCAAATTCAAGGTATTTACATTTGTGTTGAGCTCTACAGTTTTAAATTTCTTCATGTTAAAACCCTAGCTAGCACAAATGGCCTCTAGTTCTAGGAAACCACAAGAGAAAGAGTTGCTTGAGGTCCAACTAGTGTCAAAAAAAGTGAAACAACCAGATTTCTGGCCAATCCTTGAAGTGGCATACAAAAACAACCCAGCCAGAGCCCTATCTATTATACCCCCTAGAGTGGTTATGGTTCAGGATGTTAGAAGATGTTACAACTACAAAACTGGAGCCATAGGAGATATGGAAATGAGGGAAGCCTATGACAAATTATGTGAAAATGGAGTCTTCAAATAGGAGTACCAAATCATTGAGAGAAAGGGTTTGACACATATCCTAGAATTCCCTATAGTTTTCAAAACTAAATGGATCATGATAGTGCTTAGCAGAATTCATGATGGAAGTTTATGGTTGGAGTATGGTCCAATAAAAATAACAAAAAGGAGTGTACATAGAGTAACAAGGTATCCAACCCTAGATCGGCCAAAAACCCTTAGAAGTGATTCCAAGGAAGCAATTGAAAAGAACAGTGGTGCCAAGTGGAACAAGAGATAAATGAAAATGGACACCATACAAGACCCTCTTGTTGTCTTTTTTGTTAGGGTTATTCCACACAAATTTTACCAATCCAGTAGACTTAATAGTGTACCATGCATTGCAGTGGATGTGGGTTACAAACTAGGGAAGAAGGATCATACTTATGATCTTGCAAAACTACAATTGCAACAAATCAATGAGAACTTAGCAACAATAAGGAGAACCAAGGAAGCATAGTGCAAGTTTGGAGCAATTTTGATTTGTATATTTTTCTAAGTATAGAATGAATTTCCATCCTTTGGTAAAATCAGCTAGAAAACCAACAGGACTATAATAGCTCAAGTTAATGAATATATAGAACAAATGGGAGCTAATTTTGAAACTCTTATGACAAGTTACGTTGAGGATTTTAAAAAGACCATGAAAAAAAGGCTAAGGATACCAGTTTCATTGTTAGAACAACATGTAAATGATGTATGCTTTCTTGTAGCTATTGGTTATACCTATATACATGTAGCCACACCAAGGGTTAGATCATTAAGACCTCTTGGGTATGAAATAAACATACATGAAGCATCTACAACAATAACTGCATTATTAGTAGAGGAAGTGGATGAGAATGCACCACATTTTGGTACTTTTGATGTGGTCAGATCAAAGGTGGACATGGTGTTGAAGATTGCCTCCACACTGAAGAAGAAGGAAAAACTTGTAAAGAAAATTAAAGCCAAATTTGGTGAAGGGAGTGTTGAAGAATAAGAAGGTGAAGAAGTAGAAGAAGATGAATATGAACAAGAATAAGGGCCACTTGAATTAACCCAAGGCATGGGTGAGGATGTAGAAGAAGAAGAAGGTGTTGAACTAGGAGCACCAAAGGTTGAACCTAAGAAGAGAAAAGCACAAAAATAGCCTGTTGCACAACCCAAAGGAAAGAAGAAAATTGCAACAAAGCTAAGCCTAGCCAAGCCAACTACAAGGGTAGACACTAGGGCAACAACAATAGGGGAAGCAAAAATCCACTGAGGAAGGAGGGCCTGCATAATAAAACAAAAGAAGAAAATATGTTGCACCCGTAGAGTCAGATGAAGAAAAGACAAAATCTGACAATGATCAATTTAGATTGGTAAGACATTCTACCAAGTCTAATTTGGAAAATGTTTGTGATAACACTAGAGATAATGTAAACTTAAGTGGTTTAAAAACCATTGATTTTAATCAATTTTCAAGAGAAGAATAGAACATAGTGGAAGAATCTATTTACACTATGATGGCCAAGTTCAAGACTACTCCACTTGAACTGGATAATTCTATGCCTAAGGAGTTAACCTCAATAGTTGAAAATAAATGACATTATTTCCTAAAGATGGAGAAGGAAATAAGGGAGTCAACATTGGCTCATGTAATGGTAGACCTTACAAAATTTCAAATAAGGAAGGCTAATAAGAAACATGGGAGCAAATTTGCACCCAAATACAAAGCGTTCAATATTCTATAAAATCAAATTGAGGATGTTGTGCAAAAATCCACTCTTATGTGGAAAGTTATATATGGACTCCAAACAATCAAAGAAGGTAAAGAAGATCCCTTTGGGGGAAGAAATAATGAGGAAGAAGATGAGAATGAAAAGGATGAAGAAGGAGAGAGAAAAGGAAGAGGTAACTATGGAGGAGAAGACACAACAAGGTGAAGAGGCAATAGTTGAGGAGCAACAGCCAGAACAGAGTGTCCAAGACACCCAATTGCCACCACCAAGTCCTCCACATACAAAACCTACACCTATAGACACTATAACTATAAAGGATTTTCTTGACACCTAAGGTCAGAACATCAATCCATTAACTGCAGAGGATCTCAAAAAGATCCTTCACCAATCAACATTGCAATCACAATTGTGCACAAATCCTATTTTGGTGAATGTGGAAGATTTACAAAAATTTGTAGTAGAAATTACCAAGGAGAAATTCAGCACATAATAACTATCTTCACAACCTCCCATGGCTACAGATGATCAACCAAAAGAGCAAGTAGTACAAGACACAACTACTAAGGTTGATCCCACAATAATAGCAACAACAATTGTTGAGGAGTTAGCAAAGGAGAAAATAGGGAAAGATTTTCCTATAGGATAAAGCCAAGGTGCACCTCCTCAAATCATTATCATTGATCAAGGCAGAAGAGATGAATATAAGGAAGAGGTGAAAACCCCCAAGGAAAGAGAGTAAGAGGTAATACAAACATTGGTAAATTTTCCTACCTTAGTGACTTCTACCAAGTAGTTGAGCACTAATGCAATACCAATACAAGTTTCAGCACCAGGCTTGAGCTCCTCCAAGGTAGCAAGTGCACTTCACTATGGAGACCCTACACTTGATGGGGAAATAGTCATACCAAGTTATGACTATAATACAATGAACCTAGCATAGATAAATGAAGTGCAAGAGGTACTAGATAGAAAGAAGAAGTAGGAGATACTTAGAAATGAGTATAGACACAAGAAAGCAATAGTAGAAATCAAAGACATATTCCTTGATGCATGTAGATTACCTGTACCTGATGAAAAAAAGCCTATCATTGAGCAATTGTCCAACATAGTGGACTAGGTACAAAACAAAGACCTTGATACTAATGTAAAATTATTAGAATGGTCTAAAAAGAAATTTCAAATGAAAGTTAATGAGAAGATATCCAATGAGATAGCACTATCACAAGTGGAACTAGCTAAGAAAATAGAAAAGGTGAAAACAATATTAAGAAAATATTCTCATTGTACTCCAAATTGTGTGATTCATCATATTTCACACAAGAAACTAGCTAGATAATATTGTTCTTGGAGAGGAATCTTAAGATATCTAGCACACAGCTACATAAAGATCCAGCTCAAAGTAACAAGTATTTTGCAACAACGCTTCACACTCAAAAGGAGTTAGTTGTATTGATAGTAGAAGAGGCCAATGTTAAGGCCAGATTAATACAAATTCAATCTACAATCACATCACATCTGGAAGTACTACATAAAGAAGTGGCCTATGCAGAAAATGTTTTAAAGAAAGATCCTAATCTTTCTACCTTGGAAGGCCTAGTACATCTTGTAGCAGAGATAGCCATCCAACACAAAGCACTAGAAATTTCCTTAGACAATTGGGATGCTTCTCTAAAGATGATAATGGAGGTAAATAAAACATTTTTGGCTAAATATTCTATTCATTCTTAGACCCTTTGACATAAGTGTCAAAAAAGGGGGAGAAATTAATTTTTGAGATAAGCAATAAAGAAAGGGGGAGATATTAAAAAAAAGTGGGGATATATAATAAAGATAGGAGATAATAAGAATGGATGAGTAAATAAAAGGGAGATATGCCCAAAGGGGAAGACAATAAAATTTTGAATTTCGAGGAGAAATAAGGAAATCAAGCCAAAAGGATAACAAAAATTGCAAGAAGATGTGTGAAAGGGGGAGCAGAAACAAAGGGTGAGTACAAATAGACTAGAAACAAGATACATAGAAATACAGGCAAAGGAATGATAAGGAAAATAATAAAATACCAGCATGAGACAAATTCAGTTTAAGGGAATTTTGGTTATAGAAATGGTACATCAACTCAAGGGGAGTTATAAGTTTTTGAGGTATATAGTCTTCTACAAAATTTTGAACAAGTTTTTGAAGTTTTGTACATATGCTAAACAAAATGTGTAGTATACTCATAGAGATAAAATTCATAATTTTTAGTTAAGTGTTTTTTCCACTCCTATCAAAGGGGGAGATTTTCGGTCTCAAATTGGTTTTGACAATTGAGTGTCAACACACTTAACCAATTCTCAAAGATGATGCTGAGTATAATATAGATGTCGAGCTACAGTGTGTGTCAACCCAAAATTTCAATAGGTGCCAAGTGAATTTTAGGTGTCGAGCAAGATTTAACTATCAAGTGATAAGTGATGTTGTGTCATTATAGGTGCCAAGAAAAGTATAGATGCCGAGCTAAATAGAGTTACTATAGGAGCCAAGTGAGACAAAATTCATATATATGCTATGCATCAGCAAGTAGTAAGTGTTGAGTAACATAGAATCTACATATGAGTTTTTGCCTTCAAAAATTTAGATGTAAACCATTTTTGAAGCTGACTTAAGATGAATCTCAAAGGATCTTGAAGATAAGATCAAATCTTTTGCATTTCCTATGAAATTTGCATGCAACCAATAAGAAAAATGGAGAAGGCATTCAACCAATAAGAAAAGTGAATGAATTGAGTGAGAAAAGAAGAATGAATAGTGATAATAGATTCATACCTAACCCTAATTCTTTGAAGCCTTTAAAAGGACGATGAAACCCCATTGTGTGTATGTATGTGAGATAGTTTATGGGAGAATGCTAGCAAAGTGTAGAGGGGTGTAAAGACTTAGAAAGAGCAAAAAAACATTGTAGAATTTAGTTGATCAAGAATAGAGTATCAAAATTTCAAGGAGAGATATATCAAATCAAGGAAGGATCAGAATAGATAGAGTAGACCAAGGATCTAGAATCAACAATTGAAGATTGAAAGTCATTAGGTCAAGAATTTCTAATACTCACTAGCCATTGTATTAGGAATGAAAATCCTATGATGATAGGTTGGCTTAATAGCCATGTTTTAATCCTTTAAACAAGGTGCTAAATCCTTTAATAGGATAATATTCCAAGTGAGTGTGTGTAAATCCTTTAACTAGGTCACTTTTAACAAGGTGTAAAGTCTTTAACAAGACAAGCCTTTCATAGGGAAGACCATTGGAAGTGGTCAAACTTTGTAAACTTAAATAGTTACATATTGCGACAGTGATACTTTGTGGGTGTCATCCCCACCCCAGTTTTACCTTCTCATTTTTGGAGGGTTTCTAGGTTACCAAATATTGTGTTATCTATTTTCATGCATGCCATTATTTCTCATGTTAAGTAGATATGTTAGATGCATGTGAATGATTTCAGCAAAAAGGTTTTACAAGGTTAAAGTTAGTTACTTCTAATTCCACCCCCTCCCCCTCAGAAGTAAATCTTCCACTTGTAAATTCCAACAACCATTGTCTTAACTGATCCTTGTACTCCATTACATAAGCATAACTCAACCTTTCCTCTAGGTGTTGTTGTTACATCTTATTGATCAAATCCTCTTCATTAATCAACTAAGTGATAGTACTTGAATTTGTAAGCAATTGTCTTACTAGAAAATAGTAGGTTTTAAATCAGTGACAAAACAATGATTGAAACACATAACAATCTTCCTCATAATAATCTTTCTCATAACAATTGATCCTTTCATTCAGATTTCAATAGTTGATTGTTTTCTTTGTGATACTAGTAGGGTTCTAGTTTTACTGTGAGACCAAGTTTTTGTTGGTTTTACTTCCTATCTAATTGAGTAGAGCTCTAGCTGTGAAGGCCATAGATCCACTCTTGCATAGGTTTCTAGTTTCATTTCCTATATTGTTTCTCTGAGATAATGGAAATTGATGATAGATCATGTGACATATCTTGTGTTTCATTGAGTGTTACAAGTTAATGCATTCAGTCTTTCAAAGGATGAATACAAAAGGGGATTTAAAATGAACTATTTACGTTCTCTTATTTTGTCTCCTAATTCTTCATATGCTATTAATTTTTTGATTTAATGAATAAGGTTCATCCAATTTAAGACAACTTGGATGAGTTGTATGTTAGATCTATTGTTTCTTTTAATTCGAGTTAAGTAAATGGTTCAATGATTTGATAGTGTTTCTAGTTGTGTGGAGTGGATGCTAGTAAGAATGGAGTTTGGGAATTTTAGTTGATAAACTTAATTGGAAGGCAATCAAGTTAGCTCATCCTACTGGTAACAACTCTATTGTGCAATGGATAATCCACTAATCACTAAATTAGATGCCAACTAATATGAAGGTTATTTGCACAAATATTTTTAATCAAAATCATTTTAGTTCTTTCATGTTTTGTAGTGGGCTGAAAGGAATTAACCCTCACTTAGCTAATGGGTTCATTGTGTATGATTTGTAGCTATTTCATTCCTATGTTATTGCATAAGTATCAAAAGACATAAGGGTTTTATTTGTTGTTAATAGGTTCAGATTTTATGTTTTCACACTGGCACCATATATCAGAACCTCAAGGTTTACCCACCTAGGTCTTGTAGAGCCTAAAGTGAGGAAGGATTTGTGCCTTATAGTTGGCCCAAGATTGGAGTTGAGTGCATCCATCATAGGAATTTTCTAGCCTTAGATGTATTGGTATGGTTTCTTGGTTAATTTTAAAACTGTTAAATTAGGAGCCAATAGGCTCTTTCTTCTTTTCATAGCCCTTCCTCTAGTGCACTCTACTACTTCTAGTTAGATATAACTATGTGTGTCTATCTTCTTCCTAGTGGCCTTCATCTTTTACTCTGGTTCATCTTCTTACTAGTTCTGGGTTCAATTATTGTTCTATCTTCTCATTCCTTTTTTTTTAGCCACACACTTTTGAATTTGTATGATTTGTTTTTATCTAAGGGTTTCAAAATGCTAGATCATTATCCTTCTCAAAGTTAGTGAATTCAAATTTTTGAGTGGTTCATTTGAGACTGGTGACACCTATAATGTAGAGTCTAGATTTTTGGTGTAGTCCATCACTGTGGGTCTTGTCATAATCCAATTGTCCTTTTCTATCATCCATTATTCTTGTCAAAGTAAATGGAAATTTTGAATTATACCATACCTGACCTATCATGTCATATTGATGACTCCTCATGCTGACTATTTTTTCTTCTCTCTTGTCTTATTCTCTTGTGCGTATCGATGAATATTCTACTAGTGCATGTGATGAAGTTTCTCTTCAACCAGTTGCCAATCAATGACAATGCACTTGTGCCAACTACACTTCATTATGCTGATGTGACCCATTGGGTCAATATTCTCCCCCATTAGCATTGATGGAAAAAATTATGCCTTTAATTGGCTACATAGCAGTAGAATCTTTTCCAATGGCTAGACTTAACCATCTTCCTATTCTTTTCTTTATCTTTGTTTGTTTCTTTCCCCCTATGAGAATTTTTTAAGTTTTCAACTCTCTTCCTCTACTTTCATTTGCCTCTTTTTTTCTCCCCCTATCTTAATAATCTCATCTTTATCACTCTTTTTAATTTTATATCTTTAGTTTATCTTCCAATTCATTTATTTTTCCATCTCCCCCTTTCATCTTAATTCATCTCCCACTTTTTCTCAGTTCATTTACCTTTTCATCTCCCATTTATATTTAACATTTCATCTCCCCTTTCACCTTGATTTATCTCCCCCTTTTTCTCATCAATTACAAAGTGTATTTGTCTTCTACAATTTCCAACATTTTCTACAAGGTTGTTGGTAGTTAATGGAGTATTAGGGTTAGATTGGTAATTTGTGTAAGTCATTGTGACATTCCTTCAATGGTGTCTTCAATGATTGTGTATAGAAGCACATCTTTTTTTGTAACAAGGCCTTGAATGATTGCTATGAGGGGAAATAGGAAACATTGCAACTCAAAGAGGGTAGATTTCCTCTTGTGTTTTTCTATTACGACCTAGTTGATTAGGTGAATCTTTTCTTGGATTTGGTTAGTGTATGTAGTGTGCACTTGTTGAACTTTTTGATACATTGAAAGATGTTTGAGTACCTTATATTTTCTCATGTTCTAAGTTTAGAGTGTGTTTGAGATCAATCAGAAAGTCCTATGGATCTAATATTCTATGGAGTGTTGGAGAAATGTCCTTCAAAAAATTTACTATAGCATTTCTTTCTTCTTCAAGATTCTATGAATGATGTTCAATTTATTTCTTTAGCTTTTCCTTGTCCCTTCTTTTGTTGAGTGAGATTGGTGTATCACTTATGTTTGCATTCTATAGGATGTGTTGATTTGATCGATAAGATAAATGTTAGTATCATCTTGCACATCACCAAGTATTCCTATGATCAACATTTTAGCTTTGATCAAGTTATGTGCAGCCTCCTTTCATATATTGTCTTTCTTCACTCCTATGATTTTCTTTAGCAAGTGGTTGTTGTGATTAAATTATGTACTAGTTAGTTCCTTCATGATGTCATCATACTTGTCTAACTTAGTTTGAATTATTTCAGGGTTTTTTATTCCCTAAATATACCCCTCATAAAATTCTCATTCATTTTTCAAGCTTGATGATGATGAAATGAGGATGGAAATCTTCTCCACTTAGTTCTTTTCTTGTTGGATTGTTCTAAATTAATGTTGCCTAGTTGTAACTTTCTCTTTATATATGTGGGCTTAATAATTCTTCTAGTCTCCTTGAATGTAGAATAAGTGATCATTTGGTCATCTTCCTTATTTTTATCCCTTTGTTCTACCAAATATTTCTCAATAGTATCCCTTGTAAGACTACCTTTCTCTTTGTCTCCTTCCTTTGTAACCTCTTCTATTGATATCTCCAAGTCTGGAGTCTCGATCAACTTGCTTGGTTGATTTTTTCCTTCTTCCTTTTTTTCATAATGTAGTTTTCTACATGGAATCTCTTTTTTAGTTACTAGTTTTATTCTATCCATTTTAGGATGATCAATTGATCCTTTTATCATTGGAGTGTTCTGGGGTTTTATCAATTTTGGTGCCTTAACACTTGTTGTATCCATTTCTCCTCTAGTTGTTACATAGTTTTCTTTCCTTTCTAAAGTTAGAGGATTGAAGGTGATTGGTTCTTAATCAAGTTCTTCTAATCTATTTGTGCTAATTGATGTGATCCTCTTTGCTTTTCCTTTTCCATTTGAATCAGCTCTAGTTAAGGCTTTAATTTGACTTAGGGATTTTAGAGCATACATGAGCTCCATCTAACTTTCTATTTATGTTGAGTCTTTTATTTCTCATTCAAACAATTATATCTATCTACCAATTAATATTAGTAGGCATTTTTTGGAGTTAAAAAATATAATAAATATGCTTCTACATACATTTCCTTTTCTTCTTTTGTGTAGTTTGGCCTGACTTTACATAATGCATAACTGAGAATTATTTTATGTTGCATTTCTCTAGCTTGTCATTTCTTGATAATGAATTTTATCAACTCCTTTGGTAGTACTCTCTTTACCATACTAGTTTTTCTACGAAAGGTTCTTATACTGATCGATACTACACTTATAACACTAATTTTGTCCCTTTCTCTCATTTGTGCATATTTGTATCTTATTGTGTTGTAATTTCTATTATGAACAACATTGTTAAGTATATATTTGATGGTGAGTATAAGAGTGGTATTTACACTTTCTCTTATAGGTCTTTTTTTTCTTGATGATGATGTACTCATGGATGGGACTTCTCTTTTCTAAACTGGTGTGGATTTCTTCTTGGCTTCTACTTTAGACTTCTTCATTTGATTTCTATCCTCCTATCTTGACTATGGTTTTGGTGAGATAGTTTATTTCCCTATGTTAACATTCCTTTCTTCACTTTCCAACCTCTTGTTTCTTGTGGACTTGGTACTAGGTTTATTCTTCTTCTTCTTTTCTTGGTTTCTTTCCTATTTTCCTCCTTATCCTTTTCTATTTTTTTTTTTGTGCTCCTACTCATTGAGCTCAAACTACAAATGAATAGCATGTTATCTACAGGTATTGACAATATTAGTTCAATAGCCATCCTTGCCTCTTCTTCTATCATCCCATTCTAAACACCAGCCATCTAGTGGGTTCTAGGTTTCATAGTCTAAATCATGCATGTGTTTGTCCATGCTAGAAAAATTACATCACTTTTGTATTCTTCTACTAGGGTAAAGGGTATCCTTTCCCTTTTCCTTGTTATGTCCCTAAAAGTGTTGAAATATATTTTGAATAGATCAATCCTATTGTCTCCTAATTTCAATTATGATTTCCATACTTGTTCATAGATAGACTCATCCTTTAGCCAACTAACAAAGCCTAGTCTAGGAAACTATCATGTAAAGTAGAAAAATCTACATACTAGGAGATCTCCAAACTTGAACGGGTTTACATTAGGCTTTTTTTTAATCTTTTCCAAGTTTAGCATCAATTTCTCATTTAACTGCCCACCTAAGTCAAGTGGTGCACTTTCGTGAATGATTTGATATGTTGTGTGTACCACTCCATAGTGTACATTGTTGACCTTGCTCAAGAAATAGAGTCTATCTATAGTTTCCATTGTAGTAAATTTAATGTCAAGGTTAGGAATTTCATCAATAGTTAGGGCTCATCCTACCTTCTTCACTCTAGATAGCCTTTGAACTTCTTCAAGTATGATTTTGCCTATGTTTAACCATGCTCTTGTTCTATTAAGTCCTATTACCCTAAGGATAACTCACTTGGTGATTTCATAGGGTTTATCAAGCCACATGAATTTCCCATGAACTCTACTTAGTACCAACCTTACCCAATCCTCATGTATAAAATTAGTAATTTCTATTACATGCTACAATGTTGTTTTTAAAAAATGTATCCATTGTTCCTTCAGAACATCACCTTCTAAATATGTGGAAAATGATTTATACACCTTGTTGGGTCCTAGTTCTAAGATGTTCACCTTTAGATATTCACTTACATATTCTACAAGTAAAACATCTACAAGAAATGAGGATAATGCGACTACTTGATTTCTTGCATCTCCCTCCAGTGAGGTAACCATGTATTCTAGTTATGAAAACTCATCATTGTTGATAATGTCAACTTTTGGCTTTCTTTCTAGAATGTTTCTACTTATCTAAAATAGTTATTCTCTACTATATAGGATCTTTCCCTCTTTTATTTTTGTGATGCAAGATACTCCTAGACCAGACACCCATGGTAGGAAAAAATTGTGAATACGAATTCATAAAATGAAGTAGTCACTATTGACATTTTCTTGTTTTCTTCTCTTCCATCACCTAGCTAGCACAAGTATATTTTGTGGATACATTTCTTTCTTTCTTCTTTTCTAACACCCAACTATAACAAGTATCTATGACTGATAGTAATCCTATACAATTAGCTCTATCCAAGTATAACTCTCATCCTCCTCCAATCTTGTTGAATTTAGCACACCTATAATAAACTGAGCAACACCATACCATACCATCACTAACAAGATCCTCATGCAAAACATAATCATTATCTTTCAAATTAATTTCAAATTTAGCATCCCATGATTTGTAAGAATTTTCCTCTTCCACACCTTAATATTTGTTTACTTCTTTCATGTCTTCAATAAGGCATGCCACTACTTCATCCACTTTTTTTGTGTCTTCAACAAGGCATGTAACTGCTTCACTTGTTTGACCTCCAATCAAGGCATTTTACTCTTCCTCTACTATTGTAGTCTTCAAATTATCTTCATCTACTTCAAGATCACAAATATTTTCATCTTCATGCTCTTCTTCTTCTTTTGTATTACATGTATGACACTCTATTGCATGTTGATTTCTTTGATCCAAGAAATTATTAACATAACTTTCTTGATGAAGAACTCCTCTCCTTTGCAACTCTACTTCTAACTCATTCATTTACTTAAGCAAATCGAAAAATGTATCTTGTTATAGTCTTTTTCTAAATCTCTCAAGTTTGAGAATCCTCAAAATCCATCCAATCAAAAAATTCATCTTCTTTTTTCTCTTCTCCATAATCCTATATTCATAAGAAAAAATTCAATCAATTCAATGTCCAAGTAAAAATTGCCTCATAGTTGGGGATTTATCTACACACTCAAGAAATCCTTGAAAAACTTCACCCAACCCAAGGTCCTAGTGCAAACTGCCTCACATTTGGCAATCTGTCCACATGCTTAGGAACTCTTGCTCTGATACCACTTGATGAAGGATTGTCCCCTTAATACCACAAATACATAACAAAAATAAAATACAATATTAGAGTATGGGCTTCTTACTATCACTGCAAATGAAAAATTACAAAATTTTGAAATACAATAATTTTCAACACAGAGCTATGAACTATCAGCTAGAGCTATCCTAGAAAATGCATGGGCATTCCTTATGTAGGAATTTTTACACCACCTAGGAAGTCTATAAATATTAAACCCTAGCCCTTGAGATAGAATAACTCTAAAATAACATATAGAGTTAGCCTGATACATCTTTAAGACTTATTTTGGAAATTTTGGTCAACCCAACTTCAAAAGGCCATAACTTTCTAACCATTTCTCTTATTGGATATTATAACCACTTTTTAGAATCATTGGCTTTTGATCTATAGGGCTCAACTAAGCATCTTGCATGACCCCTTCTAATCTTAAATTATCTTAGTTTCTCATAGAGGTCTCACTAGCAACCAGTGAGTTTTCTACCTCTCCAAACATGATTTATTTCTTCTCATCTTACTTCCTTTCCCATATCTTATTAAATTGCTTATTGAATTCCTCCTTATCCACTACCTTGTTGTTTCCTTTGTGGTCCAATTTTTACACTTTGGATGCTCTTGTCAATCTATAATTTTTAGCAAGATGTCATGTCTTGTTGCAGTAGTAATAGGTTGTGCCTATACCTCACCATAGTCTTAAGTGATTCCATTGACCGGTTCAGATTTGACATTATTTAGAACTATTTCCTGTATTCTCATAGTTTGAGTATACACAAATGTTCATATTATTCTTCCAACCCAATTTGGAAGTTATTTATGGCTATTTAGTTACCAATTATCTTGATCTACATATCTCATGTTTCTATCTATGCTTTTTATAGAAGTAATAGTACCCATCAAATCTTTTTCATGGTTATGAGACATACATTCCCTGAAGGAGTCACCATATCGATTGCACATGTTACATTAATTGTAAGGAATGTATTGTACATTGGTTGTAGCCTTTTTGTGTCAACACATATTTGAGGTGTTACCTACTTTACCACAACAATGAAAATTTTGTTTCTTAGTTCTCTTACCTTTAGATGATGTTTTCCCTTGCTTTTTCTTGTTCTAATTTTTTCTCTTAGATGACTTGCAAATCTTCTTATAGTTGTCCTTTAACCTATTGGGACTAAATTTGCATTCTTGATTTGAGTACCTTTCCAAGCTTTTGAGTCATTTTGAGCCCTTATAAGCACACTTTAATGCTTATGTACCCAGGTGATCTTTTGAGGCCTAAGAGGTGTTTAATGTTTCTAAAACCTTGCATTTAGTACATCCATGCATGTCATGAAGATAAATTCTCATTCCAATTATGATGGGGACACAACCCAAGCACAGAATGGACACAACAAGAACGGGAAAATTCTATTAACTATAAAAATATGCTAGTACACTTAGTGCAGAGAAACAGACTCCAAAACATGCCTTATGGACTTACAATAGCATAAATCTGGAGATAAATTCTTCTCCCAGTACCTTCTCTCAAACTCCAGTCCGAACTGCCTTTTACAATGCCATAAATGTTCTTAAATAGACCCCAAAGGGTTAACGATTAGGAATACATTCTAGAAAGTGCTAGTAGGCATCTACCGACCAAATAGAAGGCTCTAGAAGTCACATTAGAAGTCGATGCAAAATTAGAAGAATCCAAAAATAGTAACCGAACTTCCAAGAGGCATAACTTTTGAACCGTAGCTCCGATTGATGAACCATTTACATTTCTAGAAAGCTCTCAAAGTGCTCTCTAGCCCTATGGACCAGCTTCACTCATCCACCATTTTTAGGCCCTGTTCAAGTTCATTTAATGACCCTAACCTGATTTTGAAGCATTCTTAAGATGTCTCTAGAAATCAAAAAACTGCGATAACTTTCAAGCCGTGGGGCCTTTTGACCTGATTCTTTTTCTAGAATGCTCTAAATTAAAATGACAATCTTTTGACCAATTTATACGTTCTAGTTCACCAAAATGATAGCTCAATTACATACTCCTATTTTTTTGGCATTTATACGTATCCCAAGGTGATTAAAAACTCTATCTTAGATTTAAAAACTCTATCTTAGAACATTGATAGTGGAACAATGAGAGTTGCAACCTTTATTTGACCCAAATGGGTATCCAAAAATGAAAACACCTAAAATAGAAACTAAGTCTAAGTATATTTTTTTGGGTGACATAGGATTGCCCTGATACCTCTAGATGCTCCTACATCAGAAACCCAGGGTAAATTGAAAAGTGACCCTATCACTTTATGAATGGTATAGGAATTTCCAAATGGGAAACCTCAGCTGCTGATATCCAAGTTGAGTCCTCAATCAATCGTCCTTTCCACTTGACCAAATACTCTTCATACTGCCTATTTTTGGTACTCCTGCCCACATGATGATCTAGAATGTCATCTATCTCCTCCTTCTTAGAAGTAGGAATTGGACATGGCTCTAACATCGACTCCTCATCTGCACCATCATCATGATACTCTATTAAGTCTGCAATGTTGAAAATAGGAGAAATGTGAATACCATCTGGCAACTCCACCTCATATACATTTCCTGAGTCATGTTTCTTTAGAATTTTCCAAGGGCCAATTTTCTTCATTTTCAACTTATTATAAGTACCGACTGGAAATATTTCTTTTCATAAGTGTACCATGACTAGATCCCCTACTTGGAATTCCTTATGTCTTCTCCTTTGATCAGCCCTAGCTTTATACTCTTGATTCATCTTGGTAATGTGTGCATGAACCTCCTCATGTAGACGCTTGATATGTTTAGCAAATTTTTCAGCTTCAACACTTGTCCTCTCCCCTTGCTCTATCTTCCTCAATTCTGGTGTAGTCCTTGGGCTACTTCCATATACAATTTGGAATGGTGATCTACCAGTACTCCTATTTATAGAGTTATTGTAAGCAAACTCTGCTTGTGGTAGAATCAAATCTCATCCCTTGGGCTTATCCCCAACTAAACATCTCAGCAAATTGCCCAAACTTTTGTTTGGCTGTCAGTCTGCGGGTGATGTGTGGAACTGAATTTCAAGTCTGTTCTCAACTTTTTCCACAATGTTCTCTAGAAATATCCCACAAATTTAGTGTCTCTGTCAGAAACTATACTCCTTGGGAGACCATGTAGTCTTACCACCTCTTTGAAAAACAAGTCTACAATATGGACAACATCATGAGTTTTGTGGCGTGGAATGAAATGTGCCATTTTGGAGAACCTATCAACCACCACAAATACTGAGTCATTACCCCTTTGTGTCCTTGATAATCCAAGAAAAAAATCCATACTTATGTCCTCCCATGGCTTTGATGGAATAGGAAATTTGGCTGATATAGTCCAATATTGTGACTAAATACCTTGGAAACTTGACAAGTCTGACAACTCTATACAAACTTCTTTACATCCTATGAAATCTAAGGCCAAAATAAATGTTCTCTAAGAATGGAAATGGTCTTATCTCAACCAAAATTTCCTGCCATCCCTCCACTTTGTTTCTCCTTAATCATATTTTCCCTCATGGAACTCCTTGGAATGCATAATTGACTGCCCTTGAATAACATACCATCCTAAATCAGATAGTCTAACCACTTAGTTCTGTCTACAGCAATAGGCTCTTTACAAGCTTTCCACACTTTAGAAAAATTAGGATCCTGAAGGTACAGATTCTTGAGTTCATGAAACCTAGCTACTTCAACCTACATTACTGTAAGCAACAATTATCTCCTACTTAATGCATCTGCAACCCTATTCGATTTTCCACTTCTATGCTTCAACACAAATGTATGGCTCTGCAAGAACTCTACCCACTTCATATGCCTCTAATTCAATTTACCTTGGCTATTTAGGTATTGTAATGCCTAATGATCACTATACAAAAAAAATTCCTTTGGCAATAAATAATGCCTCCATTTCTTTAAGGCCTGAACTATTGCATAGAACTCTTGATCATAAACAGAATACTTCTTTTTTGCATCATTCAATTTTTCACTAAAATATGCAATAGGCTTACCTTCTTGGCTTAATACAACCCCAATAGCGCTGCCACTAGCATCACAATCCACTTGGAACACCTTTCTAAAATCTAAAAGCACCAACATAGGTTCTTTTGTCACCTTCTTCTTCAACATTTCAAAACTTCTTACAGCTGTCGCAGTCCATTTGAACTCTTTTCTATCCCCTCTTATTGTGTCAGTCGGGTGTGCACATATGCCACTGAAATTCTTAATAAACATTTTGTAAAACTAACTAGACCATGGAATGATCTTACCTTAGTAGCAGACCTTGGAGTAGGCCATTCCAAGATGGCTTTTACCTTCTCTGTATCCATTTTGAGACCTTCAGGTGATATAACAAACCCCAAATAGACTAATTCCTTTTTAGCAAAGGTACACTTCTTCAGATTAATTAAGAGTTTCTCTTCCCTCAACCTCTCAAGAACACTATGAATATGCAATAAATGTTCTTCCAAAGTCTTGCTGAAAATTAAAATATCATCCAAATAAACAATAATAAATTTTCCCAAGAACTTTTTAAGTACCTCATTCATAAGTCGCATGAAGGTGCTTGGGGTGTTCGTCAATCCAAAGGGCATGACTAAACACTCATAAAGACCCTCCTTGGTCTTGAAGGCTATTTTCCACTCATCTCCTTCTCATATCTGTATCTGATTATAGCCACTCTTGAGATCTATCTTTGTGAAGTACTGAGCTCCACTCAAGTAGTCCATAAGATCATCCATTCTTGGCAAAGGAAACTGATACTAGATGGTTATCCTATTTATAGCTTGAGAATCTGTACACATTCTCCACTCTCCATCCTTCTTTGGTGCTAGTACTGTAGGTACTGTACATGGACTCAGGCTCTCTCGAATCAAACACTTTCTCAATAGCTCCTGCACCTGTCTGTTTAGCTCCTCAATTTTAGTAGGAGTCATCCTATGACCAACCTTGTTGGGCAAACTAGCTCCTGGGATTAAATCTATCTGATGATTGATTTGCCTTACTGGTAGCAATCCTTCTAGAACATTATCAGAGATGATATCTCCAAACTCACCTAGTAAATCTAAAACTTCAAGTGGTATTTCACTACTACCTTCTTTATCTTTCCTAGGAATCAAAGCATAGCACATACACTGATGTTTCATGCCATCTAAAAACTTCCTTCCATCAACAAGACAAATCCTAGCACTGCTACATACCTTTTTGCCTTCCCTTTTCATGGGCTTCAGTTTGTGGCAAACTCCATCCTTTGTTAGGGAGTAGGTGTTTGCATGGCCATCATGTACTGCATGCCTATCAAACTACCATGGTCTTCCCAACAACAGATGGAAAACATCAATTGGAATAACATCACAGGGAACTTCATCATGGTAACTCCCAATTTTGAATTTCACGAAACATTGTTCACTTACCAAGACCTTATGATCATCTTTCACCCAAGCAATCTAATAGGGCTGGGGGTGTTTCTCCCTCTTGAGCTTCAGCTTAGAGACCATCTCTTATAATGCCAAGTTATCAGTGCTACCACCATCAATGATCACATCACAACATTTATCCTCACACTAGCACCTAGTACAGAATAAACTCCTCCTTTGTCCTAGTTCAATTTCACCACTTAGTAGGACCCTTTCATTCACTAAAGTCTCTCCTCTTTTTGCATCCTTTGAATGTGATAATTGTCCATCCTCATCCACATGAGCAACCCTAGCTTGACCCTTACATCTCCTATCTATCCTTCCTTGTCACTGAGGGCATTCAAAGGCACGATGACCTTCTTCATTGCAATGGAAATAGGTACTATGAAAGCCTCCTCTTCCTTGTCCATGTCCTCTACCCCTTCCTCTCTAATTTCCAAATTCTTGATCACGGGAGTGGTTGAAACCCTCATTCCTTTGGTTCTTGCTAGTACTTGCATCTTCATTTTTCTTTTGGGTCTCATTTCAGCCTCCAAATGACCTACCACTACCCCTTCCTCCTTGATTGTGCCTCTTTGTCTCCCTTCAAACTTTTTATTTAGCTTCTCTTCAACTTGTAGGGAAAACTGGTATGCCTCTTCAACACTGGTCATTCTTACTAGACTTAATTCCTCTTGGATGCTAGGTCACAACCCACTGATATAATGAGCAACCTTCTCCTTGTTTGCTTCTGCATGCCCTGCTCTAATCAGAAGTCGGTAAAACTCCTTTGTATATTCTTGGACTAATTTTCTAGCTTGCCTTAACCCATGCATCTTCTTAAACAAATCATACTCGTAGTCAACAAGAATGAACTGCTTCTTTAGTTTGTCTACCATGCGATCCCACCTTGTAATCTTATCCTTTCCTCTTCTATTTCTTTCCAATTGAACCTCTTGCCACCAAATTTTGGCATGTCCTTTCAGTTTGGCCTTTGCAAACTTAACACTATCTGGGTCCCTAATATCCTCATACTCAAAGTATTCTTCCAGTTCATTGATCTAATCAATCAACTCATTTGGTTTCAAATTTCCTAAAAATACACCCACATCAAATGTAGATCTTTTCCCAAACTTAGTAATGGCCCTAAAAATCCTTTCCTCTACCTGATTTAGAAATTCCCCGTCAAATTCCCCTTCTAGTCCAATTTCTTCTTCTTCATTGTCATCCTCACTTTTGTCACTTGTAGCAACATTTGTTCCACTACGGAGCTCCTCCTGCAATGCTTGAACCTGCCTTTGGAGGGCTCTAACCTCCTCAGGATTAATAGCTTTGGACCTTCCACCACGCTCTTTTCATGGAGGCATCTTCTTAACTCAAACCCATAACCACACAGTCCTGGTGTAAACTACCTCATAGTCAGTACTCTGTCTACACACTCAGGAAAACTAGCTCTAATACCACTGATGTAGGTAGGCTTTGCTACCAATGAGAAAGGTATGCTCTGATACCACTTGATGGGGACACAACCCAAGCATAGAATGGACACAATAGGAAAGGGGAAATTTTATTAACTGTAAAAATATGCTAGTACACTTAGTGCAAAGAAATAGACTCTAAAACTTTCCCTATGGGCTTACAATAGCATAAATCTAGAGATAAATTCTTCTCCCAGTACCTTCTCTCAAACTCCACTCCGAACTGCCTTTTATAATGCCATAAATGTTCTTAAATAGACCTTGAAGGGTTAAGGATTAGGAATACATTCTAGAAAGTGCTAGTAGGCATCTACTGACCAAATAGAAAGCTCTAGAAGTCACATTAGAAGTCAGCGCAAAATTGGAAGAATCCAAAAATGGTAATCGAACTTTTAGGAGGCATAACTTTTGAACTATAGCTCTGATTGATGAATCGTTTACATTTCTACAAAGCTCTCAAAGTGCTCTATAGCCCTATGGACCAGCTTCACTCATCCCCCATTTTTGGCCCTATTTGAGGTCATTTAATGTCCCTAACCTTACTTTGAAGCATTCTTAGGATGTCTCTAGAAACTAAAAAACTGTGATAATTTTCAAACCGTGTGGCCTTTTGACCTGATTCTTTTTCTAGAATGCTTTAAATTACAATGACAATATTTTGACCAATTTACACCTTCTAGTTCACCAAAATGATGGCTCAATTACATACTCCTATTTTTTTAGCATTTACACATATCCCAAGGTGATTTAAAACTTTATCTCAGAACACTAATAGTGGAACTGTGAGAGTTGGAACCTTTATTTGACCCAAATGGGTATCCAAAAATGAAAACACCTAAAACAAAAACTAAGTCTAAGTACATTTTTTTGGGTGACACAAGATTGCCCTTATACCTCTGGATGCTCCTACATCAAATTCATTCAACAAAGTTTCATTTTGTCCAATGTTTAGTTTTGCATTTTTGTGTGTCAAACAACGACAAGAAGCCTAGTTTGTAATTGGATATCTTGCATCTAGTTATGTTTCATGACTCACCTCTTTGGAAGTTTTTAGTATGCATATAAGTGAACCTATGTTTCAACATTTAAGTCATTTTGATATGTTTTGACTAGGTTTTCAATCCCTCAGAGTCGGTTGTTTACTATTGTCGTGCTCATGTAAATTGTTCAGAATTCTAGGAGGCCTTGTTTGACTAGTTATAACTTTTCCCCTATTGACCAAAATGAGACAATTCCTTTTTCATTATATTCTATAGGTCATATAAATGATAGGTTTCAATTTTGAGTCTATGATGAATCTATTTGACTTATTTTCAAACACAATTCCAAATGCAATTTATGATATTTTACTAGTGTCAAGAAATACAAATTGATCAGTACCCCTATTCAGGATGTCATAAATATAAATACATGATCATCTAAACCAAATGGATTGTACTAATATGTTCTACTCTAAAAATTCTTCAAGTGTGCCAATTTTCAATTCTTGATGAATCTGTTTTCACACTGTCCCAAGTCCATTCTGTTTGTGAAAATTAATTTTCTGCCATTGTTCCCAGTCTGCAAATCTAAATACCACACTTTGACCACTCACCAATTTTTCTCAATTATTTTTCATGATCCCTAATCATTGATTTATACTCTCCTGATTAAAGTGGAACAATGCCCCAATTTTCATGCCCCCAAGTATCAGTCTGACCTATTTCTAAAGGCAAAATCAAATGCATTTTATGGTTTTCTGACATGTTTTCTTGCAGGAAGTTCTAAGAAGGCAACTTTTATGGTCAATATATATTTACCCTCAAGTCATCATGAGATGAGATCTGACAAGGTAAGAGAATGTGGAGTAAGGAATCAACATGTCATATTACATGGCTTGATCAGGTGTTTCAGTCATTTTTAAGGCCAGTTAGAGGACCGCTTGGCACAAAATTGGCAGATGGTAGTAAAAGGTAAATTGATTGTTTAATGGTGTAGTAGTGAACATTCTAAATCTGATTAATGAAATGATGTTCATTGGATTAGTTTGAGATATCAGGTGTTTCAGTTCAACTTTTTTTTAGCCAAATCCACTTTGGGATCCAACTAAATTCAGTAGCCTGATAAACATTGTGAGGAATGATGGTGTTTTAATAAGGTTGAATGAGTTGGATTTTTAAAACATTGTGGTTTATAGGGTTCATCCTCGATATATTGATGTGAATGTGAGTAGTGCTATATTGACATTGCAAGTAATGTGTTTTTGAAATAATTAGATATCAACTATTGGATAGTGTTTATAGCTTGTGCTAGAACTTTTTCAATCTTGATTATATGTGTGAAGGAAGGTAGTAATTTTCTATAAGAAACATCAAATATAAAATTGCCATAACTCAAACCTTATGCAAGAATATTTGTACAAAGAAGCAAGAAGGCAGCAGGAATCAATGTGCGAATGAAGGATTTGGTGATACCATGGATGATGTGGAAGGGAAATGTGTATTTTCAAATAGGGGCATCCCATGGATATTTTTCTTAGTATTTGTGATAGACATTGAGGAAATGAAAGTAGAGTATGGGGGATATAGGATCTTGTTGGTTTGTATTAAAATGAAAAATGCAAGATTATCAATAAGGTTCATTTATATGATTTGTGAATCCAAAATTTAAGAGAGGAAGACCCACAAGGGTTTGAAATTATCCTCTATGATAGTAGTCCACAATAATATGTAGTCTGTGGAAAAGAAGAAGGTACGATGAATAGAAAAAAAAAAGTTCCATGACATAAAAAGGGTTTGAAGAAGGAAGAAATTGCAAATGTTGCCAAAATGTGGGTAATCCTCCCAATCCGCTACTAGTAATTATCAATCATGCAATCTTTTAAATTGACTTTAACAAGAGCAGCATGAAGGATGATAGGGAGATTAAAAAGATTTTATGAGAAGTGTGCAAGAAGCTTTATTGGCACATGGATTTTGACTAGAAAACATTGAAGTTCATGGAAAGTTGTCATAGATATGCTTCGACTGCTAAATGTTGACATTAGAAATGGCAGAGCCATGAGCTTTGGTCTTTTAAAATTCACCTTCTTTAGTCCCACATTTTATAGGTGTAGTTTTATTTTAATGATTAAAACCCTGAATACTCACTTACCATAATGTCTTAAGGACACGAGCTTTTAAAGCTACAGGCTTGTGTGAAGGGGCCCCACTATAGTCATCCATGGTCAACTAGAGGTGCAAAGAACAATAAATTTTGAAGGAAACTATGAATAGAGAAAGGAGAAGGATGATGTCATCACATGACACATGCTGCCCAGACATAACTTCATAATAGAAATTGCATAGTTAGGCAATAACTGCATGAGGACACAAAAATATCAAATGTAACCACATTGCGGCTTCACCTTGTTGGACCCATAGTTAAGAAAAATGGAGGTGATGGTGTGATTAAGGCTTTCACAAATTTAGGGAAATTAAAGTGTGGTTAGGAGAAGCAGTTGTGAGGTTGCAAAAGGTTAATATGTAGTTTAGAGTGGCTTGGTGCAAGGTCATAAGAGTTAGCGAAGATGAGTTTTGAAGCCACAAAATAAGTTAAATTACCTAGTCATAGGAGTTAAGGTGGAACCCAAGGTTAATCTTGCAATGGAGTAAATATGCAACACATGGTAGGGTGCTCTAGTTAGGCAATGATGAGGTGGCAATGCCAGTATAGCTCTAGTGAATCACATGATGCCACATGGTGGTCAAACAAGGGTTGACTCAGATTGAAAAAGGGAAAACAAGAAGAAGTAATAAAAAATTGATATTTTATTATTTTTCTCCAAGATTTTGAACATGCAGGCCTTTATATGAAGAATTTAAATATTTTAGTATTTTTTTTATAGTTTTGACTATATAAATTTTTTAATTTTAATATTTTTTCATCAGTGGGGCCTAGAATTTTCAAACAAGCACCAGAGGGGCAACTTTTATCAAAAATGTGTAGTGTAATATACCATCAAAATTGAGAGAACATGAACTTTCCATATATGAAATCAAAAATTGCACAAGTATTCACTGATACAGGATATAAGTATATTTGTCAAATGGGGGGCATTCTCAGCAGAATGAGTTCAAATCATGACTAAGCATCAAAATCAATTGGAGATCAATCATTAAAGTTTTTTGTTACCAAATTTGGGGGAAAATGATTTTGAGAGTTTTTTTTTTTTTTGCCTCTAGAGATCATTTGATCGGTGTTTTTTCCCTTGTGTTAAAATGAGATCTAGCATCTTTTTAGTTAGATGTTTCTTTCATTCTAAAGATATTTTCATACATTCAAACAACAGCAAGGAAAAGGATCTAATTTTTGGTTACAGAAACAAGGTAGAGAGATATGTTCTTCATCAATTGATCAAGGTTTTCCAAGTGGACAAATGGAAACATCTTATCTGATCTGGGAAATTCTTCATGTATTCTTATTCTCTTCTCTTTTCTTTCTCTAGGGTTGTTGATGGTTGCCTATTTTCTAGACTATTTTGCAGAGATCTAATTGTGATCACACCATTCATGCCCAACATTTCTTTGATGTAATGAACAATAGTAATGAATATAGATAGTTCTATTTTATTGAGTAGTTCCAAAAAAAATTTCCATGCATCCTTTATGTATCTATTTCAAGGAAATGAACAAAATTGCAGCGTCGAGTTTAATCTTCATTCTAATTTCTTGTCTCTTGTTCATACTATTTGTGAGCTTTTGGGTTTTGTGAACAAAGAGCATAAAACTCAATTGCATATTGTTTTAGGTTGTATGTTGTGGTCGATTTTTCTCATGATTCAAGGAGTCATGTAAATGATTGATTTACCATAATAGGGTTGCATATTTCATGAAGGGATAGGTTGAGTATGAGATTTAGAAAGATTCAGATGTTTGATTTACAAGGTGAATGGATAGATCAAGAAGTCCTGATACATGAGATGTCTCAATGACTTTCAAGGATGCATGTCATTGATTTGTGGGATTTCCGAATAGCTAAGGCACTAATCAGGTAGAGGATCAAAATGTTA
Source organism: Cupressus sempervirens (assembly GCA_028749045.1). Taxonomy (NCBI): domain Eukaryota; kingdom Viridiplantae; phylum Streptophyta; class Pinopsida; order Cupressales; family Cupressaceae; genus Cupressus; species Cupressus sempervirens. The sequence goes on from CM053787.1 coordinate 686,965,705, forward strand.
TGTTGTTCATATCATGGTTTTGGTGAAATCAATTTTATAGTCAAAATCATTTTCCCTTATTATTGAAGAGCTGAAAAGTGTCACCCTCACTTAGCTTATCTAGTTCATATGTCATGATTCTAGCTATTTCACATCTATGTCATCTACATAAGTGTTAGAAGATTAAGGGTATCATCTACTTTGTTAAATTCAAGTGTATGCTTTAACACTTGTACCATATAAATGAGTCTGAGGTACACTCACCTAGGTTTTGCAGAGCCTAAAGTAGAAGAAGGGTATAGCCTTATAGTTGTCCCTGGTGTTTGAATGAGTATGTTGTAGAAGGGAAGTAGCATCCCCTAGATCTATTTTGTTCTTATTGGGGATTTCGAAACATGACATTTTAAAACACCAATAGAACTTTCTCAACTTTTTGTCTCTTCCATTTGTGTTTCTTATTTCCTCAGTTAGCTTATGAATCTCCTCATCCTTTCATTTTGTGATCTCTTTATTGATTTTCTTTTCTTTTATGGCTTTACTTAGTTCTTTCTTAGCTCTCTTCAGTGCTTATGCAACATCATATTTCTCCTATTGTACTTGTCTTAATTTATTTGATGCTTCCTCCAATTCTCTCTTCATCTTTGAGACTCATTTGTTCAACCCTTTATTATTGGTTATCAGATCAAATCTAGTTTCTTCTAATTCATCTAATGTTCTATGTTCTTCCATTTTCTCTATGATCCTATGACTTTCATTAAGCTTCTTTAATAGCTTCTTTCTTTTGACTAGTTACTGCTTTAGCTTATTCTTCAAATCTTTTATAGTCTCAAGAGCCTTTTCATATAACTTTGTGTACTTCATGGCTTTTATTTGATCTTCCCTCAAGCTATGAGGATTTCTATTGTCAGGATCGAAGCTCTGATACCAATTTTTGGTCACAATCAGGATTGAGAGGGGGATGAGTCAACACCTTCTGTAGAACTAGTTACTTTCACTACTTCTCTAAATATACTAACTAATAGGCATTTAAAAACTAAAAGAGATATGTAGAAAATTAAAATCAAATAAACTCATACACCAAGGAATTCATCAAGTTGACACAGATGTTTTGTATGTGGAAACCCTTGATAAGAGGATAAAAATCACAATGGGGATTATACTCCCACTAGCCTTTTACTATAGATAAAAGTTTTACCTATTAGGAGCTACAATCCTTCTAGGAACTCATTCTATTAAGAATGTTAGTAACCTGTTAGGATTACCATTAGCTTGTTAAGACCACCTAGTTATAGGATTTAGCACTACTTTTGGGAGGCACATTGTTAGAGGATTTTACAATGCCTACTATAAAAGCATACTTCATAAAGATCTTACGCAATGATTATAGTTGTTAGGAAGAAATCAAAATGTGATCTAAGATATATATCACTCTCTTTCCTAAAACATCTCTATTTTCTATCTTGTGAGATGAATTGGTCTCTTTCCTGCTCAAAATCAATAGGTGATGTCCTTCTATATCAACTTTGTCTCTTTCTTCTTTTCTTAGCCCTACCTATAAAGAATTCTATTTCTTTTAGTTAGATATAACTCTACATGTCTATCTTTTTTTTGATAGCCTTCTTCTTTTATTCTAGTTCACCTTCTTGCTAGTTTTGCATTGTTTTCTTTCTCTATCTTCTCATTCCTTTTTCTTAGCCACACACTTTTGAATCTATAATGTTCCTTTTTATTTAAGGGTGTTAAAGCCCTAGATCATTATTCTACAAAAATTTAGTGAACTCAAAATTTTAATTCAAACAACTTATTGGTTCATGAGTGACCTGTGACAGCTATCATGTAGGGTCTAGATTATGGCGTAGTCCATTGCTATGGGTTTTGTCATAATCCAGTTGTCCTTTTTTGTGCTCTACCATTCTTTTTAGAGTAAAAGGAAAATTTGAACTCTTCTATACCCAACTTTCCATGTCATATTGATGAATTCTCATGGTAATTGTGTGGGATTCCCCCTTGTCTTATTCTCCTATGCACTCTGGTGAAGATTTCTACTGGTGCATGTAGTAAAGTATCTCTTCAACTAGTTGCCAATAAATGACACCAAACTTGTGCAAACCATACTTCATTATGTTGATGTGACCAGTTGGGTCAAAAAATTATTCAATGCCAAATGTCTTCAAAATCTACTTGATATACTTGGATTGAGTTATGTATATACTTGTAGATGCTCAAAAATGTTTCACGTCTATGGTTTAATCACAATTTCATACTAAGACATCCCATTTTCACATTTCACTAATTTTTATCTTTTGGCCAACTTGATTATCATTTGATCATATTGTGACAATATTCTTCATCACTCATATACCTTTTCAAATCAATTGCAGATTATTTCAAAATTAGTTCCTATTTTATCCAAACTTTACAAAATTGACACCAAATCATTTCAACATCATCAAAATCCTATCTGATCAACCAAAAACCATTTCAATAACATTATAATCCTTCCTAATCAACTCAAAATCATCCCAAAACAACTCAAAACCATCCCAAATCAACCCTAATCAACTCAAAACATGTCAAATATCTCAAATCAATCATCATCTATCCAATCCTAGGCATTGTCATCTCCCTCAATACCTTGGAAATCTATCCAATCCTAGGAATTGTCATGTCCCTTAGTGCTAGGTCAAATTTGTCATTTTTATCATCTAATCATTGACAATGTCAAGTCCCTTAGTGTAAGATCATGGCATTGCCCAATCAATTTAATAACATTGACAATGTTTGTCAATGTTATAATGATCAATCTTGTCAATCAACTTTGATCTTGTGACATTTACAATATTCGTTAAATGTCACATGTTCATAATCCATGTCATGTTTCATTGGCATGCTATCAATTCTAATCACTAAATCAATTTGATCATGGCTCTGATCTACCCACCATTGTCCTAGTCAATTTGTATAACCATCATATTTCATCAAAAGGATAATCATGCATTTAGTTAATCAGATTGGCCAATCATTTACTAATTTTTCCTATAGTATTAGATAACCCACAATCTATTCCTATGTCCTTTCAAGCATTCTCATCTAACATTAATAATTATTCTTGCTAACCAACATTATCAATTTATTTATTAATTAATTGATTCATCTTCACAAACTATGGGAAATCTTAGTTTCCTAAGTCCTATTTTCCACCTCTAATTTCTATTTTACTAATTTTTATTTGTGTAGAATTATGAACTTTTAATTCAAATATTCCACCTAGTCTTGACACATGGACATAATGCATCATAGATCCTATCTCTACACTTGGATAATATGTGACATATAGTATTCCTTACCCATAACTATAATAAGCCACATTCGTCATAGATTCTTATTTACAAGTGGCTTTCAGGTGTCATATGCACATCATAGATTCTCCTCAACTTTTAGCCATGTTGACTTTTATGTGTCATACAATCCTACATTTGTTATATTTCATCATGTTTGTAATAGATATTGTAAGGAATATCATGCCAAGTTGCACATTTGAAGTGATAAGTGTTCATCCCCTCATTCGAGTCTCTCTTCTTGCACTTTGGCTATAAATTGAGCCATCTTACTCTCATTTTTAATCCTTCAAACACATAGGATTGAGCTGCACTTCTAACATTCCCAATAGAATTCATCCCATCATTGTCATTTTCTTTCAATTGTAGGTACTATAGGCAATTGGAGCTACATCAAAATGGAGAAGAAAGAAAGACATGAGAACTACAATTGAAGAGGGACTTTTTCTTTTGTTTACTTCCTTTGTTTTGATTTGTTTTCATGGAAGATTATAATGGTTTAGTGTATCTTGATTGATTTTTGTGGTCTCTTATAGTATGCTAGGTTCTAACCCATTTTCTAGTCTTGCAATTGGTGAACCCGATGTGAAGATCATGCTTAATAACTTGGATTTTCTTTGTTTTGTGCTTGTAGGTGCAAGGAAGGAACTCATTTGAAGGATTATAATACTTTTTTGATCATTTTTATCACATCTAGTCTAATTAGGAGGCTTAGTAACATGTTTTTGTCTCTTATTTATGCATTTATATAGCTCTTTGTCCCAAGTGTATACTGGTACTATTAGGGCACACTTGGGGGCCTTAAGAAGTTATTTTAGGGTCTTAGAAATCAATATAAACCCTAGATTTTGTTCCCACCTAACCAACTATGCTCCAAACCTACCAATTGTGCCTTTCTAGGCACCAAGTGCACCAGGGGCATACTTGGCAATATGGCTTTCAGTTTTGCATGTTGGGGGTATCATTTGACACTATTTCACCCTAGTTTGATGTTGGCACACATTGTTTAGTGTCATTTATTTTTTTCTTTTTGTTTATTGGATCATGTTCCTATGCCACTCGATGATATAAATTGATCTATGATCATGTTCTTCCCAACTGCACTATGAAACTACCAACTATGCTCTAACTAGCCCCAACCACACTATGAGCACATTTCAAACTATTTAAGCATACTTGGGAACCTCTTGAGTTCTTCTAGCCTTATCTAGCATAGCTGGTTCATAGAATGGTCCAATTTTAGTCATATTATACATCTATATTTTCATTCTGATTCTAGGACATAGATTAGAGGTTTTTGTGTTACTGATGATCTATTCACAACATGTGATGATCGATGTGAGAAGACTTATCCATTGAAAACTACTAATTGTTTGATGTAGGAAGTTGATGAAGACTTGTGTGTCTATTCATACTATGTGTGTGGTTTTCCTTAGATTACTTAACACTTAATTTGGTTCTATAAAATGAACTTTCTTTTCTATTTCATAATTCTTCATTGGTTAGAACCCTTAGAGTTGCATGGACATATCCTCTCCCCTTGCCATTTCTATTAGAATTACTTTAAAATAACTAAGAGGGGGGTGAATTAGTTATCCAAGGTCTAGATGTACTAATAAAACTTTTCACAACTTAGTGAACCCAAAAAACATTCATACTCATGCATACATCCAAATGAATGTGAAATCATTTAAAACTTGCAGCTTACTATCAAATCAATTTGCAGAAATGTAAAGCATGAAACATAATAGATTCATCAAAACACATAAAAAAATGATTTATGTGGAACCCTAATTTATGAAAAACCACTAGTAACATGGTACTCCATTTTCACTATTCTGAAGTGATGCCCTGTGAAAGGCCAACCCTGATAAAGGTTACAATACACACTGTTAAATGTGACCCTATTAAACGATTTAAATCACCCTATTAGAAGAGAGCCTTGTTAGAGAACTTTATGACATTCACCTGGAATGCTACCCTATTAAAGGATTTACCCTAGACTGATACAATTGTTAGAGAGTAATAGTAGAGTTTTAATCTGATACAACTTACAACTTCTCTTGTAGATTATAGATCTTTATTTAGTCCTCCATTTTGCTTGGCCTTCACACTTTATAGCTCTAATAGCTTGTTCACCCTTCAAGAATTCATCTCCTTAAGCCTTCTTTCTTAACATGCCATTGTAGAATCTTATCTTAGGTCACTTGATGAAGCAAAACCCTTTGACCTCTCATCTCCCTTCGGTTCTTGAACATAACAACCTTGCTTCATGACTAACCATTCCTATAAATAGGAAATTAAGATATTTTGCAGCTCATTCTCCATTTTCCAAATTAGGGTTAAGATGGGTTAGGTAGGATACAATGTATCTACCCCATATCTTGTCTATTCTAGAAACTTCCTCTAGAATCCACTTTCAATTTGCCTCAAAACAGTTCACTTAGATTTCTATGCCACCAAATCATCATCTTTATCTTCCACCTGGTTCACAAAATCAAAGAAAATAAACTTGTTGTCTTAGATTCATTGAATTCCACAATCTTTGAAATAATGTAGCAGCTCGACACTGTCAATCTTCTGATGCTCGACACACATTGTGTTACTTAACATCCACTACAAAATCACTCAGCATCAACTAAAGTTTACTAGTGCTTGAAACCTCCTAAACTTTACTTAGCACTAACTATCTTGCTCAACATCAATTACAGTTTGTATCTACTCAGCTCCAACTGATTTTTTGCTCAACTTGCACTAACTTTGTATCACATGTTCTTCTAAACTTTATAATTGTATCTAACATTTGTAACCTCATGTAGATTATCAATACATCATGTTACCACTATCTTAACCAATCCTTGTACTTCATTACATAAGCATAACTCAACATTTCCTCTAGGTGCTGTTGTTACATCTTATTGATCAAATCGTCCTCATTAATCAACTAAGTGATAGTACTTGAATCTATAAGAAATTGTCTTACTAGCAAATAACAAGTTTTACATTAGTGAGAAAACAATGATTGAAACATATAACAATCTCTCTCATAACAATCTTTCTCATAACAATGATCTTTTCAATTAGATTTTAACAATCTCCCTCTTCGGCATTGATGGCAAACCAAACTAATTAGCCAAGTCAATCAAATGATGAACATCTTGTTCAACCAAACTAACTCAGTTAAAATAGTAAGATAATACCAAAAACAAAGCTTGTATTAGTATTACTCCTTCTATCAACAACTTCCATCTTCTAATTAGGTTACAAAACTCTTACTTATAACTCCCTCTAAATTTCTTCACTTGTATCTCCCTATTACTAGGTAGATCAAGATTTCTCCCTCTTTCTTGTACTTTCTTATCTATCTCCCTTTCTGATCAGCAACATTATCTTCTTCTTATGATGATCTTTCTTCTACTTTCTCTCTCACATTATCTCTTGCACTTGATCAGTTTAATGTGCTTTTCTTCCTCTTTGAAAACAATGCTCAAGACATATACCAAAAAATTTGTCATCTTTAATACATGTACATATAGGCTTTTGTAGTTTTTTTAGTTTCTTCTTTTATCACCTTACTTGTGACTAATTAGAAGTTTCACCTTTGTGAATACTTTAGGTAGCTCCTAAAGTAAGATCCTCTACATCAATTTGTAATATTTGTCAATTACCTTGTTTGAAGTAGGGTAGTCCTCTTATTACTTAGATAGCCTTTGATAGGGGTATCACCCCTAATTTACCTCTTAGATACTTATGAGCATCCTTAGGTAATTTTTTTCTGAAGATATTAGTAATTTTCTCCTTTGTATTAACATATTCCTTTTTTAGCACTTTATCTTGAACTAACTCTCTCACATAATGATACTTAATTGCAATGTGCTTAGTTTTTGTATGCATTACTAGATTATTTGATATATTGATAGCACTTGTATTATCACAATAAAGTATCACAGATTCTATGATCTCTTCCTTCATTCCTTTGACTATCTATTTGATCCATGCAATGTTTGTGCAGTTGATAGCAGCAACAACCTATTATGCTTCAGTAGTAGATTGGAAAGTACAACTCTATTTCTTACTAGTCCATGTAATCAATCTCTTACCTAAGAAAAATGGTCCTCCACTGGTGCTCTTTCTATCATCAATGTTTCTAGCCCAATAAGCATCAGTGTAGGCTCTTAATTCAAACTTTTCATTCTTCTTGTAGTATAGACCAAACTCTTCTATTCCTTTTAGATATCTCATTATTCTCTTCACAACCATTAAATGATTCTCCCTAGAATTAGCAGAGAATTTTGCAACTATCCCTATAGATAATGCAATGTCAGGTCTGTTGTGTACTACATATTTCAATTTTCCAATCATAGACCTATACAATGTTTGATTCACCTCAGCTGAATCATCATTCTTTAATAGTTTGTGTGATGTCACCATAGGCATACTTTCTAGTTTGGAATCCTCTTGTCCAAATGTCTTCAATATCTCTCTAACATATTTGTACTGAGTGATGTATATACCATATTTCATTTGGTATATTTGCAAACCCACAAAAATATTGATTTATCCAAACATAGACATTTCAAATTCTTGCTTCATCTAATTTGCAAAGTCTTTACATAAGGCATCTTGACCTCCAAATATAATATCATCAACAAATATTTCAAATAACAAAATGCCTTTTCCTTTCTCTATCTTCATGTATAGATTGTTGTTATCACCAGTACTTTCAAATCCAATCTTCACAAGATAAGTATGAAGTCTCTCATACCATGCTCTTGGTGTTTGCTTCAAACCATATAGAGCTTTGTGTAGTCTACATACCATGTTCTTATTGTTAACATCAAAAAAACCTTCTGGTTGTTCTATGTAAACTTCTAATTCTAGTATGCCATTCAGAAATGCAAATTTAACATCCATCTGATAAAATTTGAAACCTTTGTATGTAGAGTAAGAAGTAGAGTTCTTACTCCTTCCATTCTTTCAACTAGGGAAAATGTCTCTCTATAGTCAATTCCTTCTTGTTGTGCATATCCCTTGCAAACTAATCTTGATTTGTTTCTTGTCACTTCACCATTCTCATCTAGATTATTTATGAATACCCACTTGGTACCAATCACATTTTTGTGTTCTAGCCTAGGAACTAGAATTCATGTTTTGTTCTTCTCAATTTGTTCAATCTCTTCTTCCATGGCTTTACTCCATTCCACATCTTCTAATGCATCTTTTACTATTTTGGGTTCCTTCATGCTTAGAAAACATGTATCACTTCTCAATTTGTTTCTTTTCATTGGCATAGCATCTTGTTTCCAATTATTTGATCTATAGGATGATGTCTCAACATATTTAGATAATCTTGTCTCAACTCTAGTTTCTTCATTCTGTCTCTCGGCTTTAGAATTACTATGTGTATCTCTATCAAGTATCTCACCATTTCCTTCATGTCCACCAAATTTAGAATCAAAATTTGTATTCACTCCATTCTACAACTTCACATCTAAATGTGGCTTGGTTCCTAAGTGCAACTTGGCATACACAGGATGTGATTCAGCAGTAACTAAAATGTGCTATTGGTTTCCATCTTGATCTACAACATCTTCTTCAGCAGGCATTCCTTCATAAAAGTATACAAATGATTTGTATTCTTTTGGTTCTTTCATAGGTTTAGCCTCATGTACTTCTATATATTTATCAAATTTCACATTTGCACATTGCACAACTTTGTTAGTGTTAGTATTTGAACACTTATAAGATTTACTTCTTGTGGAGTAACCAAGGAATATGCCTTCCTCCCTTTTTGCATCAAGCTTCCCATTCCTAACATCTTTAAGAATGTAAGATTTACTTCCAAATACCTTAAAATATTTCACATTGGTTGAATGTCCATACCATATTTTAAAAGGTTTATAATGAGTAGATTTCTTCACTTGCACATGATTCAAAGTATAGACAGCTATACTTGCAGCTTCTCTCTAGTATTTCAAAGCAACATTCTTCTCAATCATGAGTGTTCTAGCACAATCTAGTATAGACCTATTTCTTCTTTCAGGAATACAATTTTGTGGAGGGGTTCTTGGTCCAGATGTCTATCTTTTGATTCCTCTGTCATAGAACATCTCAAACTCATTTGATATGAATTCTCCTCCTCTATCTGATCTAAAACATTTCAGACTCTTATCTATCTCTTTCTCAAATCTTTCCAAGTACCACTTAAACATTTGAAAAGCATCATATTTCTATTTTAGAAACATAACTATCATCATTCTAGAATAATCATCAACAAAGAGCATAATGTACTTATCTTCTTTGTAGCTTTGCACATCAATTGGTCCACACAAGTCAGTATGAACAATCTCAATTATATATTTAGAGTTATAAGATTTACTCTTAAAACTTGACTTTGTCATTTTTCCTAGCTGACATTGTTTGCATATTATATTGTCAAGTTTCTTCAACTTAGGAAAACCTATCATGTTCTTCAAGTTACTAATACTAACCAAGTTATCAAAACTAACATGACATAACTCCTTGTGTCATAGCCATACATCATCAAATCTTTCAACAAGAAAAGTAGAATCCTCTATAGCTAGATAGAATATATTACTTCTATTTTTATCACCTTTTTCAATCAGCTTTCTATTAGTATCATATAACTTAGCAATCTTATTTTCAAATTCAACCTTACATCCCAAATTATTCAATTGTGACACACTCAACAAGTTATAATTTAATCCTTCAACATAGTAAGCATTGTCACATGAAATCTTGTCTATGAGTTTGATAGAACCTTTTCCTTTTATCAAGCATGGTGCATCATTACCTTATCTTACACTATTTCCTTCATAACAGCTTAAGGTAATGAACTTAATTTTTTCTCCAGTAATATGATGTGAGCATTCACTGTCAATTATCCATCTATCATTTCTATTCACACAAGTCACAAGTGTAGTTGCCTCATCTTCATCAAATTCATCCTTCATTGCAACATACACCACTTCATCATCATTTTCATCATAGTCAACCTTCCCTTCTTCTTCAGCAATGTAGCATGACTTCTTGCCTTTATCTCTATAATATTCGCTATCATCTTCTTTTTTTGTTTTGTACTTGTCACCACCTCTATAGTTCTTCTTTTGTGTACATCTTGTAGCATTATGACCAAATTCATTTCAATTGAAACAAATGATGGGTAACTTACCTTTGAACTTTCCTTTTCCTCTGTGGAATCTTCTTGCAAGTAATGCTTCCAATTGTTCAATATCTTCCATATCTGTATCACTTTCACTAGATACATACTTTATCTTTCTCCTCTTCTTCTATTTGGGTTCTTTAGAATCCTTCAATAATAGTGTAGCTTTGAAAGAAGATTCAAGACTCCTAAGTTTGTAATTATCAAAGTTAGGTATCTCAAAAGTAGTGAGTCTACCTACCAGACCTTCAAGGGTTAAATGATTTCTTGCAATACATCTTAGTTCTTGAATTACGAAAACTCTATAGCATAAATAGGCAGCAATGTCCTCAAGACTTTACTTAACATAGTATCATCATCTATCTAACCAGTAGCACCTTTTATTGCACTTACAACTTCTTTTATCCTAGCAACATATTGAGCAATATTCTCACCTTCTTCCATTTTCATGTCATCAAACCTACCTCTAAGACTCTTAGATTTGGCTCTTTGTACATTCTTGTCTCCTCCATAGATAGTAGTTAGGGCATCCCACATTTTCTTTGTAGTGTCATAGCCTTTGATATCATCAAATTCAGCATAGCTGAGGGCAGAGGCAATCTCAAACATTGCTTGATTGTGTTCTTTCTCTTTCTTCAAATCCTCAATAGTTAGGACTCTTGTTTGACCAACATATTCCACTTCAATGGTAGTTTGTGCATGATCTTCAAGTCATCCAAGGTGTATCTTCATCAATCTTTTCCATATAGGAAAATTATTTTTTTTGAGCTTAGGTACATCTCTTTTGGACATTTTGATCCTTGTGCTTCTAGTCCCTTCAAACTATTTCTCTTAAGCAGATGGCTCTGATACCAATTGTTGGAATTACTTTAGAATAACTGAGAGGGGGTGAATTTTTTATCCAAGTTCCAGATGTATGAATAAAAATTTTCATAGCTTAGTGAACCCATAAAACATTCATACTCATGCATACATCTAATTGAATGTGCAATTGCTCAAAACCATGAGCTTACTGTCAAATCAATTTGTAAAAATGTAAAGCATGAAACATAAAAGATTCATCAAAACACATAACAAAATGATTTATGTGAAAACCCAATTTGGGAAAAACCACCGATAACATGATACTAGATTTTCACTCTTCTAAAGTGATACCCTATGAAAGGCCAACCCTGTTAAAGGTTACAATACACAGTGTTAAATGTGACCCTATTAAAGGATTTCAATGACCCTATTAGAAGTGAGCCTTGTTAGAGGACTTTATGCCATTCACTTGGAATGCCACCCTGTTAAAGGATTTACTAATGACTATTAGGTCAACCTTAATCCAAAGGATTTACCCTAGAATGATACAGTTGTTAGAGAGTAATAGTAGAGCTTTGATCTGATACAACTTACAACTTCTCTTGTAGATTACATATCTCTATTCTGTCCTCCATTCTTCTTGGCGTTCACACTTTGCAACTTTGATAGCTTGTTCACCCTTCAAGCATTCATCTCCTTAAGCCTTCTTGCTTAACATGCCATTGTAGACTCCTCTCTTAGGTCACTTGATGAAGTAAAACCCTTTGACCTCTTGTCTCCCTAAGGTTCTCACACATGAAAACCTTGCTTCATGACTAGCCATTCCTATAAATAGGAAATCAAGATATTTTGTAGCTCATTCTCCATCATCCAAATTAGGGTTAAGTTGGGTTAGGTAGGATACAATGTAGCTACCTCGTATCTTGTATATTCTAGAAAATTCCTCTAGAATCCACTTTGAAATTACCTCAAAATGGTTTACCTAGAATTTTGTGCCACCAACTCATCATCCTTATTTTCCACCTAGTTCACAAAATATAGGAAAACAAACTTGTTAGCTTGGATTCATTGAATTCATGATCTTTAAAATAATGCAACAACTTGGCATTATCAATCTTCTGATGCTTGAAACACACTGTGTTACTCGACATCCACTACAAACTCACTCAACATCAACTAAAGTTTACTAGTGCTCAACACCTACTAAAATTTACTTTACACTAACTATCTTGCTCGACATGCATTAGAATTTGCATTTACTCGGCTCCAACTAATTTTTTGCTTGGCTTGCACTAACTTTGTATCGCATGTTCTTCTAAACTTTTTAAGTGTACCCAACATTTGTAACCTCATGTAGATTATCAATGCATCATGTTACCACTATCTTAACTGATCGTTGTACTTCATTACATAAGCATAACTCAACCTTTCCTCTAGGTGTTGTCGTTACATCTTATTGATCAAATCCTCCTCATCAATCAACTAAATGATAGTACTTGAATCTATAAGAAATTATCTTACCAGTAAATAATAGGTTTGACATTAGTGACAAAGCAATGATTGAAACATATAACAATCTCCCTCATAACAATTTCTCTCATAACAATGATCTTTTCAATCAGATTTCAACAATTTGTGGATCTTGGCTGTAAGAGAAATCCTTACAATTTCTTTATAGTGGCCTTCCTTAGAATAAAGACTCACCATTGGTAAGTCCTAGGGGTCAAAATTGAAGCGATAATGAGCCAACAATAGGTATACACTCCAGCTGCTATAATAGACTCAATATGGTTAATTCCCTATTGGCAGTATTGTTGCATGATAACTCTCCTCTAGTACCCTTGTGTTGTGACAAACCTTGATTCTCAAAGCTAGGAGACCTTTTGATGAAGTTTATCATTCACTTTCCAAACAAAGTGGCCAAACTAAACACCATGTCTTAGTGTCTAAAATATTTTCTATCCACTGGCTTAGGGGGTCGCCCATGCCCATGAAGATGTCCCACATTCTCACGATCCTTACTAGAGGCAACAATCCCTTAGGAAGTGATGACCCTTAGGAAGAGGATCTTTGTATCACCAATAAGTGAGTACATCATAAGGGGGAGCCTTTAGTGCCAATATCCTATGTTTTTCACTCTAGATAAGCACAGTTAAACTTTAGTTCAAATGGGAATTTAGCGGATATAGTCTAAAATCCTAGGTTATGGTGTGTCTTTTATGTTTAACAGCTCTATTATTGTCTATTGAGTCTTGTGTGTGTGAATATCCTTAATTAAGATAAAGACCAAAATTACAAACTCACATCAAACACATTTTGAACCTTGGACACTTTCAGAGATTTTCAAAATATTGCAAACATTTTGTCAAACACTTGAGACCTTGTAAACATGAAGTCTTGTAACCTTAAGAATCCTTGGCATGATCTAGACTCCTTTGCATAGCATACCCTTGCATTTTCCATCTTATGATCCTCATACTTGCATCCTTTAGTTCTCATTTTGCACCTTTTAGTCCTCATAGGGAATCCCTTATCTTTCATAGTGCATCCCTTAGGCTTCATTTTGCATCTCCTAGTCTTCACCTTTCAGCCCTTAATATTCATCTTGCATCCTCCAACTTACATTCTTGCATTCCACAACCCTCATTTTTCACATCTTAGTCCTCATTTCTCATGTCTCAACCCTCATTTTTTTTCCTCATTCTGATCATAGCATTATCCCCTATCAACTCACTCTTTGGCATAATAGTCTAAAAGTCACCAAGTCCAAAATCACCCAAGTTTCTACCCACTTTACCAACTGCACTCTGAAACTACCAACTATGCTCTAACTGGCCCCAACTACACCCTAGGAATAGTTCACTTTATCAGAGTGCACTTGATTGCCTATACAATCAATATTGACTTCTAGACAACATTTTGGGATGCTAGAATTGCTACCAAATGCCTATATAGGCCCTCATTCTGATCATATCCTGAACATCATTCTTTCATGTCCTAACCCTCATTTTGCATCTCCACTTTTATTCATAACCTCATCCCTAGTCAACTACTACTCTTGCATAAAAGTATGAAAGTCATCAAGTCTAGAATCACCTAAGTTTGAACCCACTCTCCCAACTGCACTCTAATTGGCCCCAATTCACTATAGGTGTAGTTGGTAATATCAGGGTGCACTTGGTGCTATCTAAACACACTTAGTTTCTAGAAAAACCAATTTTGACTTCCAGACTATACACTACTACATTTGGGCCTAAATTATGATGGCGGGCTGTTGTAATTGCAACATCTATGTGAAAGAAATGCTATGGGTCCCATGGTAAGCTATCAAAAATCTTCATCACAATTGGGATGGGCATGTGGTAGGAAAGTTGTGGGATTGACGACCAGTCATCAAAATTGTGATGTTGTGCTATATTAATAAAAAAATGGCAGCAAACATTGAATAGCTATGATGTAATCATAGGTTAATATTGAGCTTCAGTTGGTTTCTAGAATAGTTTAATATTCTCTACTAATCAAAGCTAACCATGTAAACGTGGAAGCTCATTTGCCCCCCGCAAATCAACATCTAAATTCCCCATTAACATCTAAAGTCTTTATGAAATAATCAATGTTTAAAGTACAAAAAAGGTTCTAGACTTGCAAAGTGACATCTCTTTCCCATCTTTTGGTGCATGTCATTTTTCTGTCACATCCAAAATAAGATTCTGCCATTCTAAATTAAGAATGCATGGGCAACTACATTCTTTATGCATGGACAATAGGCAAAGCTGAAAAAATGCAACATGATTACATTTATTTAATAGGTCTGTTAAGTTTTTAAAATTACAGACAATCATCATGAACAATGTTTGTGATGCTCTATAACTTAAAATACCTAATTAAAGACTTCTAACCAAAATGCAAACCTGTTACATTTTTTAGTTCCATGTGATGTCGTATGAAAATGAATTGACATTTGATATTGAACTATGGCATCCTTCTACATTGCCTAAAACCAATAGATTCGCACAATTAGTTGTCATACAATCATAGGTTATTGTTGAGCTTCACTTGGTTTTGAGAATAGTTTTATATTCTCTACTAATAAGGTCCAACCACATGAAGGTGGAAGATCATTTTCTTCCCCCCCCTTCAAAAAAATCTAAAATATTTAAGAAAGTATCAATCTTTAAAGTACTTGGAATGTCCTCGTCGCCTCCTACTACCCTTAGGGGAAGTCCATCTTCATTGCTTACAGGAAACTCATTACATGGGTACATCCAAGAATGTTCTCATCACCTCATGCATAAAATGAATCCAATATTAGAAAATTTCCCCTAAGAAATCATAGTTTAAGTGAAATAAACGCATGAAAAATGAGAGATAGAAAGAGGAATCTACTTACCAATAGGCACTGTCATCGCATTTTTGGCCATGCTACTTGTTGAGCGAGTTTTATTGTTTTTCTATTATGCCTAGATCTCTTTGTTTACACACACACACACACACACACACACACACACACACACACACACACACACACACACACACACACACATACATACATATACATAGATCACAAGGGCATGACATCAAGATGTAGAGATCACAAGGTCATGGCAACCTAATGAATGAGTTTTATTGTTTTTATGTTGTGCCAAGATCTCTCTTTTTAGCAACATACAAATGGGGAATGATTAATGTTATATTTTCTTTTCTTTTTGTTTATAATCCATAATCCACAATCCGCAAGATCTCTATAGTGATTCCCAAATTAACTTCAATACCCAGCTAATCAACAAGTAGACCAATTTAACTGGGTTATGGCTCGAGTGTGTGCTATTCCCATTTATCATATGGTTGCAATGTTGGAGGCAACATTTTTTCAAAAGTGGTAGCAAGTTTTGTATCATTCACCTGATTTTAATGAAGTAAAAAAGTGGTTCTTAGGGTGGAAAGGACTATTTCACCTTGAGCTTCTTGCTAATAAGAGGATAACAAGTCAGCTAAATGTATCCCTTGAAATGATAACTTAAGTTGTAGAGGGTATGATTGTGGAATGACATAGGGCTAGAGAGAATGTAAGCTATCTTAGGGTGATAAAGCAACACCAATTTGAGGCACTTTAGTAGCAACAAGCAGTAGTAACATATCCTCAACAACAAGCCTCATCTTCCATGGGTAGTGCGATTCACCTAAATAATTCCATCATTGGACCTTAGTTGAGTTTGAAGGAAGTGATTGTAATATATGCACAAGAACATAACATCTAATTTTTCCCTATAGTTGGATGTACACATGATGTTCTTCAAGTTTATGGCTTGAGAACTCTTAGTATCTAGATTTTGTAAAACAACAATTGCTTGCATAATATGGAGATACATGGGTGATTGCATCGTTGGAGCAGCTAGTTGAGATGCATTGTAATCGAATTGGAGAAAATCATTGATAAATCAAACATATAATGAAGAGGAAACTTGAAAACCTGAAAGATGAAATGTTGAAATGAAAGATACCCAGGATCAAACACCTATGCCAAAGTTACAACACAATGTGAAGTTGATTTTAGTTATAAAAAAAAAGAAAAAAGAAAACATGACATAAATCATTCCCAATTTTATGTTCACAACTCAAATGCTCTCCCATGGCCTGAGCAAAAACCCTCATTACTGCATCCAAAATTAAGGAATAAAATATGGTTATGTCCCCAGCGAAAAATTGAAATGCAATTTTTTTGGATTCCACTTAGCACTGTGTCAATAAATTCAAAAACTTATTCCACCATGCAATTTAGCTTTCATTGATTCCAAAGCTTAGGCACTAACAATAGTCAAAAGGTAAATTGTTGTCAAAGAATGTGCTAAAAAAAAGCAAGAGTACATATTTAGAATGAACATAGATATTGGCAACAATGAAGAAACATATAATCCTCTTATACATATTTAGAATTATGTCAAAGATGAACTCAAGCAATTGAGCAATATAGGAGGTGCTCAGCTAGATATTCTAGCCATCTTGGGTGATTTGGAAAGAGGCTTCTACAATGTAATGAGCCTCATGAATTAACATATAATGTCTTAAAATAGTTAAGTGCTACCTAACTATATCCAAGGCATCTGCACATTAGAGGCATACTCCAACTACTAGGCTGCCTACATGCCTGTATCCATGGGATCAAGACCCTTGAACTACTCATTCTAATGAATATTAAGTTTTGGTTTCTAATTTTTTTGATGCAGTTCAACTCCTATAAACATTGGTGAGCTTTACTCACCTAATACAGCTCTTTGCCATCACACAACCACTCGAGAAAATTAGACAATTTTCTATAATTACAATACTACAATACCTTACAGAAACCTTTGTGTTGTAGTTTATAGTTAATGTAAGGTTAACCTAAATATGGCCTAACTCACTAAATATATAGTTCAAGTGAAATAACCACATGAAAAATGAGAGAGAAAATGAAGAATTTACTTGCCAATAGGTGTTGCCATTGTATCTATGGTCATGTTATTTGTTGAGTAAGTTTATTATTTTTCTATTGTGTCAAGATCTCTCTATTTATACACACACACACGCACACACACACACACACACATATGTATATACATAGGTACATACATACATACATATACAATGATCACAAGGGCACAACAACGAGATGCAAAGATCACAATGGAACATACATAAATACATACATGTGTGTATGTATGTATGTACAGAGAGATCTTTCTTAAGGTGCTAATTGACTTACCTCAAGATCCTCCAAAAAAAAATGCAAACTAGGAAAAATGGGTAGAGTTCACAAGAAGTTTTACAAAAACATATCATAGCAGATATTTTTAGAAAGAAACAAGCCATAACCCAGTTAAATGGGTCTAGTTGTTGATTAGCTAGGTTGATATATACATATATTTAACTAGGTTATGGCTTCTACAAGGGAATGAGCCTCATGATTATGGAACTTACACAAAAGAAGAACTTTCTTATTCAACTCCTCACACTCAACTTTTCACTGAAGTTATTCTTCCAACAGTGAGAATAGCTGCTACAAATTCCTAGGAGCCATGGGAACCTAAACCTATGCTATGTTTTCTAGAGACATGGGAGAATTTACTACCAGCTTCAGTACTTTGTAACATTCTAGATCATATAGTGATGCCCAAATTAACAATAATAGTAGCTACTTGGGATGTAGAGATCACAAGGGCATGACAATGAAATCCTAGATCTCTACATGATATATACATACATTCATGTATATGTATATGTATATATATGATATATACATAAATGCATACCTACATATATATACATACATATACATGTATGTATGTATGTATGTATGTATATAGAGGGATCTTTTTTAAGGTGCTTATTACATATTAGCTACACAATAGAAAAATTGATCCAATTGCATACATATTCTAGAATCCAAACAATTAAATAATAAAACTCACTCAACCCATGCTAAGTGACTTAGCTCAAGATCTTGCACAAAAATAATGATGATTTTTCCTTTTATTATGCCTAATTTGATGACAATTCTACAAGAATTTGTAATCAACTAGGTAATCAACAACTAGACCCATTTAACTAGGTTATGGCTTGTATATATATGTATATTTAACTACGTTATGGCTTCTACAAGGGAGTGAGCCTCATGATTATGGCATTTACATAGAAGCATAACTTCCTTCTTCAAAACCTTACACTCAACTCTTAATTAAAGCTATTCTTCTAGTAGTGAGAATAGTTGCTACATATTCCTAGGAACCAAGGGATCATGAACCTATGCTACATTTTCTAGAGACATGAGACAAGTTACTACAAGCTTTAGTATTTCATAACATTATGGATCATATAGTGATGCCCAAATTAGCAACAATAGATACTTGGGATGCAAATATCACAAGAGCATGACAACAAATTCCTATAGAACTATCATCATATTAGGTACAATGAAATGAATGAGATGCAAAGATTATAAGGGCACAACAAAAAAATGTAATGATCATAAGGACATGGCCAAAAAATCCTAGATCTCCACATGATATATACATACATATATACATGCATATACATACATACATACATACATACTATCGGCTTTAGTACTTCATTACATTTCAGATCATATAGTGATGCCTAGATTAATAATGACATTAGATACTTCAGATCCTCATAGGGAGAGTGTACCAATACATGGATGGTTACATCCTTGGCTTCCATTTTTACGCTAATGTATGGAGCCTTTATATCCAACCACTTGTTATAAATTGGGGAATGTGCTTCATGTCGAGCATTCAAGTGATGTATTTGCATGTGCAATTTTATCACCTTGGAAAATAGTGTTTGATCCTGCTAACTGGGAATAGTTGATTTCTTATTTTACTATACCTAATCTGATGATGGTTCTAGAGGAATTTGTAATCAACCTAGCTAATCAACAACTAGACCAAATTAACAATAGTAGTAGATACTTTGGATCCTTGTAGGAAGAGCATGCCAATACAATTCAAAACCCGTAGAATTTAAATCAAGTTATTTATCTACAATTCTTTCAAACATTTAATAAGACAAGCATAAAATACCAAGTCTGCTAGATCTATACATTTGAGTTAAATTTACTAGAAAACATAGAAAAATAATAACACAGTCCACTAAGTTTCCCAACATATTCCTACATTGTTAATACCCTGTCTTAGCTAATTTTCTTGAAACTAATTGAAGTCAAATTGGAATTTCAAAAACTCATATTTCTTGAGCACATAGAAAACATAGTTATAATTAAGAGGCATAGACAAGTAAACATATTTCAAACCCCATTGTAAAAAAAAGCAATCATTAAATACAGATACTCTTTAAAAAGCTAAACAAATTTTCCCTTAACAAAATTAGATATATTCTAGGATTTCTATACAATATTTCAGCTAGATTTTCTCATTAGAAATCATTGCATTTGGAAAAAAACATAGATTTTAAATAAAAAAATTTATTATCCAAAACCAAATAAAAATCAACTCAATTAGATATATTCTAAGATTTCTATTAAATAAAGAAATAGGTCTTGTCAAAAGACATGAGTCTTATCACCTACCTGATTAGTTTGGAATTATGTTCTCACCAAAAATCATAAAATGTAAGAACAATAGTGCCAAAAAGAACATAAATAGATGATTATCATGGACAATCATTTTTTTTAGGTCTTTTGGCACAATTCTTCTTACAATTTTTTGAATTAATCTCCAACTGGTCAGTATATGTTTTCAAAAACTATTCTTGGACTATGAGTTAGGAAAAAGAGAAGTTATCAAACTTGAAAAAGATGTACATAAATGAAATTAATTTTTAAACTTCAATTTTATAAAATTACAAAGAGAACAATAGAATTATAAGAAACTATTATGGTTTATACTATATGAAAATTATAGTTACAAGTGATAAAGTTATATACCTTTGATTCAGAGAGAGCAAATAATGGAAATGAAGTATTGCTGAAGGTGCAAGCTCAATAGCACCCCCCCACCCTCACATGTGGATGGCACTGTTAAGTAGAGAATAGCTACATATATACATACATACGTACATGGTTGAGTGCTACCTACCTATGTCCAAGGCTAGCAAACTATGTCCAAGGCATTTACACATAGGAGGCATACTCTACCTACCAGGCTACCTACATACTCGTATCCATGAGATCAAGACCCTTGAACTACTCACTCTAAAGAATATGTAGTTCTGATTTCTAATTTTTTTGATGTAGCTATATTCCTATAATCACTGGTGAGCTTTACTCACCTAATACAACTCTTTGCAATCATACACCCACTTGGACGAATTAGACAATTTTCTATAATTAAAATACTCTAATACCCTAGTGCAAACTTTGTGTTGTAGTTTTTAGCTAATGTAAGGTTAACCTATATAAGTCCTAACTCGCTCCTTATATAGTTATGTTTGGAATCTTGTAATAATACTCGTGGCCATGCTACCTGTTGAGTGAGTTTTATTATTTTTCTGTTGTGCCAAGATCTCTCTATTTATATACATACATATACACACACATATATACATATGTATATATATATACATACATACATACATACATACATATATAGAGATCATAACGGCATGGCAATGTGATGCAAAGATCACAAGGGCATGACAACAAAATATAGCGATCACAAGGGTATAGCAACAAAATCCTAGATCTCCATTGATCTCCACAATGCACAAGATCTCTCTCTATATATACATACATACATATATACATACATATATATACACATACATACATACATAAATCCGCATATGCAATTTTATCACCTTGGAGAACTGTATTTGATCTTCCTAGTTGGGAATAGATGATTGTTCATTTTATTGTACCTAAGATGATGATAGTTCTACAAGAATTTGTAATCAACCAAACTAATCAATAATTAGACCAATTTAACTAGGTTATGGCTTGTTTCTTTCTAAAAATATATTCTATGATATGTTTTTCTAAAATTTCTTGTCCATTTTTCATGGTCTCCATTATTTTTGTGCAGGATCTTGAGCTAAGTCAATTAGCACTGGTTGAGTAAGTTTTATTCTTTTATTATTTGAATTCTAGAATATGGGCTTTGTTTTATCATTGAATTTTTTTAAATCCTAATTTTACTAAAGTAACAAAGAGGTTTTTAGGGTGGAAAGGACTATATAATGAAGAGGAAACTTGAAAACTTGAATGTTGAAATGTTGAAATGAAAGCTATCAAGAATCAAACACCTATGGCAGAGTTACAACACAATGTGAAGTTGATTTTAGATATTAAGAAAAAAAAAAAAATACAACATAAATCATTCACCATTTATTTTTATTGTGGAGAGCTATGTGTGAAAGAGGGTGGAGAGCTCCAAACAAGGATGGAGAGCTCCAAATGTTGGTGGAGATTTCATTTTCATGCCCTTGTGATCGCTCCATTTCATTGTCATGCCCTTATGATCTTTGCATTTCATTGTCATGCCCTTGGTGGAGATCAATGGAGATCTACGATTTCAATGTTGTGCCCTTTTGATCTCTTCATTTCATTGTTGTGCCCATGTGATCTTTGTGCCCTTGCTCTGAAATTTCATTTTCATGTCATGCCCTTGTGATCTCTGTTCACTTTGCAGCATTACAACATTTGGGGTCAAATTACAATGACAATTTGCAATGATAGTGTAATTTTTGGTGTTCGGGGCCAAATGTAGTTGTGCTTTCTTTGCAATTTTATTCAAGGGGAGAAGAGGTGCCTATGTAAATGTTTTTTTATTTTCCTTCTAAATATGTATCTCTTTATATTTCCCCTAGTGACTGATTAGAGAAGCTTCTCTTTATGTATATGTATGTATATATAAATATATATACATATACATATGCATATATATGTATATCCATACATACAAACATACATATACAAAGATCACAAAAGCATGACATTAGATGCAAAGATACATATATTAATAGATACATATATACATAAATGCATACATACATATACACACACATATATATACATACATACATACATGCATATATACATACGTACATACATCTACATATGCAATTTTATCAACATGGAAAATTGTATTTCATCTTTATTCAATCACCAAGAAATAATATAATTTGTAAGTACAGAATTAGACTGCATACTTAGTTTGGTATGAATAGTTACAATTGGATTCGTCTAAGGACAGTGAGTCTACTCATGATGATAATGGCTCCATGTATTAGGTCTTTAGAGGAGAGAGACTTACATAATATTAGATTTTGTTTATGGATATGGGATGATTTTTTTTTGTGAATGGGTGATCAGCTAAGTTGCAAAAAATCAAGGTGTTAGTTGCAAGTAGTTTCATTAATTAGATAAAGGAATCAACTTTGAAAGTGGGATGGTCAAAATTGACATGTCCATCCTTATGATAGATGTCTTTATCTCATAATAGAAAATTACCTCAAATGACAAGTGACAAATTATTAAATATGTGGAAAATTAGAAGAACATTCACCTATAATATTCCCAAAAAAATATAATTTGGCGGAAAAATCCATGAGCTATGTGGATCCACATTGTGGCTATTCAACTATCCAGTAGTGGAAACTCTTCATGTTAAATATGAAGATCTTGAAATTTAAAAAGATAACTATCAAAGATCTATATTTGTGTTTTAGTGATAACAAATATATAGTCTAATTTTAAGAAAAATAATAGTCTTAAATGTATATGATTAAATAAAATAAACAAGAGTACTAGTTGTAGCTATATAATTCTAGTATCACTAATTATGTTAAACAAAATGGTCAATAAAAAAAGTATAAAGTAACATAAATGGATCATCTTCTCTATCCTATTATGATTTAATATGAATGCATCCAATCATTACCTAGATGATATTATGCAAGAGATCTTTCTTCAACCACCAAGAGATGATATAATTTGTAAGTAAAAATTTCTGCATACTTAGTTTAGTATGAATAAATTTGACTGAATGCAAGGATAATTTCTTGTGTGAATCCATGACATGAATGATTAATTTTATTTATCACAAGTACTATGAAACTGTGTATATATGCATGTAAAGTAGTTCACATAGTGAACTGATTTACATACATACATGCACATATGCACACAATCATCATAATTAGTTATTCTTGAATCTAACCAAAGCTATTATATATGACCAAGAGATAAATGTTTAGAAAGAAAAGAAAAGAAAATTTACATAGGTACCTGTCCTCCCCTTGAAGAAAATCACAGATAAAGGGCACATAGATCACAAGGGAATGGCAACAAAATCCTAGATCTCTACTGATCTCCACAAACGTCTAGAGCTCTCCACCCTCTTTCACACACAACTCTCCAAAATTAATCAAAACAAATGGGGAATGATTAATCTTGTGTTTTCTTTTCATTTTTTTTTATAATCCATAATTTAAAATCCACAAGATTTGTCTATACATACATACATACATACATATATATACATATACATACATACATATATATACATACATATATATATACATACATACATGAAAACAACAATGCACTTTCTAAAAGTTTATAATGGTTCAACAAAATTAATGTTTTACAAGAAAATTCATTTGAATAATTGTTAACTCAAAAGCAAGAACATGGTGTTGAAATAGTACAAAAAGTTCTTAACATTAGAGGTACACAAGTGAGGGTGTTGACCAATCTTGAAAACTTGAATTCTGAAATGAAAGCTATCAATGATCAAACACCTATGCCAAAGTTACAATACATTGTGCAGTTAATTTTAGATAAGGTAGAGGCAGATATTTAGAAGTTTGATAATAAAATTTTAAGGCACAAGAGCAAAGGAGAAGGAGCGGTTTTAGAAAGAGAATGAGAAGGAGTAGCTTTAGAAAGAGGCTGCACGGCAAAAACAATAGCTAGACAACATAGAGCATATTATGGGAGCCACTAGATAGGATCTAGGAAATTTTTGCAGTAGGCAATATGAAATTATATCACTTTCAAGTGTCTTTAAGAATTTATAGTCCAAATATCAAATTCTTGTAAGAGTGTTTCAAATATCGGCATAGTCTCTCTGTGATGATCCCAAGTATCAAATACTTATAAGAGTGTTTCCAGGTTGGGAACCACTTCAACATCCTTTGCAAGGTTTAGAGGTAATTTCATTGGGCCAGAGGCTTCTACAAGGGAATGATCCTCATGATCATGGCTAAGTATCTTTCTAAAAATATCTCCTATGATATGTTTTTGTAAAATTTCTTGTGAACTCTGCCCATTTTTTTTGGTCTACATTATTTTTGTGGAGGATCTTGAGGTAAGTCACTTAGCACGGGTTGAGTGAATTTTTTGTTTTGTTTTGGATTCTAGAATATGTATACAGATCGATCAATTTTTATTTTGTGTAGATAATATGTAATAAGCACCTTTAAAAAGATCTCTAGATATACATGTTCAAAAGGAGATATAAAGAGATACCTATTTAGAAGGAAACAAAACCAACATTTACACACCCTTGAAGAAAATTGTAGAGCAAGGGCACAACATGACAATGAAATCACAGAGAAAGTGTATGACATGGCAACAAAATCATAGAGCAAGGACACAACAACAAAATATGATATCACAAGGGCATGGCAACCAAATTGTAGAGCAAGGGCACATCAACAAAATGCAAAGATATATCACGGGAAAGAAATGTACCGAATACATATGCACAATCACGAGGCTCATTCCCTTGTAGATTTCATAACCCAACTATATATATATATATATATATATATATATATATATATATATATCAACCCAACTAATCAGCAACTAGACCCATTTAACTAGTTATGGCTTGTTTCCTTCTAAAAATATATGCTATGATATGTTTTTGTAAAATTTCTTGCGAACTCAACCTATTTTTTGTGGTCTGCATTTTTTTGTGTAGGATCTTGAGGTGAGTCACTTAGCATGGGTTGAGTGAGTTTTATTATTTTATTATTAAGATTCTAGAATATATATGTAGTTAGATCATATATGTAATAAGCACCTTGAAAAAGATCTCTCTAAATATATATAGAGATACATGTTTAGAAGGAAATATAAAGACATACATGTTTACGAGGAAAAGAAAAAATGTTTACATACATACCCCTTCTTGGCCTTGAAGAAAATTGCAGAGCTAGGGCATGTAGATCACAAGGGAATAACACAACAATAAAATCACAAAGCAAGGGCACAACATGACAATAAAATCGCAAAGCAAGGGCACAACATGACAATAAAATCACAGAGCAAGGGAACAACAATTAAATGTAGTCATCATGAGGGGACATAAACCAAATACACCAATCATAAGGTTGCCATGACAATTTTCATATCTCTCCACCTCTTTCATGTGTAGCTCTCTCCAAAATAAAAACAAATTGTATATGATTTTTAGGTTTCTTTTTGTTTATGCTTCCGATGGTATCACAATTATGACACCAACATTGGTATTGTGACAGCATTGGGGACAATTGGAAAAAAAAAAAAAAAAAAAAAAACATGAAAATGACCACAAATTACACCAATATCACAAATTGATGTTGCAATTTGATTCCAAATGTTGTAGTGTGGCTTCATAGCTTCTCATTCTGATCATAACCCAGAACATCATTCTACACCCTAAACATCACTTTGCATCCTAGGATCCTTCTATCTTGCATATCCAGTCTACATTACCTCATTTTGACCCCCCTAAATCTCATTTTGAACCCAAAACCCCTTTGAACTTAGTCAAAAATCATAACAAAGTATGAGTACTATAGTATGTCCTTATGTTGATGGGTAATGGATCTTGACCATAGTCTTTTTGTCATCTTTTCTTCATATTTTTGTCATTTTTCCTTAGGTCAAACTCTATCTATCTATTGATGGATTTGACCTTGTCCTTTTTATCAATTTGATCTTTTTAATTTTTGTCTCTTTTGGTCAAGATCCAAAGTCCATCTTCATAAGGTTAAACTCTTAGATTAAAACTTTCCAAATATTTTATCCTAAATTTAAAACCTTGCATACATAGCATTATCACATCCTTAGGCACCCTAAACATCATTTTGGTTAACCCTAGTTGCATAAACACTTCACCTTGCATAGTCCAAAACCCTAGGATTTCCACCAAGCATCAAAATCCCATCAACGTCTCCAAGAATCAACTTGTCCAAATCAATTTATAAACCCAACACTTTACTTGATCTCAAGTCCCTATCTTACATATCCTAAACATCATTATAAACCTTGACATACCCCACTTTACATAATCCACATTGCGTACATCAACTATTAACATCATTTCCAAATCTAAGGTCCAACATAATCTACATTTTGCATACCTTAAAATCATTTTCATATCCTTTAGTCAAAATCACAAAATGTCACTCACATTTGCATTTGTGCATCATCCCCTTAATACATTTATACCTTACTTATCATAACCCTAGGTCATTTTACACTTCCCTAGGTTTCATAACACACCTAAACCCTTAAAAGTCAAAAAAATTCATATCTTGCATACCCACTTCCAAATTATTGATTTTTAGCATATGTTACCAACTACACACCTCAAGTGCACACTTGGTAGTTTCAAAGTGTAGTTGGTAGTTTTAGAGTGCACTTGGTAAATAGAAAGTTCATCATAGGTTTTGGAACCCTAAATTTCATTCTCATAGCTTGTATTGCATCCCTAAACCCTAAAAAACCCCTAAAAACACTTAGAACATTCATACTTTTGTATTTTTCTCACCCTAACACCTCATTTACCAATTGTACCCTTCTAGTTACCAAGTGCACACCTTAGGGGCTTACTTGGTACTATCAAAGTGTAGTTGGTAGTTTAGTTGTGCACTTGGGAGGTATAAAGTCCATTTTGAGGTTTCCCCATTGCATATACATCTTTAGGTATCATGTCAACACTCACAATGACACAATCAAATCAGAGACCATAAGACTTATATCAACCCTTTCTTTTCAAAGTACAAAAACAACCTAAACATTGTACAAGACAAAATAAAACAAAGAAATCTTAACAAACATTTGACATGGATCAAATCAAAGTTTCATAACCTTTACTCATGAACCCATTAAGAATGTATCCACCAAACCTAACCATAAAAAAATGACACAACTAACCCTCATCAACATGTCTATTATGAAGTTCCCTCTTAACACTTCCCCTACACACATAATGGTTCAATGGAGTCCCAATTTTGAACCCATATTTGTACCCATACCACACTGATGTGGAAGTGTACCTACAACACCCGAGGATGAATAAACCCATTCCTTTGAATTCAGAAAACCTAACACAAGTACCTTCAATATTTCAAACATAAAACAAGGTACCTTGCACCTAAGTGATGATATTGACACAAACTATGCTATCACTAATTAAGAAATGGCTAGTGCTTGTCAAGAAAAAACTTTTTAAAAAAATTAAACTCTTCGCGGCCCAAGAGATAGTCAATTTAATCACAATGTAGAAGGGCCTAAGTCTAAATATCAAGACAACCTGACATTTGAAAACATACAACCTATGATTAATTTATACTTTTACAAAGGGAAAATAACTTTTGGAACTTTCAACTACAAAGGTTATGCCTAAGATATATCACCAAGAATCAACCATTGAGATTCTCCAAGGTACCCTTGAACACATTAATATCAACCCCTTATTTGATGAATCTTCATCGATCAATGACAACAAGACTCGTCCAAAGAACTTGAAAAGGACATTAAGGATTGACCTTAGTCAAATGATGCAACAACAAGAAGTTCCTATGGGGACTTCCACCATTGGGATTGCTAACATACTTCCTTTGGATTAAAAACAATAAAGTGCACCCTTTCTCCTAACTCTACTAACTACTATGACATCAAACACTATGGAGCCCCCTATGAGTACATCATGTGAAATGTCAACACTTATTTCAAAAACCCCTATTAAAACATAAAGGAAGAGTCTTATAAACATTTCACCAACTCCCCAAAGGAATATGGACCATTGTCATCAAGCCCCCAAACATATCAAAATAAGGATCCTAACATAATATTGAACTCCAAAGGACAAAGCAAACTTCCAAGACAACAACAACATCAAGTGGTGAAATGACCCAACATCCCTAATGCACAACCAAGTCAAAATCCACTTAATAGACATGTGACATATCAATGTCCACAACAAAAACAACAACCTCAAGTGGTACAAGGACCCAACATCCCTAACATGCAACCTAGTCTAGACTTACACACAATGTATCAAAAATAGTTCCAACAACAACAAGAGAAACTAAAAAATAGTTGGAATATCAAAAATGATTAGAGAAAAAAGATTCCTATCAATAAAAAAAATTTCACAACAATATGTGCCACAATAAACATAATAGATACCTCTGCAACCATAGTCACATACATGGCATTACATTCAATCAACAAAGGTACCTTAACAACAACTACAACAAATGGTACAACAACTTCAGCTGATGGTACAACAATCATAATCAATACCACAACAAGTAGCATGACAAGGACCTTTCTATCTTTGAGGTGCACACATACCTCCACCTCCTAGTCACACATCACCTGAGTTTTTAGATACAAAAATGTTAGAAATGAGTAGACATAGTTCTCTCCATAGAAAAAGATCTATGAAAAGAAAAAGAAGACTCAAAGAAAGGCCTAAAACTCAACACCCTAATGAGAATTTACTACACTATTTTAAACAATTTGACAAACAAGTTAAGGCATTGGGAGTCCAGAAGAAACAAGTTCAATATACAAAGAGGGATTTATGTCCCAATCCCTTAATTAAAATATTGTATATGCCTCCCCTTCTAAGACACTTTGAGGCACCAAGATTTGGAAAATATCAAAGAAAATGAAACCCAATCAATGACATTAGAGAATTTTGTGCCTCTTGTACTAAGCTCAGTGACAAGCCCACATATCTTATGAGAATATTCCCTCATTCTCTCGATGGGCTAGCACTTGAATGGTACTCCAAACTATTGAGTAATATAAAATCTTGGTCTAAATTGGTAGACAAATTCATATTCCACTTTTCCTTCAACATAATAAATGAGGTGACACTTCTTGATTTTTCTCAACAAAGAAAATTATGGGAAAACCATTCATCACATTTTTATTGCATTGGAGAAACTTTGTCAGTCAATTCTCATTGGATATTCCCAAAGAACAACAAGTCAATCTATGCATTGAAAACCTAGTCCTCAACCTAATGTATGAACTTAAGATCAAAAGTTATAGAACTATTTCCAAGTTGATGAAAAATGGATCTAGAATTGAAGATTCCCTCATTCGTAAGAGAATCCTTTAAAACAACAAAGAAAACACCAACACAAACTCATCTAATGACAAGGAAAAAAATTTCTCCAAGAATAAGAATGCAACTAATGATGGTATTTTGGATGCATGAACAATCAACATAGCTTAACCTCAACTGACCCTTAAAGGTGCAAATCCTATGAGCTCACAAACTCCTAACCAAATGCCACCCCAATAATAGATAAATGATACCCCAACATAGGATAGACCTCAAAGACATCCTAGAAATAAAGACATGAAATTAAAACCCTTGGAGATACCTCTTGAGACTACACTTTAACAATTACTTAGTAATAACTTCTTGTAGTTACCCTCGATTAAGGATGAATTAGAAACTAAACCCTCTTGGTGGGATGACAATAGATTCTATGACTATCATCATAGCAAAGGACATAAGACCACACCATGTTTTCAACTTAAATATAGAATCCAAGACCTTATCAATGAAGGTGTGATTACTATGGACCCTTCACTAGTATCATCCAATTCTAATCATACTATTTTTAAAGACCCTTCAGGAAACCATGACAAAGGAAAAGCCTCTAGTTCAAATTAAAACTCACGAGCTAAAGTAAATTACATGTGCACTGGATATGACTACACCATCAATTATTTCAATGAGTCTGACTCTCATGTCTCCACATTTAGCCTAAAAGATGAAGACCCTTGTTGTATTATCCCCATGCATCACACAAAGGTCACCTTACTTGGAGCCCCTACTAGAATTATAGCCCCTGGTAGACCTACAAACCCTAGTAGACCTAATGCTCCTACTTCTTCTAATTAAATCCTTGTTGACCATCTTGGCAAAACCTCCACAAAAATTTCCATTCTATATTTGTTATGTGCATCCCCCTAGCACCAGAAGAGCCTTGATCAAGCCCTAAAAGAGTTAGTAGTTCTAGCTAACACTAATGTTTCCCAGTTCTATGCCATGGTTGGGAACATATCCACATTGTAGCATATCACCTTTTCACCTCAAGATATCCCTAAAGATAGACCTAACTACAATGATCCCCTTCATCTTGAGGTCTTTATCCATAATGCCAATGTTAGATGTGTCTTGATAGATAGTGGAACAAGAATGAACATTTGTACTTTTAAATTTGTCAAGGGTCTTGGTTATTCTAAAGAAGACATGGATCCCTCCCATAGAATCACAATAAAGGCCTATGACAATTGTGAATGATTTTCCAAAGGTTTTATTATATTACCTATAACAGTTGGTCTGGCTACTAAGAATACATTATTCCACGTCCTAGATATCAAAATGAATTATAACATGATGCTAGGATGTCCTTGGATTCATGCTATGAAAGTGGTACCCTCTACATATCACTAGTGCTTAAAGTTTACCTATAACAATGTAGAGATTACCATTCTTGGTGATCCAGACCCCTTCCAATTCTATGCTAGTCTTAAAGGAACCATGGCATGCAATGTCTTGGTAAATATGAAGCAAAACCATTTGATTCCTATAAATATGTTCATCCTACTAAACTCATAATCATGTCCAAAGGAAAGCTCAAAATTGAAGACCTAGGTTATGGTGACTATTCCAATGTCACAAGCCTCTTAGATTAGTAAATCACCCCTTTCTCCCAAATCATATGGCAAACCACAACTTATACATATCAAACCAAAATTCACATTATAGAAAAAACCCTCTATGACTTTCGCTAGTGGAGGTGGTCTACATGAAGAACATGTTTACAAGAGCACATCTACATGGATTGAAAAGGCTCAGGTAGAGCAAGAACCTACCCCAATATCACCAATAAAGTATGGGCCTAGATTTATCATCATGTAAAAGAAGGGATATGATGGATGTAGTGGCATGAGACTTCAAAAATAAGGCATTACTAGACCTATTACTACAATAGGAAGGTTTCATAGCCTAGGGCTTGAATTGAAGCTATTCCTATTGGGACCTCCTAATATTGATTCATCCTTGTCTAAGACTATGAATGCTTAGAATAATGAAAATTCATATGAGAATAACCAATCTAATATCAAAGAGACTAAATCCAAAAATGATGATCTTGAAAATCCTTATGGGCTTGACCACATCTTTGATCCTAATGAAATACCCATACAAGATAAAAATTTCACTGGAACTTTTTCTAGTCCTTCAACCCATCTAAAATTTTGTAATGACATATGATGGGGCCCAAGTTCTCCTACCTCTAAACATGGAGCTCATGATCCATATGATAGTGACACCCATATCTTTGCCTTCGACCAAAGATTATTGAACACCAACGATGGCATTTCCCTAGTTTACCCTAAACTCATTGATTGGGACTAAAAAGGACCATTGACCTTTGATTGTAGAATTATTTCAACTTGGTTAAGACATACCACAAGGAGACCAAAAGTTAGTTTATTCCATTATCCTAAACATCTTCTAGTCTCCAATTTGGAAAAATAGAAAAAAATGAAAAAGGGGGTCTCTTGGTGAAAACTAAAAGGCACCATTAGACTACAAAAAAGTAAAAACAAATGACTTATCCAAGGGTGAAAACCTCTCTAAGGTGCTCGAGGATGGAAGATTTGACATATGCCCATTGAAGAAAAGATCAACATTGCTTATAGAAATGATAGAAGAAATAAATCTGAGAACATCCTTAGAATCGCTATTCTCACATCCCACCAAAGCTACAATTCTAGTACTCTTAATAGAATTCATCCCATAATTGTCATTTTCTTTCAATTGTAGGCACTATAGGTAATTAGACATACATCAAAATGGAGAAGAAAGAAGGATATGGGAACTAAAATTGAAGAGGGAGTTTCAATTATTTTTACTTCCTTTATTTTAATTAGTTTTCATGGTAGATCAAAAGGGTTTACTGTATGTTGATTGAGTTTCCATGGTTTCTCATAGTATGGTAGGCTCTAACATATTTTATATATTAGAATATATAGTCCACCAATATAACTAAGAGGTGGGGGGGGGGGGGGGGGGGGAGGTGGTTGAATCAGTTATCCAACTAAAATCAAAATTATGAACCTTATTAAACTTTAACCATATGAGTTATATAATCAAAAACCACAACAAGATACTCATACACAATATCACTAGATATAGGGAAACCCTTGATTAGAGGGAAAACCCCAATGGGGATGGTACCCACAAGATGATGTACTAATATAGATATTCCTTGTTAGAAGATGGACCCTATTAGAAATCTATGAATACATTTAGTATATATGAGTCCCTGTTAAGAGACTTTGAATCCTTGTTAGGAGATTCCGACCCTATTAGGAGTTGTGCCAACCCTGTTAGGAGTTGTGGAAGATAGCTGGACCCACTATCCAAATAGCTTCAAGGGCAAGACCAATGAACCCACTATCCAAATGATATGTATATTATTTCTTGTAGAATAATAGAAAGGAAATGTACTTCCTTCCTCTATCATTATCCTATCAATCAGACCTCTACTCCTTCTAATCTTGTAACCAAGTCACAAATCTCACATCCAATAATCCCTTGGATCACTTACTTGTATTTACCAAACACTCTGCTCCTTTTTACACTTCATATTTTGCACTTCAATGGATACTTTACAAACAAGGAAAACATCTTTCCTTTATACCATATCTTCAAAATAATTCCTTGAGTTATCCTTGAGGCTTTCCCAACTAATTATAATAAGATAATTAATTAGTTATAACTATAATAGAATTGTCAACTCACAATCTATTCATAACTTCACACATGTGATACTAGGGCTTACACACTCATTGACATCACCAATAGATTGTCCTTTGTCACTACCTAACTATGAATCTTCTCACTGCATCTTAGATGTAAGATAGAAAAAAAGAATATGAAACTACTTTCCCAATACTCTGTCTCTGAACTACTCTCTATAAATCAGATACAAATTTCATACATCTTCAACTTAAAATTCACACACTAAACTACATCATCAGGACACAATGTTGAACATGTCCATAGTTGTTCATCACTAGACAATCAAACAATTGTCTTTACGACTAAAATCTATGTTTGCTACTTAGCTAGTCATTATAGAAACCATACTATGTTGACATCAATGACAAACATAGTCATGAGTGTAACATGTCAATACTCTTAAATGCTTAGGATACTCCCCCAAATTAGTATTAGCAGCATTCATGCTAACCATCTCCCCCTTTGGCATTGATTGAAACATAGATGAAAAACATCTAAGTTCCAAGAATACCAAAATAGTACTTTGTTTCTACTGCTAACCAGCATCATTTTTTCACATGATAAATAATTTTCAACACAATAGGTGCATATCTTTGCTTCCTTACATGAACTTCTCTTTTCTTCTTCTTCTTCTTTAGGATTGGAATCATTTGTTAACTTCACACTAATCAACTCACAAGACATCAAATGTATATTCCTACCTCCTTACATGAATCTTTCTAAATCTCCCTAAAGAGATAACTATCCCCTATTCATACTTAGGAGTTCTTCTCTCCCATTGCTTAGGATATGTTTTTCATGCATATTCTCTCCCCCATTAGCATTAATACCAAAGGCCTCAATATTAAAAAATACTAATTGTTAAAATACTACTTCGATTCTTGAACCAACTCAAGTGTCCAAAGACATTGTTCAAGACCAAATACCAAGATTCCTCAATGACTAATCTTATCAAATATACTCCCCCATACAAGAAGCATCATTATTCAGTCTAGTCTAACAATAGTGCTTTGTACCACTGGATTGATGTGCTTACTACATCATCTACTTAGAAGTAGGTAGGGGAATAAACCCAAGCATACCTCTCAAGTACTCAAATGTATCTTTGGGAAACTGTTTCATAATGATATCTACAATCTAATCTTTAGTACTCACATACTCCAATCTAATCTCCTTTTCTACTACTTTCTCTCTCAACACATGATACTTAATAGATATATGCTAAGTCTTAGAATGCAATACATAATTCTTAGACATACTCACTATACTTATGTTATCACAATAAATGGTACCAGGTTCTTCAAACTCAATTCTAATATCCTTCATTATTTGCTTCATCCACATAACTCTATTAGACTTATTTTTTTCTCCAACATACTTTGACTCAATTGTACTCTATGAAATACAATCTTTCTTCTTGCTTAGCCAAGAAACCAATCTTCCTCCAAGAAAGAGTGCTCTATCACTGGTGCTCTTTCTATCATCCATACTGCCTACCCAATCCACACAAGCATATGCACATAGATTGAAATCACTCAATCTATCATAACAAATTCCATAGTCAGATGTTCCCTTAAAATACTTGAATATTCTCTTTACTGCTACAAAGAGATACTCCCTAGGATTAGCTTAAAATATAGCTACAATCCCAACTGCATTCTCTATATCTGGTCTAGTGTGAGTCAAATATTGCAAACCCCCAATCATGGATCTGTACTTGTTCTGCTCTACTGAAGGTGTCTCATCTTTACTAGATAGCTTTTGACAAGTTATCATAGGTATACCAATAGGTTTGTAACTTTCTAATCCAAACCTTTTCAATAAGTCTTTTAGGTACTTATCTTGTGAAATGTAAATTCCATCACTGTTCTGCACAATTTGCAATAGGAAAAACTTCATTTCTCCTATCATGCTCATTTCAATCTCATTCTTCATTTCTTCAAAAAAATTATAATTTTCTTCATCATTACCTCTAAATATGATTTCATCAACAAATATTACTATTATTAGCAAGACATTATCAATAAATACAAGTTACTATCTGTCATATCTTTAGCAAATCCAAGCTTTGCCAAATAACTATCGAACCTTGCATACCATGTTCTAGGTTCTTGCTTCAAACCATGTGGAGCTTTCTTCAATTTTCTTACCATTTACTTGTCTTTTGATAAAGGAAAACCTTCAAGCTTCTCATCTTCTTCAAGTTCTCCATTTAGGAAGGCTGATTTAGAATCCATATGATAAACCTTGAACTTCCTATTCACTGCATAGGCCAAGAATATTCTTACTAGTTCCATTCTAGCTACAAGGGCATATGTCTCCTTGTAGTCTATGCCTTCTTGCTATGAGTAACCTTTGCACACAAGTTTGGCCTTGTTTCTTACAATTTAAACTTGCTCATTCATCTTGTTTGATATACTTCTACTAGGAGTTGTCAACTCAACTCTTTCTACTACTCTAGGCTCAAATCCCTGCTCTTCAATCTAGTTTCCATTATACAAATCATTGTTAGTACAAATGATAACTTCCACATTTTCATGGTTAGCCTTTGGATCAACAATAGTTTCCAAAGATATCTCTTGTACTACTTCCTCTTTCTTAGCCAATTCAAGAACATTATCTTTATGATCACAGTCATTCAAGAATCTTTCCATACTTTCTTTAAATTCTTCATCTTCATTAGAAAGTTAACTCTTTCTAGATTTTCTTACACTCTTAGGACATCTAGATAAAAACTAACCAAACTCTTTACATGTCCAACAAAAAGAAAAATTCATACCTTCTTGTCTTCTTGGGATCTGAATCTGTATGGAAATCTCCAAGATTCTAATAACTTTCCAAGAATCTCCATCTTTCCAAGAATTTCCAAATTTTGATAACTTTCCAAGAATCTCCATCTTTTGGGTGTCAAAATTTCCTCTGTCTGACTTAGGACATTCTTTTCTAAAATGACTCACCACTAATCTCCCATATATGTTATGCTTTGTCTTCAACAACATAAATCTCTAATTCTAATTGTTAGAATATATAGTCCACCAATATAACTGAAAGGGGGGGGGGGGGGGGGGGGGGGGGGGGTTGGGGGGGGGGGGGGGGGTTCTGAATTAGTTATCCAACAACCTTATTAAACTTTAAACATATGAGTAATATAATTAGAAAGCACAACAAGATACTCATACACAATAACACCAAATATGTTAACTAGGGAAACCCTTGATCAAAGAGAAAACCTCGAGGGGGATGGTACCCACAAGATGATATAATAATATAAATACTCCTTGTTAGAGGATGGACCCTTTTAGGAGTCTATGAATACATTTAGTACATATGAGTTCCTATTAGGAGACTTTGAATCCATGTTAGGAGATTCCAACCCTATCAAGAGTTGTGCCAACCCTGTTAGGAGTTGTGGAAGATAGTTGGACCCACTACCCAAATAGCTTCAAGGGAAACAACAATGAATCCACTGTCCAAATGATCTCTATATTATTTCTTATAGAATAATATAAATGAAATGTACATCCTTCTTCTATCTCTATCCTATCAACCAAACCTCTACTCCTTCTGATCTCATAACTAGATCACAAATATCACATCCAATAATCCCTTGGATTGCTTACTCACATTTACCAAAGAATTTGCTCCTTTTTGCACTTCTCACTTCATTGGATACTTTACAAACAAGGAAAACATCTTTCCTTTATACCATATCTTCAAAATAATTCCTTGAATTAGCCTTGAGGCTTCCCAATTATTTATAATAAGATAATTAATTAGTTAAAATTACAATAGCATTGTTGGCTCATAGTCTATACAAAACTTCACACATTCTATACTAAGGCTTGCACACTTGCTAATGTCACCAAAAAACTATCCTCTATCACCAACTAATTGCACATCTTCTCATTGTATCTCAAATATAAAATAGTAAACAAATATCAGGAATTTATTTGCCAATACTCTATCTCTAAACTACTTTTTGTAAATCAGGTACATCTTCGAGTTAGACTCTGCACATTGAACTACATCATCAGGGCATAGTATTGAACATGTCCATAGATACACATCACTAGATAATCAAAACCTTTTTTATATGACTAAGATCTTTGTTTTCTACTGAGCCAGTCTTTACAAAAACCATACTATGTGTTAGTGAATAGTTTCTCCTTCCTAGCTATTTAAGTTGAATTCATAAGAAAAACTAAGTTCCACAACAAATGAGTCTTGATAATTGTGAAGACTTTCTATGTTCAAAAGCATGGCTCCCTTCTAAAATGATTTTGCAATACAACTCTTATTATGAAAGAATTATAATTGTCATTCATTTAACTAGAAAAATCTTAAGGAAATATATAAACATCCCTTTATAGATATAAAAGAATGTTGTAAACTTGAATAATCACTATCAGATATATGCTACATGGCATACTACTCCATAATTTCAGAACTAAGATCAAGCTCACTAAACCAAATGAAAAGAGAATAGTAAGAACATAATCAATGAAATCACATCTACATAGGCATGAATCTCATACAAATTCCATAAACTAGTAAGATAACCACATGATTATTAGATACATGCAATAGAAACAACCATACGATAAATATCCATTATCATTAAATTTACTATTTTCATTTTAAAAGGTAGATAACTACTTACTAAGAAAAAGGTACTATGCTATGTCCAGAGAGCTATCCTTTAGGATTGCTTAAAATATTACATATATAGCCACATAGGACTTTCCAAATTCCATCAAAAAGTAACTCCCACACGGAAGTTCAAACATTTTCAAACATAGAGTTTTAAAATGTAATTAAATAAAATAAGAGAAAAGTGATGTAGGTGACTCCTCACTTCTCTTTTATGTTCCATTTGTATTATGAGTATTGGTATGATATTCTTGGGCATCAGAATAGCCACCACCACCTTCTTTCCAAACCTTGTGTGCTACAAGAAAATTGACCATCTCTTTCTATTGTGGGACACTTAGTTGTTCAAGCCTGAGTTTCCACATCTTCATGGTTTGACCAATATGATCTAAATTTTTATCTTGAACCTCCAGGTGATCAATACAAAGGATAATCATTGAGTTTTCTCTAGTGACAATGGTCAGATCATGAATTGAAACGTCACTCATTTCCTATAGCAACTTGATTTCGGAGAAAAAGGTTGTCTCCACTTCTTTAGGGGGATTTTCATTTTTGTCCTCATTTTGCTTGATTTTGACATCAATACATTTTATGTCAGAAATCAAGATCTCCTTTAGACACCCAACCTCTTTAAGCAACTTAGAACATTCCTCTAACCCTTGTTCCATCATTATATTTTTCCACTCCAAATTGGCACGAGTGATGAACAAGAAATTAACATTGATCCGGGCTCTAAGGACTTCATTTTTGAATTTGACTACATTTTATTCTTGCACTTTAGAAATATTGATGATGTATTTATCCCACCTGATCTTCTCAAAGTCCCAAGCATTCATTTTTGACTCCAAGGCTATTGTCATCTTATCTGCTCTAGCACTAGTATTAGAAAAATGGGAGAAATAATCAGTTGCCTGAGTGTGAAAAATGCTCAACCATTTGCCATAGGCTTGGGCAACTGAGTGGTCTCTCTTAACCTTCTCAAGGAAGCCTTTATTTAAAAGGGAATCTACATTGATATATGAGATAGCATTGGGAAACACTTTTGTATGCGGGCTCTATAGCTCCTAAATGTATTCAACCATCTTTTGCATCAATTTCTTTAATTATTACTTGTCTCTTTGATCTTTCCATATCCACTAAGAGATCTTGGTATTCCTTACACTCCATATTTTCTAATCAGTGGTACTTAAGGTAGGATCAAGGATGGTCTTCTCTACTACATAGTCCTAAGGTTGTATTTCCTCTATTCTTTTCCCAACTGCTAGCTTCATAACCTCTACAACCAACTAACCTTTTTCATCCTCAATGTTCAACGTAGTCTCAATCTTTGGATTTTTAGTCATAGAGGTCTTCCCAAAGCACTTACTCACCATGTCTCCCATAAGGAGAGTCATTGGAGGCTTCTCTTCTTGCTTACTGATATTACAAACTAGTGAAGCATTAGGTGGTTTTCCTTGGGTAGAGGTCTCAGCAATAAAGCTGATGAACTGAGTGTCATCACACTCAAAGTAGTGGTGCCTTCTATAGTTTTTTGACACCTCTATTCCATCTCATCAATGATGGATTCCTCTATTTCATCTTGCTCTTCTACTACATCAAGTTCTATCACCGGAGACTTTTCTAGAGGCACGCTTATGTTCTTTGCTTGTTCTTGCTTCCTATTGCTATGAGATCTAGTCCACTTTACAAAAGTAGGGAGATCAATTAAACCTTGAACAAGAGGTTCAAGTTTAGCTAAATTTCTCTTTCCTATATTTAAAGGAATCAAAAACTCTATTATAACTAATAATAACCAAGGGTGAACTCAAACTATTATGAATCCTCTGAAGACTACATGGCATTGATCTTGTCTACCTTTTGCATATTAGCCATTGCTTTGTTCTAACCAGGATGAGTTGGGTTCTTATTTGCAATTAAACTTCCTCTAGCTTAGTCTAGTCAATCTCTAGTAAGGGATTAGTTTCTATCTTCTCAATGTAGGTAGGGACAATGATCTCTTCATCCTTCTCTTCAGTCACCCCTGAGACATCTAAAGGGAGATTGAAATCTTCAAATTGTGCTAGAGTTAGCCTAGACTAGAGCTTCTTTCTTACTTTGAATTCATCTTGATAATTTGCCAAAAAATTCTCTAAGTGGGGAATGTGTGAGGTAGAAGAGGTTGCTTTAGAGTACTTCATAGCAAATTCTTGACTGTCAAAATTGGGTCTAGCAGGATAAGTCAATAAGCTCAGGGATGTGATCTCAGCTTTGAGTCTAAGGGCATCTTGAATAGTATTGCATTTATAATGTCTAAGCTCAATAGGAAATGTGTACCCTAAACCTTTCCTCACCTTACAATGTTTATCCACTTTTGCCAACTATCTACAAACTTCAATTAATACAAAATGATCTAGACAATGTCGAGGCAGCCTCATTAGTTTACCTTCATAGCCTCCAATCCTAAGATAGGTGAATTGGGGAAACTGGGTGAAGTAACTACCATAGATATCAATCAATTTGATGGCTTCTTCAATTAACCAAATTTTTTACTTTCCTTGCAATTCAAACACTAATTTAGCTAAAAATGTGTCTTGAACTATTTTGAATCCATCCACGTTTTTGTTTTTCTACAAGAGAGGGTAATATAAATAAATGGTTGTACTCAAGTTCCCATCTGAGTGAGATATACCTTTCCATTCTTTACTATAGGCTAGGATGTGGAACAAGTGGGAGGTCATGCAAAAGCTAGAGGTTCCAAAAGCCAAGGATAGTTCTTCTTGCAACCTAGTCACTATTATGTCATCCTAGTCATTATGTTTGTCTTCCCCTAAAATAGTTTGAATGAAGAAATAGATTCAGTTTTTTGAGTGGAAGGTGTGTGGATTTCCCTTTACCTGGTTCACATATACTAGAATATCATTGTTGAAGGCACAAATGAATTCTCCAATAGCATCATATCTATCTCTGCATGCTAGAACTAACTCAAGATAGGGGAAAGCTTTTGGGAAAGTGGATGCTTGCAACAAACCACTATCTATGACTTGCTGCAAGATGGAATTGGGTTTTGGACTTCTAAACCTAGCCAATAACTTATTCATATCTTCCTTGGCAAGGAAAGTTTCTTCTATATCAAGAAGGATACTACTAATAACTGACTCTCTAACTTTGTCAAGTAGTTTTAGGTGAAAAGGAGTGGCCATGATAGAAATAAAACTAGAGCAAAATGATATGGAAGAATGCACAACTTATCAAAAACCATAGAAGGAAAAGGAACTTGCAAAATTAAAGCTTAGGGAC
Source organism: Cupressus sempervirens (assembly GCA_028749045.1). Taxonomy (NCBI): domain Eukaryota; kingdom Viridiplantae; phylum Streptophyta; class Pinopsida; order Cupressales; family Cupressaceae; genus Cupressus; species Cupressus sempervirens. The sequence continues at coordinate 687,007,518 of CM053787.1, forward strand.
TCACCAAGTTGAGTGCATGTAGGTTGCAAAGCAAAGACTTAAGCTATCAGCATGTACACCAGACGGGACAAAACAATTTTACCAAAATGGAGATAGAAGGGGAATGAAAACAAGAAAAGCTTCATTTTAAAAATAAGGCTTAGCTTAAAGCATGTGGATAGATGACAAGATGGGTGACAAGATAGGAGTTAGGATCATTAACAACTCACCCAAGTTTTGAACATTCCATAACACACTTCTTCATTATTACTCTTAACTTCTCATTAATGTGAATCCCTTCTATAGATTTAGCAATATTGTCCTGATATTGAGTTGTCCCATAAGATACATGGCACCTGAGGCATCAAAATTTATGACCAAGTGAACATGAACAATTGAACTATAAAATAGTTCAATGTTCAAGTTCAATAATCATGATATATTGGAGACTATGCTCATGACTAGACCAAAGATGAAAATAGACCTATGAACCTTGAACATTGAACAACATGTTCAATGTTCAACTTCAACTTCAATGATGAGCTTAGTATCTGAACATGACTAACTTTCATAACTCGACTGAGACACTCGATGTACTTATGAACCTTGAACCTTGAACAAAATGTTCAATGTTCAACTTCACAAATTTATTCAACCAATAGGCTTAAAACAAGGAACACCAAAAAGGTAAGCTTCACAATGAGACTTCAATAAGAGATCACCTCTTTATGTAATCAACTATTACCATGATTATGTATAAAATAAATGTGGACCATACATGCATAACACTATGGTGACATCAATGACAAACACGGTCATGAATGTAACATGTCAATACTCTCCAATACTTAGGATACTCCCCCAAATTAGTATCATCAACATTCATGTTAGCATTCTAGTCCTAAATCTAGGAACACCTAAGAACCCTAAGATCATACATTTTACAACCTCGTTATTAAAAGAATAAAATGAAAAGTTGTTCAAATTCTTTCTGGAAAGGAAGATCAACTTGACCTTGTCTTATATAGACTTTCCTAGGTTAGATCCTAAACTAGTCGATCACTTGCCATTGAAACTAGGAGTGCAACTACTAAAGAAAAAATTGATAAAGATGTATCCCCAAGTAACTCTCCTTGTCAAAATGGAATTGAAGAAACTATTGGATGTAGGCTTCATAAGATTCATTGACTATGTAGAGTGGATATCTAATATGGTACCTATAAGAAAACAATTTGGGGGCATCCAGATATGCATAGAATTTCATGATCTCAACAAAGCATGTCCCAAAGATGACTTCCCATTTCCTAATATAGACATCATCATAGACATGACAGCTAGATATAAGATGTTATCACTGATGGATGGCTTCTTCGGATACAATCAGATCAGAATAGCTCCTAAAGATTAGTATAAAATAACTTTCGCACGTCCTTGGGGAACATATTGCTAGAATGCCATGCATTTTGGCCTTAAAAATGTTGGGTCAACATATCAAAGAGAAATGATTACTATCTTCCATGATTACATGCACATCCTAATGGAAGACTATGTGGATGACCTACTTTGAAAATCCCCTAGAAGAAGTGATCACTTGGGAATCCTAGTAAAAACATTCAAGAGATTGGAAAGATATAAGCTTTGGTTGAATACCAAAAAGTGTGTATCTAGAGTTGTCTCTAGAAAGCTCTTAGCATATATTGTTTCTCAATGAGGTATCAAGGTTGACCCTAAAAAGGTGAAAGAAATATTTGACATGCCTCCTTCAAAAAATATGAGAGCATATTCTACAAGGGAGATTACAGTCTATCTATAGATTCATTGCCTAGATAGTAGATAAATATCACTAATTTCAACATCTATTGCATAAGTGATTATCCTTTCAATGGAACAACCAATGTGATGAGTCTTTTCAATGGCTCAAAGACTATCTTTTGAATCCACCATTTTTAATGGCTCCTATTCTGTGAAAACCATTTATTTTGTACATTTCAGCTATAGAAACAATATTAGGAGCTCTCTTAGCACAAATTGATGAGAAAGGAAGAGAGCGGGCCATTTATTACATTAGAAGAACACTTGTGGGATATGAAATAAACTATTCACTCATTAAATGAGCACACCTTATTGTCATCTTTGCAGCACAAAATTTGGGACATTACATGCTACATCAAAAAGCCATGCTTGTCTCTAAGATAAACCCATAAAATATATCCTAAGTAAAGCTGCCCTTACAGGGTGCTTATCCAAATGGGTTATGATACTTAGTGAATTTGACATAGAATATGTGGATAGAAAAGAAATCAAAGGGCAAGTGATAGCTAGTCAGTTAGCAGAAGCACCTATGGAAGATGAGCATCACATGTTGATAGATTTTGAAAATAAAGCCATCTTTAATGTGGATATAGCTAATAAATGGAATTTTTACAAGTAATGGTTCAAGAGATGGCATCATGTTTGTCAAATGCTGAGGAGATATAATCCCTAAGTCATACTAGATAGAATTTACTTGTACAAACAACATAGTAGAATATGAGGCCATGATAACACAGTTGAAGATAGCTATCCAATGTAACATAAAACATTTACAAGTCTATGGTGATTTTTAGTTAGTCATCTGAAAAGTCAATAATGACTATGAAACTAAAGATGATAAGTTAATGCCTTACAAATAGATGGAATATTTTCTCGAATCTAAATTTGTCACTATCTCTTTTTTTCAGCTCCCAAGAATACACAAGAATAAAGTTGACACTATGGTCACTATCGCTTCTATGATTGATATGCCTCAACATATGGAATGTTGTGAGTTCCTCATAGAAAAAATTTTGATTCCATCATTCGAGCTCTCTCAATCTAAGTTTGTGTGTGAAATTGTTCATCCCAATTCCCCCTAGTATTAAGATACTTATGACTATCTACATGCCTAAATCCTACCCCTTGACTTATCCAAGAATGAACATTGAGCCTTTATCCATCAATCCCCTAGATACTTCATCATCAGTGACACCCTTTACAAGAGATCCTTCAACCAAACCCTTCTTAGATGCCTTGACTTGCAAGAAGTTGAAACTGCCTTACATGAGGTACATGAAGGTATATGTGGAGGCCATTTCAATGGTTAGAGTTTAGTGAAGAAACAAGTAAAAGATGCATATTCTTGGCCCACCATGGAACAAGATGCATATAGTTTTCCAAAACATGTCATAAATGCCAGATACACAGTAATCTGATCCATGCACCAGCACAAGAGATATAGCTATTATCTCATTGGAGCTATTTCTCCTCCTTCCTCTGACAACCATAAGTTCATTATCATGGAAACTAAATACTTTAACAAGTTGATTGAAGCCATCCCTATGACTTTTACTGCTCAAAAGTAGACTTCAAGGTTCATCTTAAACTATATCATATGTCACAATAGATTCCTCTTGGCTATTATTTTAATCATGACAATTCATTTGAAAAAAAGGATGTTGATAAGCTCTGTAAGAAGAAGAACATTTTGCATGGATATTCTAGTATTTATCATCCATAGAGAAATGGCCAAGTAGAAGCATCTAATAAGACAATTGTCAAGATCCTTCAAAAGATTGTTAATGACTTTGGTCGAGACTGGTACTTGCAATTGAACCCATCTCTTTGGGCCTATAGAACAAGTTTGCATGCTTCCACACTAGTAGAATTTTGGCAAATAAATGACTATGTGACTAAAACATTTAGCCACAAGACCAAAACATTTAGTCACATGACTAAAAGTGATCAAATTCTAGTAACTTTTTATAATTTATAATTATAAGTGATTAAATAAATGACTAATCTGGTCATTAGCTAAAATAACAAGGTTTGACAAAGATAAGTGACTAAAAAATAATCAAATATATGACTAAAAAATTGGCCACTAATAATTAGTCACCCAAATAAATGACTTAATAAATGATCAATGATTTTTTTATCATATTAATACATTCTTTAACTTTTTTATAACTTTTATTGCTCACCAATGAGGCTTTTGTCCTATTAATACATTATTATCAGTTAACTTCTGTTGGTTTTTTAAAACCACTAAGCAACAAAATGCTTAATACCAAGATGAAAATACTCACACAATCTAAAGACTAGCCAATTCTTATTAGCAATTGTATGTGCAAAATCATTTGGGCCCAACTTCAACAAAACCATGGGTGGTTTTCTACTCTTTTGGCTCTGCAAAACCAGGGTGGGTATACCCAGGGATGATTCAAGACTGGGAAACACTGTATGAGAATTATTTTAGTTTCATTCTGATTCTCATCTCAAATCCTCAAATACATGTACAATTCTTGAAAATTTGATAAACACATCCCATATAGCAGATATGGCCAAAATTCTTCTATACATGTACTGAAGCTAAAACATTCCATGAAAACAAGTACATGCCAACTTTGAAAATTTTCAGGAAATAAAAGTAAGATTGATTTAATTTTGCATTTTTGACAGCTATTTGTGACACATTTCTCTTTCAGATGGATTAAATTTGATCAGTGCCTAATCCATTAGGGTTCAGAGTCTACTACAAATTTCTAGATCTAATTTTTTGCCTTACAACAAATTTCCTCAGCAATTCTTATCAGAATTCATCATTCAAAATTCTTTCCACAACTACAACAACCTTGTCAAATTCATCAAAGCTTTTACTTAATCCATTGAACTAATAACAGTGATGAACATATATACAACCTAACTAAATTGCATTCAATTGCTTAAGCCTTTTCTCATACAACATCAAGATAACCAAGTAATCAAAAGGAGAGAAAGTTTAGTAAGAATTGATATGGGGACAGCTCATAATTTGTATTCATTTTCCTTGAAAATTGTATACAATTTATAGTAAACTCAGAATGACCTTCAGAAAGAAACACAGATCATTCTATATTCATGTATTCTCAAGATCTGACAGAGAAAATATACCACAAATTTTTGCTCAAAATATTGGACCAAAAATAGACTAAGTATCCACTTAGAAAAATAAATTCAGACACTTTCTCTAGCCATGGGACCTCACTTATATAGTGTGAGATGAAACAAGCTTTAGGCTAAGAGAAAATGACAAGTGTCCTTTACAAGAAGAATACGTATACATCTGTCCGAAAAGAAAAAGATTAACAGGAAGTTATGTGAACCATATATTCTCTTGTGGGCTTTTGTCTATCACATCCTTTTGTTGATTTATCTCCAACTGTGATTCTATCATATATGTAACTGCTAAGCTTGCCCATGAAAAAATCTAATCTAATGATTGCAAACTAACTTGAAACCATGGGTTTTACCATCATCATGATACTGGGAGAAACACTTTTACTTCCCACTCTTTGCTGATTAATACAACTCCTTAAGATAATGAGATTAACCCTTAAGAAACAACACTCGAGTATGGAAACAATGTGGCTATCAAATATAACAAAGTGAGCAATTTCTGCTTAGCCAACCACGTCTGCATCCAAAACCAGCTTTCAACCAAAATTTGTTACCTACTAACACAAAAAGATGTGCACTAACAAAAAGTCAAAGGGACTATTTGCATGAAGCCTGTGGGTGTAAAATCTTCTTCACCTTCTCTAAAAACTCTGCACAGGGTCCTACATACTTTTGTTGCCATGGCATTGAAGTGTGCCATCTTGAAAATTTCCTTAGAGGAAGGTGTTAATGCTAACAGGATTTTTATTTTATCAAGTCTACTCTTTGCTCCCCTCATTACCTTAGTAGCTTGATCACAACCCATAAAAACACTTGGGATTACTAGTCTTCCTTGATCAAAATTCCACATACTCACATATGAGACAAACAACTTCCTCTTTTCAAACCACCTTTCAAACAAAATTAAACTAATTCAAGACAAAGAAACACTAGGGATCCAATTACTCTTGTCAAGTAATCCCTCTGCTATCCAAAGTCTGAGAGTTACTGAATTCTTTGGAGCCATTTCTACTATACCATGCAAGACTACAACACTTCAGAGACTATAGTAAAATACACACTTGGAAATCTATTATTTGTAGTTATTTTATGTTTTTTGGCAATCATGCCAAAATCTACATAATCCTCTTAGTAAATGATCATATTCAAAAAAGACTTCAAAATCTTTATTCGCATAAGGTGTAACTAAGATAATCTTATAAGTTACACCCTATTTTTTCTTTCACATGCAAAACTTTTCATATCTCATTAATATGCAGAGTGCCACCCCCCTTAGTATTTAAAAACCATGCTATCGATCTTCAAAATCATACGATCATGGGGTACAAAGAAAGACAACTTGACATTCCACTTGACAAGTTGGCCAGTCAATCTAATAAAAATTGACCACATATATAGTGCCTTCCTTGATGGAATTTTTGCCTGGACCCATTGGTGACTGAGGACACATGTCAACAGCTCGCTACTTTGCCATACATAAAGAATGAGCACCTTGCCATAGCGAAGCAGCGATAGCCATCGATTCATTCTTGATCTTGTGGATGATATATTTCTTGTACTAATTAGAAGATAGTGGTGGGGCCTCGATCGCTATCTTGCTATATGTATCATTTGAACAACTCTTTATGGCGAGACAGCGATGGCCGTTGATCTGAGGTTACATCAAAGGTGGAGAAATTGCACCAAGAACCCTGAAAGGTGGTGGTTTCCATGCTCACTATGTCACATAGACTAAACCTCATGCAACTTTTTATAGCAAGATGGCGAGGATCATTGATTGAAAGTCGATCTAATGATTGGGATCTCTTAAATGCTTTATCAGTCTGAGGCACTACTAACATAGGAAAATATGCACCGCTAGCAATCCATTAAACTTTACCTTGAGCCTGGCCAGCCTTCCACATTGCCGAGGGTCCCGCCGGCTATTGATTTTCATAGTGCCTCACTACTTTGCTAATTGTGATATGTCAACTTTTTCTGATAGCAAGGTAGTGAGCTCTGGAAATCTTCAACAAAACTCAACGTTGAGAATTACAAGGACCCATCAAATTGTTATCGCTCTTGCTAACTACTTCTGACACAATAGTTATTGCCTGTTATGCCACCTAGTCAAACCATGGTTGCCGATGATTTTTGAGGCCACCGTGTTTTGATTTCTTGGCACCTCGCTACTTTTCTGACGGAGAGATGACAAAATTTTTTGATAGTGAGGTAGCAAGATATCAAAAAACCATCGTTCTGGTGCTGACTTCTGACTGCTTCCATTGGGTTCCTTTTCCTATTCTGAAAGTACTTCCCAAGTGTTTATGACTGAATGATCAGTCAGAAAATAATTCTCTGACTACCATGTCTTCAAATTATGGTCCCATCTTATAACTTTCTGGCACTCGCTACCTTGCTATACATAAAGAGTGTCCATGTTTTCATAGCGAGGAAACAACAATGGTTGATCTACTGAGATCAAACGGCTAGGGAATTTGAGAGGAAAAGTGGCTCGAGGGTACGGAGGATAAAAGATAATAGAATATTTGCCCTATTTGAAAATTCAAATATTTCGTGCTTGACCACTTAAGAATGGAGTGAAATGTAGGGTTTTCACAAAAATTTTCAAAGGGTAGCAAATGAATGACTTATCTAGAAACCCTATTCATCACTTATGGACATAATCTTAAATTTCTATTCTTGGACAAAGGACTTTCATCATGTGAAAATTCAGACCAACAACTTCTTTGACTATCCTCACAACTAATATTGAACTAGAAATAAACTTAAAATCACCCCAATTTGTAGTTAAACTTGGGCTCTAAATCTATTTATGTATTGTTGAAGAAAAATAAAACCCTCCACGCACTCAAAATTACACTCTAGGTCTATCTATGTAGATAAAAAAGATTAAATATCAATTAAGTATTTTAAAATCTCAACATATAATTGCTATTAATCACTTTAATGTCATGTAATAACTAATAACTATCTTAAGATATAACATTTTTTAATTGGTAATTGATCAAAGCCTAGACTATTTATTATTATTGTTAAGATTAATTATTATTATATATATGAATCTCAAGTAGATCCGAACCTTAGACCTCCCTGTTGAGAGGCTCACAATTTACCATTGTGTTGTAGGCTCTTGTCTAGATATAAAATTATTTTAATATTATCTCATTTAATATAATTTAGTATTTAGTAAATAGTGAGAACCATTGTTTAACAAATATTAAAACTTGAAAAAAAAAAATTAATAACAAAAAAATGAAATTTATGATGTAAATTATCTTTATAAATAATATAAGGATTTTCTTGTAAGAAACTTCATTTAAAACATAAATTAATTTACAAACAATATTGGTATTACATATATGACCTTGCTTGGGGATTCATTTTTTTAAAATATCAAAATTCCCAAAGGGACAAATACCCATGACCATTCGATACATAGGGTTCACCAAATCCCAAAACAAGAGAGACCATTTTCATTTTTCACTTGACTTTTTTTGGAAAGATCTATGTTATAACTAGAGCTTTGGTTGCCTTTAGAGTTAGGGTTTTGACTCATTCTTGATGTCACACTCTCATGCAAATATGATCCACCTCTTGGTAAGGACCCCCTTTCTCTTTTCTCATACACATGTCATGTGACCACCTAGTCCTTACTGTATTTTATTTCACTTTCGACTTTCATGATATTACATCACTCCACCAATTTTTAATATAAATATATTTACGCCAAAGTTATTACATATGTGGCATGTCCCAACTGAGTTTTCAAATCAATGATGCATATCTATGCTATTATTATTATTATTGATAAAAATTAATTTCTAATTAATAAATATAGCATTAAAATTCAAATAAAATTTCTTCTCATATTCTTATAATTCATTAATTTTATCTTAAATTCTATATTCTTTTCAAAAAATATTTAATCTAAAAATATATCTCTTCACTTATTTTTCAATAATTCTTTATTGATATGAATGAAAATTTTCAATTCAATCCTCTCCCTATTTCACTTATAACAAAAAAACATAGGACCCAAAAATTCCTTCATATCTATTGGCATTTTAAGGAGCAAACCCTTAATTTCATCATAAGGGAGTGTCTTGATATTTATGAAGGCTGATTTGTATAGGATATGTTGTCCAACAACAATTTTGATTCTTGGTTGATGGTAAAATTGCTATATATCATAATTTGCCTTTGATCAATAAGAATGTGCCAATTGCTTTATGAAAGATAAATGTTGATGCAACAAGGTTGAACTAAATGTACACATGAGTTTGAATTTCTTATAACAAACATTTTAATATGTTTGAAGATCCACACACAGACACACGCGTGTGTGCTTCATGAGTATTTACTATTGATTTCACATGTAAGAATATCCAAGTAGTTCTCGTATATTTATGGTCTTAGATGAATCCCAAAAAGTATATTATCATAATATAAATATTTTTATTTTAATCTACCTTTGTTTTTGAGTATAATTATTCATTTTTTGATTAATTGTTGGCTTAATAGTAGCCAGTTGGTATTCTTTACTAATGTCTTTGGTATGTTTATTTCTTATGCCATGTTTGTATATCTCTACTAAGTGATCTAAATATGGATGAAAAGAAGTAAGGAAAATTTTTGGTGAGGGTCAATATAGTAGATTGATGAAAAGGTAGGTAGTTTGAAGATCCCCATACTGAAGTAAATGAATCTATATATCTATCATTTGTTTGGATAATTTCCATGGATAGGATGTGACTTATATGCATCCTCTTAATCACAATAATGAATGTCCTATGGTGCCCATTCAAATAATAGACTCATTAAGCCTTAACCAATCTCCTAAAGGACTATAACTTGATCAATTATCATTGAAGGATTATCAAATATCTTCAACTAATTGATTGAGGGATAAATAATTTATAAACTCCAAACATTGTGTATATAATAACAACACTGTCTTGCCACTTGTGGGGTTCCTTTAATATTTTTTAATGAGTAAAATAATTCTAATGCATATTATTTTTTCTACATCTAGTCAATCTAATCATGTCTGAATGGTTTATGAATTGATGTCAGTTCATATAGACCTTCAATTCTATTAGACTTGTTATCTAGTATGACATTGTCTCTGACATTATCTTGTATGTATCGCTTATCATAATTCATTTCATCATTTATTCTATATTTGCCCAAATAATTAAACTCAATTGATACTTTATTGACCTAATATTTGAATAATATTATCTATTTATTATTTTTATGTTGGAAATGATTGAAATGATCATAAGAAAAGTTGTTGGAATAATATATGGAACTGCTAAAGAATGTCCTCAATCATTGTTTTGTCATTGATGTCAAACTTGCTACTTGCAGGGATGACAATTGCTTTAGTGATCCAAATACTATTAATTAGTTGATTGTCAAGGTGGAGGAAATCAATAAGATGTAACTAGAACACCTAGAGAAAGGTTGAAGTTATGATGTTGTAATAAAGTACAAGGATCAATTAAGCCATTGATGAAACAGTGTATTAGATGACATACTAAAAGATACAAAGAATGAGCACACTGAAACGTATCAAAGATCTAAGGTTTTAGTTAAGTCTTTTGTAAAGATCAAACTAGGTTTACCAAAATTAAAGAAGCCTAATAATATCATGTGCAAACAATGTCAGCTAGGAAAGATGAAAAAATCAAGTTTCAAAAGCAAAAACTATACATCTAAAGAGATACTTGAGTTAGTTCACACTGACTTATGTGGTCCAATGGAAATACAAAGCTATAGAGGAGATAAATACATAATGTTATTTGTTGATGACTATTCCAAGATGATGACTGTTATGTTCTTGAAACAAAAATTTGATGCTTTTCAAATGTTTAAGTGGTATGTGGCTAGAGTTGATAAGGAAACTAGAAAAAGCTTGAAATGTCTAAGATCAGATAGAGGTGGTGAATTTACATCAAATGAATTCAAGATATTCTATAATGATAATGGAATCAAAAGACAAATGTCAGCTCCTAGAACTCCCCCACAAAATGGAATTGCTAAAAGAAGAAATAGATCTATATTTGATTGTGCCAGAACATTAATGATGGAAAAGAATGTTGCTCTAAAATACTGGAGAGAGGCTGTAAGCGTAGCTGTTCATACACTGAACCGAGTACAAGTTAAGAAATGTACAAATACAACACCTTTTGAATTATGGTATGGTTATTCACCAAATGTAAAACATTTCAAAGTGTTTGGTTGCAAATGTTTTATCCTTAAAAATATTAGAAATGGAAAATTTGATGCAAAAATTGATGAAGGTATATTTCTTGGTTACTCCACTAGAAGTAAGGCATATAAGTGTTTGAATATTAACACTAACCAAATTGTGGAAAGTGCAAATGTAAATTTTGATGAGCACATAGAAGTCCAAGCTGAAATACCAAAGAAAATGGAAGAATACAGAACCTTTGTATATTCTTATGAAGGAATGACTACTGATGAGGATGATGTCAATCAAATTGAAAATCAACAAGTGTCAGTTTTAGCCGATTCACAACCATTGAATGACGAGTTGCATTCAGAAGCCGAGTTATAGAATAAAGAAAATGCACAATCTAATTTTGAAGACAGCATATATGATGAAGAACAACCTGACAATGAAGTGCATAGTGATCCTGAATCCGAAAGATCAAACATGGAAACAAGGATAGAGCCAAGATTATCCAAATATGTGAAAAGACATCATCATGCTGAAAAAATAATTGGTGACAAAGATGCAAGACCAATGACAAGGAACAGACTAAGACATGAATCATGTTTGATTAGCCAATCTGAACCCAAGATAGTACATGGTGCATTACAAGATGATGACTGGTATAAAGCTATGGAAGAAGAAATTGATCAAATAAGGAAAAATAAAACCTGGAGTTTGGTTCCTAGACCAATTGACAAGAATGTTATTGGCACCAAACGGGTATTCAAAAACAAACTAGATGAGAATGGTGAGATTACCAGAAACAAAGCCAGATTAGTATGCAAGGGTTATGCTCAAGAAGAATGAATAGAATATGGAGAAACATTTGCTCCTATTGCTAGAATGGAAGGAGTAAGAACTTTACTTGCATATGCTGCCTACAAAGATTTTAAAGTCTATCAGATGGATGTAAAATTTGCCTTCTTAAATGGTATACTAGTAGAAGAAGTCTACATTGAACAACCAGAATGATTTTTTGATGAAAACAATAGGGATATGGTGTGTAAGTTACACAAAGCACTCTATGGTTTGAAACAAGCACCTAGATCATGGTATGAGAGACTTCACAAGTATCTAGTGCAAATTGGATTTGAAAGAACTAATGATAACAGCAACATGTACGTCAAAGATGAAGAAGGTAAAGACATTATTGTATCTAAAAATTTTGTGGATGACATAGTATTTGGTGGTAAGGAAGTACTTTGCAAAGGCTTTGCTGACAAAATGAAACATGAATTTGAAATATCTATGTTTGGAGAAATCAAATTTTTTGTTGGATTGCAAGTACATCAACTCAAACATGGAATATTTATTACACAATCAAAATACATCAAAGAAATTCTTAAAACATTTGGATTGGAGGAATCCAAACCAGTCAGCACACCAATGGCCATAGGAAATAAGATATCCAAAAATGATGAGTCAGCTGAAGTCAATCAAACAATGTAAAGATCCATGATTGGAAAACTACAATATGTTGTACATAGTAGACCAGACATAGCATTAGCATTTGGAATAGTGGCTAGGTTCTCTACTAATCCTAAAGAAAATCATCTTATAGTAGTAAAAAGAATAATGAGATATCTCAAAGGGACTGATGACTTTCATCTATACTACAAAAAGAATGGAAAATTTGAACTCAATTCATATACAGATGCAGACTGGGGAGGAAACATTGATGACAGAAAAAGCACAAGTGGAGGTGCATTATTTCTAGGCAAAAGGCTGGTTACCTGGACTAGCAAGAAACAAACATGTATATCCCAATCCACTATTGAATCAGAATATGTGGTAGCCGCAATCAATTGTACAAACATTGTATAGCTCACACATCTATTGAATGGAATGAAAGAAGTAGTAAGAAAACTGATGATATTGTATTGTGATAATACAAGTGCTATAAATATATCCAAAAATTCAGTAATGCATGCAAAAACCAAGCATATTGCAATCAAGTATCATTATATTAGAGAATTGGTAGAAGACAAACAAGTGAAGTTGGAATACATTCACACAAAGGAACAAATTGCAGATATCTTCACCAATCCATTGCCCAAGGATGCCTATGAATATCTTAGAGGCAAGTTGGGGGTTATACCCCTAAGTCAAGTAGTTTAAGGCAACAAGGAAGCTGCCTTGCATCAACAGGAATAAATCATTGAAATATTAACAAGTTGATGCAAAGGATGATAGCAGGAATAGAAACTCCAAATCAGTCACAAGCATGGTGATAGAGGGATTAAAACAACAAGAAGCCAAAGCTTATATTTTTCATTATAAAGATGCTACATCTTTGGAATTTATGTCAAAGAGAGAGAAATATGCAGAAAATTGATCAATGCAAAGAAAGAGGGAGATATATTTAAGAGGGAGAAATATGAGATCAGTAGTGAAAATTCAGCAAGCTAACATATACAATCTTGATGGTAACTGAATTGATTACTTGATCAGTTTGGTTTGCCATCAATGCCAAAGAGGGAGATTATTGAAAATGATTGAAATGATCATAAGAAAAGTTGTTGGAATAATATATGGAACTGGTAAAGAATGTCTTCAATCATTGTTTTGTCATTGATGTCAAACTTGCTACTTGCAGGGATGACAATTGCTTTAGTGATCCAAATACTATCAATTAGTCGATTGTCAAGGTGGAGGCAATCAATAAGATGTAACTAGAAGACCTAGACAAAGGTTGAAGTTATCATGTTGTAATAAGTCACAAGGATCAGTTAAGCCATTGATGAAACAGTGTATTGTATGACATACTAAAAGATATAAAGAATGAGCACACTGAAACATATCAAAGATCTAAGGTTTTAGTTAAGTATTTTGTAAAGCTCAAACTAAGTTCATTAGAGAGAAGGAGCTGAGCAAGCTAGTAAGAGCTGAGCAAATTCCTAGTTAAAGTACCGAGAAAAACCAAGTGCCGAGCGAAATCAAGTGCCGAGCAGAATCAAGTGTCGAGCAGAATCAAATGCCGAGTAGAATCAAGTGTCAAGCAAAATCAAGTGCTGAGTAACACAGAGGTGCCAAGCACCAGTAACTCAATAATGCCGAGTAACACAGAGGTGTCAAGAACTAGTAACTCAATAATGTCGAGTTGCTGCATTATTTTGAAAATCGAAGATTCGTCAGATCTAAGCTGACAAAGTTTTTATCTAGAAATCTGTGAATTAAAAGGAAGATAAGAATGATGAGTTGGTGGCAAAGAACACCATGTAGAACATTTTTAAGATACAACTGGCAAAGTTTCTAGAAGAGAACAAGATATGGGGTAGATACATTGTATCCTACCTAATCCATTTTGAAACCCTAAGATTGGAAAAGAAAAAAATTGAGCGGCAAAAGGAAAATCAGACTTCTATATAAGAAGACATAAGTTAATGAAAAAAATGAAAAAAAAAGGGGATAGAGAGAGAGAGCCATGGTCAAGCATAAAAGCATGAAGTGTTATAGAATGTGCTAAGGAGAAGAAAGCACAGGAACTCTATTTAAATAGATGACCACAAGAATGATTGCATTGATAGAATGAGTAATAAGACTCAAGCAGACAAAGCTTGAGAGGGAAACAAGCAGTCAGAGCTGAAGTGATTGAAGCCAAGCATAAGGATTGAACTGATAGAGTGATCTGAAATCTGCAAAGTATGTTGTAAGTTATGTTAGATCAAAAGATCATTATCGTTACTTTCTAGCAATTGTAATAGTAAGATAAATCCTATGGACTTAGGTTGGTTTAGTAGCCATTAGATAAATCCTTTAACAGGGTGACATTCCAAGTGAATGTTCTAAAGACCTTTAACCAGGCCCATTCCTAATAGTTTGGTGAAATCCTCTAACAAGGTCACATTTAAGAGTGTGTTGTAAGCCTTTAATAGGGTAGGCTTTTAATAGGGCATCACTTCAGAAGAGTGAGAATCAAGTAGCATGTTACTGGTGGTTTTTCCCAAATTGGGTTTCCACGTAAATCATTGTGTCATGTGTTGATCTTGAATGTTTTATCTTTGCATGTTGATTTACAGTAATTTTCTTATATGACTGATTTAAGTTTGAACAGATAAAAAGGGTATGGATTCATTAAAAAGGTATTAATAGCGCATTTGGACCTTGAATAATTGATTCACCCCCCCTCTCAGTTATTCTAAAAGAATTCTAACATTTTAATTACTTGTATGTTATATTAATAATATGTTATTAATATTTTTATTTTATATTTTATATATATTATATATATCAAGGTTTATGATATAGTATACTATTGTGTTATTATAATATTAGGTAAGTTCATTTATTATTACATTTAATAATTGATTGTGGTCTAAATTGTGGATATCACAAATCCACACATTTTTTACGCATTTTATTGCATTTGCATAACCGCGAGCCGGGAGCCAACCAATTCCCTTGCATCACTACCATGTTGGAGATTTCCATTTGAGACTAATTGTGATAGGCACTAGACTAATGGTACATTAGTGGGGATATACTCTAAATGTTATGCATGAATGATGGGGTATGTATGGCAGTGGGACAGGGAATTGATCCGCTGTATAGCCGGTTACACACAACCCACGCTCCTAACTGGCTAAGGCACTTGATCAAAGGTGTCAAAGTGGTTAAGCCCTTGGACATGATTCTCTCATCTCCCTCATTGATGGAAAAACCTCTCTTTAGGATTCATAGATCTCATAGTTCAATCAACTGGAATCCCCCTATTTGAGATGCAAATCTTGCAGATTCAGTGGAGGAGTTACAATTAATCCACCAAGTAAAAATTGCAACCATTTCAAAAATTTGTTAGGGCTACATTGGCTTACCTCTTTATCTGATCTCTATAAAATGTACATTTACTCCATAATATAACTATTTTAGAGGAAGAATAAAACCCTCTTCTTTGAGAAATTGAGATTTCAAAGAGATAAAGATCGATTATATGCTTAGCGATTTATTTTTCTAGGATTATCACTTGTCATGCAGAAGCTAGTCATTCAAAGCTATTATATGTAATCAAACTATCATATGGACTATACCTAAATTACCAAAAATGGTAGTATTTATCATGTATAAATTAATTAACTTTGGCAGCCTAGGATACATATATTCTTAGCTAGAGATGTTGTTAATTTTAAATCCAAGTGTATATACTAATCAACATGGAAATTGAACCACGTTACCAAATAGGGTAGATGAGCCATCATCTCACCCTAGGTATCAATGTAGAATAATAGAAAAAGGTTTATTCTTATGTGATTTGAGGCATATTACAAGCAGAGGACTTTATTATCAATGTGCTATATCAATTCAAAGTCATAATTATGGTTGAAAGATAGAAACCCAACATAGTTAATACAACCTTTAGAGATATAATGATGCAAGGGAGAAGCTTATGTGGTACTAGATGACAAAGCTTCTATTTTACAATCAATACAAACTCAAGTAGAATTAGGGAAAATCAAGCATATTGAGGGTACGCAAATTGTTTGATAGAATGTTTCAATGACATTCAGTTTTGCGGATTGTCATGATATCAAGTTACACAAAAAAAATGGAGTTGTTGAAGAAGACTTGGACACTTCTAAGAAAATGTAACTGGCTGGTGTATACCCCACATATAAGCCCAAACTCCACAACCATTTTGAGCATCTTTTTATAATATGTGTAAAAATGGGAGCTTTAGAATAGGGTATGGATATCCGTCAAAGCATAGTCAGAACTAGATTTTTGTCTGATTGCATGCTTCAGAATGAACTAATAGACATCCATGTAGAAATAAGTTAAAACATTTGATGACTTTTAGGAAAATGCAAATGGTTGGTGTAAAAATAGATTGCATAGCCTTTGTGGATATCCTCCCTATCTGTGGCAAAAAGGGAGCTAAAAATTCTAGTTTGATGTTCAAATAGGTTAAAGGTTAAATTCAAACTATTTTTTGTATCTATTGTGTAAATTAAGTTAGTTTATGTTAATTAAGATATTGTAACTATTTCAGTTTGTTTTTTGTTATTTATAAATGTTTAACTTAGTTTATTACAATACAAACATCATTTTATACAAACAATGTTATTTTCTTTTATAAATATACTGCTTATAATCCTACACATTGCAGATTTTTCTCTTTACATGTAAACTAAAAACCTACATCATGTTTTCCTACAGATCCATGTGTGACCAACTGTCAAATTTAATGATCAAGAGTCATTTCCTCAAGTTTGGTCATGATATGAATTTTGAGATTAGAAGCAGAGAAAAACTTTTTTTTTTGTTACATTTGTTATCTCTATCTCATCCTTCTAAGAAAATAGCTCTAAAAAAATAAGACTTACATCATCTCTCATCCTTCTGAGAAAATAGCTCAAAAAAACTGAGACTTACATCAATAAGCTAAAATCATGTATCTTTCAATACTTCTCCCCAGGTTATCAAAATTGGTCCTTTTGGGTCCTCTTGCAATCCATCCAATGACTGGCGGAAACACAAAGCATTGACTCTTAATGGATTGGAATATTTCTTGCATCTAAGAACTTCCATTGTCACCTTTTGGTATTGCATATAAGAAAATATCAAGACCCAAATATTGTGTAGAGATCTTTTATATAGAGTCAATTCAAAGATTGTTTTTTTTTTCTAATTACACAAGACATGTATTCCATGGTACCCCTCAGTAGATAATTGGTGTCCATATATAGCTCCAAAAAAAGAAGCCCCAGCTCCACAATGACTAGCAATAAGACCTCAATCTTGTTGCATAGGTTGTAGTGTAAATATAAACTAGTATCATCTAATTGTAGCTATTGACCACCTTCAAATCAATGATAATTTCAAACAGATATGAAGACTCAATTGTGGCATTTAAACCCAGATTGATCAGCAGCAGGTTAATGGATATTTCGTATACAATAGCATTAAACTTCCAACCCTTAGTGCAGAATTAAACCACAATAAACAGAGCATAATTCACCATGTATCAGCACATAGGCAAGAAATAATATCTAAAATCAGCACAACATGAGATATGAATTCAAATTCTATATCTTCCAAACAAATTGTGAGGAATTAGTAGCCTGCTAAAATGTTTAAACTTGACTTATTTCATGTGTGAATGGGTAAGGTGCTAAAATGACATTGTTCAATGAAATGACTGGCTCTTGAAACAAGTGAATGGTTGTGGATAAAACATCATGTCACTTCTATAGGTTGAAGTAATGCAGATTGGTAGCCAACATAACAAATAGTGGGAATCCTGAGTAAAATAAACCAAATGAAGAGGGTGTGACACATGTAATGATATATGGACACTTGGCATGGGATAAGGTTTCAAAATTGTATGTAGTCAATAGAATGAGTTACTTGAAGCAGTGAATCTTTTTGTAGAAAAACATGTCATCTCTTCTTCTAGTTGAAGCATTGCACATTAGCAACAGTACGAAAAATATAGTGAGGCTCAGGTAAAATTAACTAAAGGAAGTGAAGTGTCACTCTAGTAAAGATTTGTCAAGTATAATTATCATTTTGATGTTGAAGAAAGAATATGTAGCTTGGATAGAAGAGAAAGACTCGATGGAAATGAAAATCCAAATCCCATTAGCTCCCAAAAAAGAATAAAGAAATTAAATAATATATAGCTCACTATAGTATTGCCTAATCTAGCTCTCCTTCCTCCACATCACCATTTGTAGGTGAAGAATGGGCTGCCTCTTCCTCTTTTCATTGTCCATTATCATCAACAAACCCAATTTATCCAAGGGATTTGCTTCATTGGAAAGGATGGAAAACCATCTTGAGAGTGGCCAGGGCTAGTCTCATCCCTAAAACTAGCAACATGATCAAGCTTTTGTGAACCTCTAAGCATCTCTAGGTCCTTAAGAATTTGGGAGTTCTCATCAATTTCTACAGTTTTCTCCATATATCATTGGTTAAGAAATCAATAAAATTATATTATAAATTCTTCAATGTCCATCTTTCTTTGTTTCTTGTCTTAGATACTTCATTCTCATTATTTAATCTATTTAGATGCATTACTATGGAAAACATCTGAATGGTACTATATTTGTAAAGGAATCATATGATAGAGAGTTGGATATTTGAAACAAAATGTGACTGACCAATCAAAATAAGCATTTCTAGAATAGTTGAAGTTTTTAATTGAACAACATACATTCAAGTGATAAAGTGACTATTTTAGTAAAAATTCAAAGGTATAATGAAAATAACCCTTTATAATACAAAAATTCTATATTTCTAAGCTCTGCCAATTTTGTCTCAGGTTTACTCTCTGAAGTCTCAGTTTTGGAAGTTTGTGATGTGTGGAGTATTAGTCCAAATTTTTTATATTCTGATCCTAGATTTATTAGTCCCTGCCTTGCATTAGGTAGGGTACTAATGTTTTAAGTAGTGGTGGCTATAATTAATTTTTACAACCAAAGACAATGATTTCTAAAGTTAAAAAGATAGTTTATTTTTTAATTAATTTTGAGTTAGAAATTATTATTTTTTTATTGGCTTGGGAAAATTATAGTAGGGGTTTACATTATATTTTGACATTAAAAATTAGGAAAAATAGTTTCTAGAAATTTCTTTTAGATTTTTGCAAAAAACTCTAGAATTTTCATTCTTCCAAAGATAACATCATCTGAGATCAACAACCATGCCAACCTGTCATGCCAGTCTTTGGCAACACTACAAACAAACCACACATTTCATGTGCCAGTCTGAGATAAAAACTTTCTTTTCATGTGCCTTATTTTTATCAAATTCTTATTTTTTATGTTGTTTGTAGACTAAGGTTCAATAAATGTTAGTATCAGGTGTAATGAACACTTTTAGCACCCATTTGAGCATAAGGAAGAGGAAATATTTGATTCTTTGGCACCTCCATATTTTAAAAAGTGAGTATTTGAATTGATTGTGTTTTAGAGTTTTTAATATATGTGATTTTTTAATGGGATTTGATATTTTTATTTAATGCAAAGGTTTTATATGTGTGTGGCTAAAGTGCTCCAAATTATATTTTATAAGAGTCTATCACTACAATAATTTAGAGAAGTGTAATTGACATGAAATATAATTTTAAAATTCTTGAACAAAAGAATTTAAAATTCTTGAATTGTTATTGATAAAGATTTAGATTTTTTTTTTTCCATAATAACTAAAAAAATTGTTCTTTCAGAAGAGTATATCATGTTATAGTGACCATGATCATGGTCAACCTAATGTTAGGAAGACAAATTCATAAATTTTTTGCATTATTCTTTAAAGGGTACTAGCTCAATGGAAGAGCACCTGCTTTATAAGTAGGAGGATGGTGGTTCAATTCCATCATGCCCTAATATGACTAAATCAATGATTAAATAAACTACCAAATACATTACCAAATATACTACCATATATATTACCCAAAAAACTACTAAATATACTACCAAATCAACTTCCAAATATACTATGAAATATACTACCCACAAAACTACCAAATATACTACCAAATTACCAAATAAACTACCATATAAACTATTAAGTAACAACAATAAATGACTAATTCAATGAACTAATCAATGATTAAAATAGTTTAGTCATAAATTTGGTTGGGAGATAAATGTTTGGCAATAAACTACCATTGGTCACGTGATCAAAATTAGTCACATATCTACAATTTTTAGTAGTTTATTTAGTAATATATTGTTGATTCCGTACTAGTGCTAGTGGCACAATACCATACTCTCTAATACATGGTATTGAATCCATTCTTCCTATTGAAGTTGAAATTTCATCATTGAGAGTATTTCTACAAGACATTGTTGATGATTAGGATATAATTTCCACAGCTAGTCAAATTGTGATATGAATATCAAGATTTAACTGTGTGATTTTTGAGTCAAACTCAATGACCCATGTTTCATGAGTAGTGATTCAACATGAATCCATCCCTCATGATAATAAATGGAACACTTAGCACTCATTGGATCTAGGTGATGCTCACAGGGGTGAAGCACCGAGACTTCCCGGGAGGTCACCCATCCCAGTACTACTCCAGCCTGAGCGTGCTTAACTACAGAGTTTCCTCCATAGTTAAACCCAAAGCTTGCAAATGGGGTTTGCAAGCTTTGGGTTTAACTATGGAGGAAACTCTGTAGTTAAGCGCGCTCAGGCTGGACTAGTACTGGGATGGGTGACCTCCTGGGAAGTCTCGGTGCTTCACCCCTGTGAGCATCACCTAGATCCAATGAATGCTAAGTGTTCCATTTATTATCATGAGAGATGGATTCATGTTGAATCACTACTCATGAAACATGGGTCATCGAGTTTGACTCAAAAATCACACAGTTAAATCCTGATATTCATATCACATTGTTGATGATGAAAACTACAGAGTATCTAGACAACATGAACATGAAATTCTAGATGAGTGAAGGTGAGCCACCTTGACACATCTAAAAGATTACAAAAACTTACTTAAAAGGAGCTATAACAAGAAGGTTTTAGGTCATCATTTTGAGGTTGGTGATCTAGTCCTGAAAATGAACTACAAGACTTGGCAACATAGAGAGAAACCAAGAAAATTTGAACCCAACTGGGAAGGACCCTATGTAGTCACTATGGTATTTGGGTCTAGAGTATATTAGCTTGCAACTTTGAAGGGTGAACCATAGCTCGTCTCCATCAACAACATGCATCTCTACAAGTAATATACTTGATTCCATCTAAAAGTCCTAAAAAAAGAAGCGAAAAAAATGGCATGAAAAAATAAATACCTTGATGAAAACTTGGAAAACATGCATCTTTGCACAAAAATTTAATTCAAGAGAAATATTTCATCCAAAAGAAAAAACTTGACAAATAGCCACTTTGGGAAAGTACCATGGTGAAAACCTGGCAAATAGGTGCCATGTGTAATCAGCTGTTGATCCTCCATCTGGTTCTTCCCCCTTGTCATTCCCTAAGGACATATTCCATACAACAAGATATCATTAGTCTTTGATCATGGCCCACAAATTGGTTAACATCTATTGTTACCTTATCCAAGTGTCACTAGTCTATACATACTTTGTATTTGGCCTTTGTACATAGTTTGCGTCTTGTCTAGGGACATATTACCTACATAGTGTGTGAATTTGAAATTGAACTAAAGGTACATCCCTAAGAACATGTTATCCATTGGATTTATCACATATCAGATTGGAGCTAACACTTTTGAATCCCTTATTATCCTAAAAAAATCCTTAAAATTTAGATATGATCCTAAAAAAATCCTAAAAATTCAAATATAACCCTAAACAAATGCCTTAAAATTATAAAATGTTCTAAAAAAATCCATAAAACTTGTAAAATATCCTTAAAAAATCAATAAAAATCATAAAATCTCCAGAAAAAACTAATAAAAAAAATCATAAAATGTCTTGAAAAAACTAATAAAAATCATAAAATGTCCTCAAATAAATCACTAAAAATCGCATAATGTCCTGAACAAACTGAGAAAAATCTCATAATATCTTGAAAAAAAATCTAATAAAAATCACATAATTTCCTAGAAAAATCCCTAAAATTTGTAAAAAGTCCTAGAGAAATGAGCAACACAAAATTATCAAATATCCTCAAAAACCCTGAAAATCACAAAACCCACCAAAAATCTTCAATAAACCTTGTAAATATTCATTGTGGATAATCACCCCCTTTTCTTAAACACCTCCACTTTTGTAGACTGAAACCCAAAGCATAGACATTCAATGAAAATCATACCTTAACCTACTATATAAGAAATGTCAACCAACAATCAATCTGGCTTGTCACTATGATCCTATCAACTAAACCAATACACAAACCTATCACATAATCAATTTGTCAAACACTCTCTGAATACCTAAAACACTAAAAAAGAGAGTAAAAAAGGACAAGAATAGTTGTTGGCTCATGTTTTTTAGTGAGTGATTTATTATTTATTTATTTTTCTTTGATCATGTTCCTATGCCACTCGATGATATAAACTGATCTATGGGAGTGGTCGAGATGGTTCATGGTGATCTTTTGTTTTCTATCTGTTGAATGTCCCTTTGATAGTCTGGGGCATCTATATATGCCTTAAGAGGGATAAGGTCATTATCTATTTGTGTTGTGCTTTTTTACGCAAAAGGCTTGCATTTGTGCTCTAGCCTCTTATGGCTATGATGTGTTGTATTCCTTTTTCCATATCAAATAAAGCTCCTTCAAAATATGGTGCACTTTATGAAAGCAAAAAGTCATCACCTCCTACGAATGGGTCCTTATCTCATCTCCTTTATCTTCTAACTTCCATCTCATCCACTACCACCAAGGTTATGTACTCTAATACAACAAAAAAGAAATCTTCATTTTGCATTCCTGCAAATGTCAAAAGTCCAATATATATATATATGAGTATAGCATCCACATCATGTTACATTTCATTTGCATTCATTTTACTAGCAAAGCATGCCATTCACATTCTGCATTTAATTTGCATTCATTCCATGGAAAAAAATATGCAGCAAAAATAAAGATATCATTTCCTAAGAATTTGATATAATAAACCAACATGTGCATGATGTCATTATATAAATTCCACATAGAAAAACATAAATGCATCCATAAAAAGCATATAAAAATGTGCATAATCCATCTCATATAGTCATCATAACATAGGTACATCTCATAAATTTCTCAAAAAATATTAGAGTACATAATTATTTTTTACATCAATTCTAATTTATCATAGGCATGAACCATGAAAGAGTATAACAAAAACAAAAGAAGCTCCTTTGCACAAGAGCATGTCTAAGTCAATCTATGTTATCCTTGGCCTCACAGCCTCTGTCTAGCCTTGAGGGTGACCCCTCCCCTATCCATGGAGGCCTCATCAGTCCTATAACACCTCCACTACTCTATATCCTTTGTGTCTACAAAAAATGAGATCTTGTTCCCTGATAGCTCCCTACCCTTTGCTCTAGTGGCACTTCCATCTTTTAATGCACCCTCCAATACTACATATCTTCCTTCTCCACACCCATCATCATGGCCAAATATCAAGAATATGCATCACTGATGCTACTAAAAAAGTCTCAAGACTCTAGGACCACTCTTTCTTCCCTCCATACTATTGTATCTTGAGTGTCTATCACCTTATTCCTCTGTAATGTAACCCAGTCAATTACTATCTAGCACTCCTCAAACTAACTCTAAAGCCCTATAATCAACTACATCATCTATAACTTTGACTAGCTAGGCCCTATTTATACTAGTACCAACATACTCTCTATGCCACCTACTAGATCCTTCTCTATATCGATCGTCACAACATCCATACCTCTGTCCACCCCTCCATCGGACTCACCTCTATCCTCCCTTCCATCAGAATCCCCTCTATCCTCCTCATCATCCTCTCACCCATCACCATCCTCATCCCCACTATCTCCACCCTCCTCATCATCATCTCCTTCATCATCACTAGAACTCTCCTCATTGTCCTCATCATCATCCTCCCCATCCTCATCACCTCCCCTCTCCTCATCACCTACCCTCTCCTCATCATCCTCCCCACCCTCATCGTCCTCCCCATCCTTTTCATCTCCTCCCTCCCCATCTTTCTCCTCCTCACTATCACCCTCCTCATCCTTCTCTGCACCTTGATATGCCTATGGGCTCACACATGACACTAGAACTATCAAATCTATCAACGACCTTGCTTGATGCTAAGAAAACCATTTTTCATAGACTATTGTCATGCATGCATATATCACATCCGTTATTTCTCCCCATAACCTATATTGTAGCTCCTCTAACTATGTGCAGGCTACCTATGTCCTTATAAGTGTCACCCACTCTCTGAACTCTTCCCTAGATCAAGTAAATAGAGTAAGCCCTGTAGGCACATCTTGTCTTTCACCAAACTACCGACATACTCACTTTGGAAAGTACATCTTGATAACTAGGTGTCCATTAACTATATGAAAAATAAAATAGCACTCCTATCTACAATAGGGTAGATGGATCTCATCATCCTCTGACCCTAGGAAATCTTTGTAAGGTCTCCATATAAATTGTGTCATAATATCCAAGTGGTGCCTAAAGAACAAGTTGTATCCTAGTGGTCCTCATGCTCATTTCCCCTCTATATTTGTATGTGTATGGCATGTCCTTGACCAAGTCCCTCTCCACTAGAGGTATGAATATGGAAATATAATCATAAGACCAAATCTGCAACAATGTATCTTTGGTGTTGAAAGAAAACCAACCTCTATACACAAACTAGCACAGATAGTAGTATACCATCCCTATAATAAAGGGGCCCTTTGAAAACATAGTCCCATCCATAACCATCCTCTCCAAAACCCTACCCCATCCAATAGGAAATCCACACCCTCTCCTATCAAGTATTATCAAACCACTCATGACCTAGCATATCATAGAAATCAAATGCTCGTGTCACGCCACCAATACCTCCCATCCTATCTCATAGTCCTTGATTCCTAGCTCCTCATCTTCACCACCAAAAAAGTAGTCTAGTGTGGCTAACCCTATCATGGGCACATATACTATTAACTATCCATGCATCAAAATCCAGAGGATGCGCCATACATCCTCCAAGGTCATAGTGGCCTCTCTAGTAGATAAACGAAAAGTACTAGTCTCTGAATCCTATTACTTTATTAAAGTTGTCAACAACTCCCTATTACCTCTAATCTTGGGCATGAATGTAATATGTTAAAGCCCAATCACTACCAAGATCTCTCACTCAATAGAAGTCATCTTATGACATAGGGAAAGGCTTTGGAGTCTATTTTCCCTCATCCTCAATAGGAGAAGGTCCTCCTACATAGTCATACACTCTTCATCAATCTTCTGTGGTTTCCTACCAAGTCTAGCCTAAGTTTGATCTAGGTTTGACCAATTTTGACTATTTCTTTCCATGTTTGACTAGGTTGACCTATTTTTTGACCTCTTTCTAAGATTTTGAATATGCATACTAAATTTTGGGTCATTCAAAGTTCATTTGCATTATTTTTTTACCCTCTACATCACTCCCTTTCAACTTCCTACTAAGTTTGAACTAAATCTATCCTAGGTTTGACCATGTTTGACAACGTTTAACTAGGTTGATCTATGTTTTAAGACTTTT
This sequence comes from Cupressus sempervirens, assembly GCA_028749045.1. Taxonomy (NCBI): domain Eukaryota; kingdom Viridiplantae; phylum Streptophyta; class Pinopsida; order Cupressales; family Cupressaceae; genus Cupressus; species Cupressus sempervirens. Next base: position 687,033,812 of record CM053787.1, read on the forward strand.
TTAGAGATTTGAACATGTGTACCAAATTTTGGGTCATTCCAAGTTTGTATGCCTTATTTTTGACCTATTACATACCTATCTATCAACATTCTACCATATCTAACCTAGGTTTGACCAACTTTGACCATCTGTGACCATGTTCTAACTGGTTTACTTAGTTTTTGACCTCATCCTAGGGTATTGGTCACACACACAAAGTTTCAAGCCATTTTGAGTACATTTCCATTATTTTTGCCCCTCTAGAGCATCTTAGAGTGCAGTTGGGGCCCTCAACTACACCCAGTGCACACTTAGTCATTGCAAGTGTCTCAGTGAAAACTTGTTCATGACAAGTACACTTAATATGCACTTGGATTCATTTTGAGCACACTTGAATACCCTTAGGGCCTTGACTGGGCCCTGTTTGACCCCTACCTAGTCTAGAAATGCATGAAAAATATGAAATATAGGGAGGGGCCTGAATGTACTCACCAATGGTCCTACTTCTAGCCTTTGTCAATAGTTACGCACTCATTCTACATGATGTTTCTTCCTAGGTAGTATGTCCATCTTCCTTGCTCCATAGCTCTTTTCTTCCAAATGAGAGGGTGAAAATGACCTCCAAAGCCCTCTCCAAGCACTTTTATAGTCTTTTTTTTGCATAGATAGACATGTGAGAGGCATTTTATATGTTGGTCATGATTCTTTTTGCACTCTAGACCCTGTAACTTTTGCATTTAAACTCCAATTTACGATCTGTCAATTGTTATAAATTTGCCTTCTTATTGTCAATAAATTGACCTATCATATGCATTTTTTGATCTTGATTTCTCAAGGGGGCACCCATATATACCACCCCTAGTCAAGCATGCTTTTATGGATTCCTCATCATTATTCTTTGACAAAATGCTCTAAATCACATTATATCAAAGAGGGGAAAAAATTGGATGCTTAAAAATAGTTTGTGTCTATAGTTTAATCAAAGTTTCATACTAACACATCCCATTTTCTCATTTCAATAATTCCAATATTTATTATTCAAGCATTTTGTGACAATTTTCTTCATTACTCATATCCCCTTTCAAGTCAATTGCAGATCATTTCAAAATAGGTTCCTATTTTATCCAAAATTTACAAAATTGACTCCAAATCATTTCCACATCATCAAAATCTTATCTAATCAACCTGAAACCATTTCAATATCATTGGAATCCTTTCTCATCAACCTAAAATCATCCCAAATCAACTCAAAACCATCTCAAATCAACCCTAATCAACTTGGAAAATGTCAAATATCTCAAATCAATCATCAATTATTTGTCCCTAGGCATTATCGTGTCCCTCAATGCCTTGGCAATCTATCAAACCTATCACATCCGACCTTAGCATTGTCATGCCCCTCAGTGCTAGGTCAAATCTATCAATTTTTCCATTTAATCATTGAAATTATTGAGTCCCTTAGTATCATATCATGGTAGTATCCAATCAATTTAATAACATTGACAATGTTTGTCTATGTTATTATTACCAATCTTATTAATAAACTTTGATCTTGTGGCATTTATAATGTCTATTAAATGTCACATGTTCTTAATCCATGTCATGTTTCCTTGGGATGTCATCAATCTTAATCACTCAAACAATTTTATCATGGCTTTGATCTACCCAACATCATCCTAGTTGATCTACGTAACTAGAACATTTCATCAAAATGATAATCATGCATTTAGTTCATCAACAAATTGGCCAATCATTTACTAATTTGTCCTATAGGATTAGATAAGCTATAATATATTTCTATGTCCTTTCAAGCATTCTCATCCTGCATTCCTAATTATTCTTTCTAACCAACTTTCTCAATTAATTGATAGATATTAATTAATTGATTCATCTTCACAAACTATGAAAACTCTCAATTTCCTAAGTCCTATTTTCCACCTCTAATTTCTATTTTACAAATTTCCATTTGTGTGGAATTATGAATTTTCAATTCAAATATTCCACCTTGTCTTGACACATGGACATAATGCATCATAGACCCTCTCTCTATGCTTGACTAATATTTGTCATATTTCACATATATTATTCCTTACACATCACTATAACAAGCCACATTCATCATAGATTCTTGTTTACAAGTATCTTTGAGGTGTCATATGCACATCATAGATTCTTCTCCACTTTTAGCCATGTTGACTTTTATCTATCATACAATCCTACATTTGGCATATTGCATCATGTTTTTCATAGATATTCTAAGGAATATCATGCCAAGTTACACATTTAAAGTGACAAGTGTCCATCCTCTTATTCAAGTTTCTCCTCTTACACTTTGGCTATAAATTGAGTCATCTTGTTCTCATTCTAGATCCTTAGAACCCATTAGACTTGAACCACTCTTCTAGTACTCCCAATAACATTCATCCCATCATTTTCATTTGCTTTCAATTATAGGCACTATAGGAAATTGGAGCTACATCAAAATGGAGAAGAAACAAGGACATGGGAACTACAATTGAAGAGGGAGTTTTGTTTGTGTTTACTTCCTTTGTTTTGATTGGTTTTCATAGTAGATTATAAGGGTTTAGTATATTTTGATTGAGTTTTTTGGTTTCTCGTAGTATGGTAGGTTCTAACCCATTTTCTCATCCTACTATACCATCCTTCATTTTTTGAGGTTATAATCTAATAAAGTATTTGATATCACAAATAAATGACATTTCCAACTCTTTCCTCATTTCATCATCATATGTGTTACACATCAATTCACGTCCTCCAAATATAATATGATCAAAAAATATTTCAACAATCAAGATCTTATCTTCAAATTCACTTTTCAAGTACAAATTACTATTTTCATTATTTTCAAGAGTGTAACCTTTCATACCATGCTCAAGGTTCCAACTTCAATCCATATAAAACCTTGTTTATCTTATGTACCATGTTTTTTAATTTGTGTCCACAAGTCCTTCTAGTTTCTCAATATAGACATCCTCTTCTAGAATTTCACTAAAAAATGTAGACTTTACATCTATTTCATAAAAATTGAAAACTTTGAAATCAACATATGCAAGTAATATTCTTACACCTTCCAATCTAGAAACAAGATAAAATGTCTCGCCATAGTCAGCTCCTTCTTCCTATGAATATCTTTTGCAGACTAATCTTTTTTTTTCCTTGTTAATTCTCCATTATCATTAAGTTTTTTCTTTAAAAGACACTTTTTAGTAATAATTTTTTTATCCTTGGGTCTCATTACTAGTGTCTATGTATTTTTCTTCTCACTTTGATCAATTTCTTCATCCATACTAAATTAATCCAATCTTCATTCTCTAGTACATCTCTTATTCTAAGTGAAAACTAAGAAATCCAACATGTAGTATCTCTTAGCTTACTTATTTTCATTATTTGTACATTCTTGTCTGCAATTATCTAGCTTGGTGAATCATTCTTTCTGTCATACTATACTTATATATCCTTAAATATCTATTGTTCAACTTTTTCTTTACTTGGTGGGGGCACAACAGGTTGCTCAGTTGTAGGTTGTATTTTCTTAGAAATTTCTTTTTATAATTTGATAACTTCTGGTTTTTGCTTAGGTATGGTACTTCATGCTCCTTATTGTACATAGAGAGATCTTTGATAGTCTTCTAATTATTTCTTTATTTCTTCATCACTCTTTTCTGCAAACTCATTAATTCTCACATTTTCACTTTCACCATTTTGTTAGTAACCTCATTCAAATGTTTATATTCTTTTCTTTTAGTGGAATAACTTTGGAATAGACCTTCATCTCCTTTAGAATCAAATATTCCATTCTTGGCATCTTTTAGAATATAGCACGGACTTCCAAAGATTTTAAAGTAGCTAACATTTTGTGTATGCCCATACTTGAGTTCATAAGGTATTTTTTTAAACCTCTCAGTAATTTTACTCAATTAAGGGTATAGACAGAAGTGTTGACTACCTCTCTCTAGTATATATTTGCAACTCCCTCATCAATCAATAATTTTCTAGCACAGTCAACAATTAATCTATTTCTTCTTTCAGCTATATCATTCTATTATGGTGTCCTCAGTGTAGAAAATTGCCATTCTCATTTCAAAAGATAGTAAAATAATTAGAAATAAATTCACTCCTCTATTAGACTTTAAACACTTGAATTTCTTACCTATTTCTTTCTCAACTCTAGCATTGTAACAAATAAACATTTGAAATGCATTATATTTTTCTTTTAGAAACATCATTCTTGAGATACATTATCAAAAAATAAAATGAAATATGTATTACAATAATAGGTTTCCACTTTCATAGGGCCACAAATATTAGTATGATCCAATTGCAAGACATTTCTTACACATCACTTTATCAAGTTTTCTTAATGTCAATAAACCTTTCAATCTCTCTTCATACTAACCTTGATTATGTTATGAAAATTGACATGACATAACATTTTATGATGCAACAAAACATCTTTAGTCCTTGCAATCAAACATATATTCTCAATAGAATTCAGATAGAATAGGGTACATGTTAATTTTTCTCTAGTATCGATTAGATTTCTAGCATCATCATATATCTTCACTTTTCTGTTTTGGAACTCTTGTTGGTGACCCATGTTATTCAGTTGAGCCACACTCAACATATTGTATTTTAATCATTCTAGCCATTAGAAATTATCACATATAATCTTCTCATTCAATATAATAGAATTTGTTCCTTTCATAGGACACAAGGCATCATTTCTAATTTAAAAAAATTCTCCACCATAATGCTCCATGTTATCAAACATTCCAATATCACCAATCATGTGATGTAGACAACCACTATCAATAATCCATGTATCATTCTTACTAACTTGTGAAATAAGATATTTTTCTTCTTCATACCTATCTTCTCCTTTAGAGTTATCCTTCATTGCAACATATACAACTTCCTCACCTTCTTTTATTAGATAACTGAAGGGGGGGAGGTTTAAATCAATTATGTCCAATTATCTTGTAGCCCCTTTAAACACTTTAGTACAAATCAACCTTTATTAACTTCAAAACCATTAACTCAGTGTTCTTATTCAACTTCACAATTAACTAGTATTAATAATTTAATTCAAACTATTCACTCATTATTTATTACTTTACGTAATATCATTATTATAACCTTATTGTTACATAGTTTTGGATTAAGGTAAAAATAGGTTTTTGGGGGGGCCTGAAACCTCATACAAAAACCTAAGATAAATAATAAAAATTCCACCTAATTTTACAAGGATTGAAAACCTACAAAAACAACATCAAAAAACCAATTTTTACAAGGACTTAAAACCTACATGTAGCATTCTAACAACAAAAAACTAGCTAGAAAGAAGAAAAAAAAAAAAAGGTAAGAAACAACTAGCTCAAAAGTATAGAACAAGAACCAAAAACCCGAACCAATAACCACAACCAGTAAATGAAAACTAGGAAAACCCTATCAGTGGTGCTCCTCCACAGTCTTAGTCAAATCTTTGGCAATATCAACAATCCCTTGAAGAAAATTCCCTAGCAACAAAAATAGCAACAACTTCAATGGCCCTTTTAGTACTCTACCTTGTCCTTCTGGTAGGCCTACCAAACATGTTGGTATGCATAAGAAAGATAATTTCCTCATTGCACCTCTTCCCCAAACTAACCAATGCCACACATAAGATGGTTGTAATCATGTTCATCTATTATCCCCTATCCTTGACCAATTGCCCAAGGTCAGTTGCATAGGCCATCTATTTCTCAAGAATGTTCCCAATTTTCCCTTTGAGCTCAATTATTTTGTTTCTTTCAATATCTAGATTCTTTTGAAAGTCTTTAATATTTTTCTTTAATGAAATTATTTCATTATGGAGCTGTGTGTTAGCCTACAAAGAAACATCTGCCTTCATTTTAGCTTTGTCAAGAAACAAAAGCCTTCCACAAAATTTCTTCACCTCAATCTCCTCATTCACACTCTTTAGCTCATGGTGACCAGAATCAATATGGGTCTCCTCTAGAGTATCCTCTTTTGGCTTTGAGTCTATTTCCCCAACAAGATACTTTTCATCATTATCCATCATCTAGGTTGAATTAGTAACATTTGGCTTGTGGGTAGTAAGCATAGTTTTATCATCCTTCTTGGTTTCTAGTCGCCCCCCTATCCTCCACAACTTCCTTTGTGGGTAAATTATCTTTCACCTCAATATCTTTATCCTTTGAAATCAAAGAACTATGAAGGTTCTTAATTTCAGGGTTTGAAGAACCCACATTACTCTCCATCCTACTTGATGTAGCCACAAAGTCACCTTGACTGCCTAATTACCCATCATTGTTCAAGCTTAAATCTCCACTCTCCATTTAACCTTCATCTTCATTATCATTCTTTGCGTATGTGGTTCTATTTTCCTCTCCCAAGCTATCTTCTCTAACCTTGATTTTGTTCTTTCTTTTCCTTTCTCTTTTAGCCTTCTTCTTTTTCTTTTTCTTGCACTTTCCTTATCACTATTCCAATTGCTAGCTGATTCAATTTCCATATCCTTAATCTCCTCAATTTTAACATTATGCATTTTGACTTTTTTAACACTAGATTTATCTAGAATCTCCTTCCTAGAAGACTTCTTTCTTTTACTAGTTGATGGAGTGAGCTTGATAGCATTCTCCCTACAATATTCCTCAATAAGAAGGATTAGTCCTTAATGAAGAATAGGCCTATAAATATTTTCCTATGTGCATTGAGGTCATTTAACAAGCAATACTTCAAGTAGAATGGAAAAGAAACCCTATCCTTGTATCTGAAGTGATTTAAAAAAACAAAATGATAATTATGCACTCTTTTGAATCTCCCATCAAGGATGAAATAATCACAAATGCATGATAGAACATCCTTCCATAGAATTTTAATCTGGTTCAGATCAATAAAATCCCCTTACTATTACA